>CM051710.1:2584028-2921528 GCA_028022725.1 Lycodopsis pacificus
AAGTCAGTCAGAATGTAAGTAAGTAAAGTCAGTCAGACTGTAAGTAAGTAAAGTCAGTCAGAATGTAAGTAAGTAAAGTCAGTCAGACTGTAAGTAAGTAAAGTCAAGCAGAATGTAAGTAAGTAAAGTCAGTCAGACTGTAAGTAAGTAAAGTCAGTCAGAATGTAAGTAAGTAAAGTCAGTCAGACTGTAAGTAAGTAAAGTCAGTCAGAATGTAAGTAAGTAAAGTCAGTCAGAATGTGAGTAAGTAAAGTCAGTCAGACTGTAAGTAAGTAAAGTCAGGCAGAATGTAAGTAAGTGAAGTCAGTCAGAATGTAAGTAAAGTCACTCAGAATGTAAGTAAGTAAAGTCAGTCAGACTGTAAGTAAGTAAAGTCAGTCAGAATGTAAGTAAGTAAAGTCAGTCAGACTGTAAGTAAGTAAAGTCAGTCAGAATGTAAGTAAGTAAAGTCAGTCAGACTGTAAGTAAGTAAAGTCAGTCAGAATGTAAGTAGGTAAAATCAGTCAGACTGTAAGTAAGTAAAGTCAGTCAGAATGTAAGTAAGTAAAGTCAGTCAGACTGTAAGTAAGTAAAGTCAGTCAGAATGTAAGTAAGTAAAGTCAGTCAGAATGTAAGTAAGTAAAGTCAGTCAGAATGTAAGTAAGTAAAGTCAGTCAGACTGTAAGTAAGTAAAGTCAGTCAGAATGTAAGTAAAGTCAGTCAGAATGTAAGTAAGTAAAGTCAGTCAGACTGTAAGTAAAGTCAGTCAGAATGTAAGTAAAGTCAGTCAGACTGTAAGTAAGTAAAGTCAGTCAGAATGTAAGTAAGTAAAGTCAGTCAGACTGGAAGTAAGTAAAGTCAGTCAGAATGTAAGTAAGTAAAGTCAGTCAGACTGTAAGTAAGTAAAGTCAGTCAGAATGTAAGTCAAGTCAGTCAGAATGTAAGTAAGTAAAGTCAGTCAGACTGTAAGTAAGTAAAGTCAGTCAGAATGTAAGTAAAGTCAGTCAGACTGTAAGTAAGTAAAGTCAGTCAGAATGTAAGTAAGTAAAGTCAGTCAGAATGTAAGTAAGTAAAGTCAGTCAGAATGTAAGTAAAGTCAGTCAGAATGTAAGTAAGTAAAGTCAGTCAGACTGTAAGTAAGTAAAGTCAGTCAGAATGTAAGTAAGTAAAGTCAGTCAGACTAAGTAAGTAAAGTCAGTCAGAATGTAAGTAAGTAAAGTCAGTCAGACTGTAAGTAAAGTCAGTCAGAATGTAAGTAAGTAAAGTCAGTCAGACTGTAAGTAAGTAAAGTCAAGCAGAATGTAAGTAAGTAAAGTCAGTCAGACTGTAAGTAAGTAAAGTCAGTCAGAATGTAAGTAAGTAAAGTCAGTCAGACTGTAAGTAAGTAAAGTCAGTCAGAATGTAAGTAAGTAAAGTCAGTCAGAATGTGAGTAAGTAAAGTCAGTCAGACTGTAAGTAAGTAAAGTCAGGCAGAATGTAAGTAAGTGAAGTCAGTCAGAATGTAAGTAAAGTCACTCAGAATGTAAGTCAGTAAAGTCAGTCAGACTGTAAGTAAGTAAAGTCAGTCAGAATGTAAGTAAGTAAAGTCAGTCAGACTGTAAGTAAGTAAAGTCAGTCAGAATGTAAGTAAGTAAAGTCAGTCAGACTGTAAGTAAGTAAAGTCAGTCAGAATGTAAGTAGGTAAAATCAGTCAGACTGTAAGTAAGTAAAGTCAGTCAGAATGTAAGTAAGTAAAGTCAGTCAGACTGTAAGTAAGTAAAGTCAGTCAGAATGTAAGTAAGTAAAGTCAGTCAGAATGTAAGTAAGTAAAGTCAGTCAGAATGTAAGTAAGTAAAGTCAGTCAGACTGTAAGTAAGTAAAGTCAGTCAGAATGTAAGTAAAGTCAGTCAGAATGTAAGTAAGTAAAGTCAGTCAGACTGTAAGTAAGTAAAGTCAGTCAGAATGTAAGTAAAGTCAGTCAGACTGTAAGTAAGTAAAGTCAGTCAGAATGTAAGTAAGTAAAGTCAGTCAGACTGGAAGTAAGTAAAGTCAGTCAGAATGTAAGTAAGTAAAGTCAGTCAGACTGTAAGTAAGTAAAGTCAGTCAGAATGTAAGTAAGTAAAGTCAGTCAGAATGTAAGTCAAGTCAGTCAGAATGTAAGTAAGTAAAGTCAGTCAGACTGTAAGTAAGTAAAGTCAGTCAGAATGTAAGTAAAGTCAGTCAGACTGTAAGTAAGTAAAGTCAGTCAGAATGTAAGTAAGTAAAGTCAGTCAGAATGTAAGTAAGTAAAGTCAGTCAGAATGTAAGTAAAGTCAGTCAGAATGTAAGTAAGTAAAGTCAGTCAGACTGTAAGTAAGTAAAGTCAGTCAGAATGTAAGTAAGTAAAGTCAGTCAGACTGTAAGTAAGTAAAGTCAGTCAGAATGTAAGTAAGTAAAGTCAGTCAGACTGTAAGTAAGTAAAGTCAGTCAGAATGTAAGTAAGTAAAGTCAGTCAGACTAAGTAAGTAAAGTCAGTCAGAATGTAAGTAAGTAAAGTCAGTCAGACTGTAAGTAAGTAAAGTCAGTCAGAATGTAAGTAAGTAAAGTCAGTCAGACTGTAAGTAAGTAAAGTCAAGCAGAATGTAAGTAAGTAAAGTCAGTCAGACTGTAAGTAAGTAAAGTCAGTCAGAATGTAAGTAAGTAAAGTCAGTCAGACTGTAAGTAAGTAAAGTCAGTCAGAATGTAAGTAAGTAAAGTCAGTCAGAATGTGAGTAAGTAAAGTCAGTCAGACTGTAAGTAAGTAAAGTCAGGCAGAATGTAAGTAAGTGAAGTCAGTCAGAATGTAAGTAAAGTCACTCAGAATGTAAGTAAGTAAAGTCAGTCAGACTGTAAGTAAGTAAAGTCAGTCAGAATGTAAGTAAGTAAAGTCAGTCAGACTGTAAGTAAGTAAAGTCAGTCAGAATGTAAGTAAGTAAAGTCAGTCAGACTGTAAGTAAGTAAAGTCAGTCAGAATGTAAGTAGGTAAAATCAGTCAGACTGTAAGTAAGTAAAGTCAGTCAGAATGTAAGTAAGTAAAGTCAGTCAGACTGTAAGTAAGTAAAGTCAGTCAGAATGTAAGTAAGTAAAGTCAGTCAGACTAAGTAAGTAAAGTCAGTCAGAATGTAAGTAAGTAAAGTCAGTCAGACTGTAAGTAAGTAAAGTCAGTCAGAATGTAAGTAAGTAAAGTCAGTCAGACTGTAAGTAAGTAAAGTCAGGCAGAATGTAAGTAAGTAAAGTCAGTCAGACTGTAAGTAAGTAAAGTCAGTCAGAATGTAAGTAAGTAAAGTCAGTCAGACTGTAAGTAAGTAAAGTCAGTCAGAATGTAAGTAAGTAAAGTCAGTCAGAATGTGAGTAAGTAAAGTCAGTCAGACTGTAAGTAAGTAAAGTCAGTCAGACTGTAAGTAAGTAAAGTCAGTCAGAATGTAAGTAAAGTCAGTCAGAATGTAAGTAAGTAAAGTCAGTCAGACTGTAAGTAAAGTCAGTCAGACTGTAAGTAAGTAAAGTCAGTCAGAATGTAAGTAAAGTCAGTCAGAATGTAAGTAAGTAAAGTCAGTCAGACTGTAAGTAAGTAAAGTCAGTCAGAATGTAAGTAAGTAAAGTCAGTCAGAATGTAAGGAAGTAAAGTCAGTCAGAATGTGAGTAAGTAAAGTCAGTCAGAATGTAAGTAAGTAAAGTCAGTCAGAATGTAAGTAAAGTCAGTCAGAATGTAAGTAAGTAAAGTCAGTCAGACTGTAAGTAAAGTCAGTCAGAATGTAAGTAAGTAAAGTCAGTCAGACTGTAAGTAAGTAAAGTCAGTCAGAATGTAAGTAAGTAAAGTCAGTCAGACTGTAAGTAAGTAAAGTCAGTCAGAATGTAAGTAAGTAAAGTCAGTCAGACTGTAAGTAAGTAAAGTCAGTCAGAATGTAAGTAAGTAAAGTCAGTCAGAATGTAAGTAAGTAAAGTCAGTCAGAATGTAAGTAAAGTCAGTCAGAATGTAAGTAAGTAAAGTCAGTCAGACTGTAAGAAAGTAAAGTCAGTCAGAATGTAAGTAAGTAAAGTCAGTCAGACTAAGTAAGTAAAGTCAGTCAGAATGTAAGTAAGTAAAGTCAGTCAGACTGTAAGTAAGTAAAGTCAGTCAGAATGTAAGTAAGTAAAGTCAGTCAGACTGTAAGTAAGTAAAGTCAGGCAGAATGTAAGTAAGTAAAGTCAGTCAGACTGTAAGTAAGTAAAGTCAGTCAGAATGTAAGTAAGTAAAGTCAGTCAGACTGTAAGTAAGTAAAGTCAGTCAGAATGTAAGTAAGTAAAGTCAGTCAGAATGTGAGTAAGTAAAGTCAGTCAGACTGTAAGTAAGTAAAGTCAGTCAGAATGTAAGTAAAGTCAGTCAGAATGTAAGTAAGTAAAGTCAGTCAGACTGTAAGTAAAGTCAGTCAGACTGTAAGTAAGTAAAGTCAGTCAGAATGTAAGTAGTCAGTCAGAATGTAAGTAAGTAAAGTCAGTCAGACTGTAAGTAAGTAAAGTCAATCAGAATGTAAGTAAGTAAAGTCAGTCAGACTGTAAGTAAGTAAAGTCAGTCAGACTGTAAGTAAAGTCAGTCAGACTGTAAGTAAGTAAAGTCAGTCAGAATGTAAGTAAGTAAAGTCAGTCAGACTGTAAGTAAGTAAAGTCAGTCAGAATGTAAGTAAGTAAAGTCAGTCAGACTGTAAGTAAGTAAAGTCAGTCAGAATGTAAGTCAAGTCAGTCAGAATGTAAGTAAGTAAAGTCAGTCAGACTGTAAGTAAAGTCAGTCAGAATGTAAGTAAAGTCAGTCAGACTGTAAGTAAGTAAAGTCAGTCAGAATGTAAGTAGTCAGTCAGAATGTAAGTAAGTAAAGTCAGTCAGACTGTAAGTAAGTAAAGTCAATCAGAATGTAAGTAAGTAAAGTCAGTCAGACTGTAAGTAAGTAAAGTCAGTCAGACTGTAAGTAAAGTCAGTCAGACTGTAAGTAAGTAAAGTCAGTCAGAATGTAAGTAAGTAAAGTCAGTCAGACTGTAAGTAAGTAAAGTCAGTCAGAATGTAAGTAAGTAAAGTCAGTCAGACTGTAAGTAAGTAAAGTCAGTCAGAATGTAAGTCAAGTCAGTCAGAATGTAAGTAAGTAAAGTCAGTCAGACTGTAAGTAAAGTCAGTCAGAATGTAAGTAAAGTCAGTCAGAATGTAAGTAAGTAAAGTCAGTCAGACTGTAAGTAAGTAAAGTCAGTCAGAATGTAAGTAAGTAAAGTCAGTCAGACTGTAAGTAAGTAAAGTCAGTCAGACTGTAAGTAAGTCAAGTCAGTCAGAATGTAAGTAAGTAAAGTCAGTCAGACTGTAAGTAAGTCAAGTCAGTCAGAATGTAAGTGAGTAAAGTCAGTCAGACTGTAAGTAAGTAAAGTCAGTCAGAATGTAAGTAAAGTCAGTCAGACTGTAAGTAAGTAAAGTCAGTCAGAATGTAAGTAAGTAAAGTCAGTCAGAATGTAAGTAAAGTCAGTCAGACTGTAAGTAAGTAAAGTCAGTCAGAATGTAAGTAAAGTCAGTCAGACTGTAAGTAAGTAAAGTCAGTCAGAATGTAAGTAAAGTCAGTCAGACTGTAAGTAAGTAAAGTCAGTCAGAATGTAAGTAAGTAAAGTCAGTCAGAATGTAAGTAAGTAAAGTCAGTCAGAATGTGAGTAAGTAAAGTCAGTCAGACTGTAAGTAAGTAAAGTCAGTCAGAATGTAAGTAAAGTCAGTCAGAATGTAAGTAAGTAAAGTCAGTCAGACTGTAAGTAAAGTCAGTCAGACTGTAAGTAAGTAAAGTCAGTCAGAATGTAAGTAAAGTCAGTCAGAATGTAAGTAAGTAAAGTTAGTCAGACTGTAAGTAAGTAAAGTCAATCAGAATGTAAGTAAGTAAAGTCAGTCAGACTGTAAGTAAGTAAAGTCAGTCAGAATGTAAGTAAGTAAAGTCAGTCAGACTGTAAGTAAGTAAAGTCAGTCAGACTGTAAGTAAGTAAAGTGTCAGAATGTAAGTAAAGTCAGTCAGAATGTAAGTAAGTAAAGTCAGTCAGACTGTAAGTAAAGTCAGTCAGAATGTAAGTAAAGTCAGTCAGACTGTAAGTAAGTAAAGTCAGTCAGAATGAAAGTAAGTAAAGTCAGTCAGAATGTAAGTAAAGTCAGTCAGACTGTAAGTAAGTAAAGTCAGTCAGAATGTAAGTAAGTAAAGTCAGTCAGACTGTAAGTAAGTAAAGTCAGTCATACTGTAAGTAAGTAAAGTCAGTCAGAATGTAAGTAAGTAAAGTCAGTCAGACTGTAAGTAAGTAAAGTCAGTCAGAATGTAAGTAAGTAAAGTCAGTCAGACTGTAAGTAAGTAAAGTCAGTCAGAATGTAAGTAAAGTCAGTCAGAATGTAAGTAAGTAAAGTCAGTCAGAATGTAAGTAAGTAAAGTCAGTCAGAATGTAAGTAAAGTCAGTCAGAATGTAAGTAAGTAAAGTCAGTCAGACTGTAAGTAAGTAAAGTCAGTCAGAATGTAAGTAAGTAAAGTCAGTCAGAATGTGAGTAAGTAAAGTCTGTCAGACTGTAAGTAAGTAAAGTCAGTCAGACTGTAAGTAAGTAAAGTCAGTCAGAATGTAAGTAAAGTCAGTCAGAATGTAAGTAAGTAAAGTCAGTCAGACTGTAAGTAAAGTCAGTCAGACTGTAAGTAAGTAAAGTCAGTCAGAATGTAAGTAAAGTCAGTCAGAATGTAAGTAAGTAAAGTTAGTCAGACTGTAAGTAAGTAAAGTCAATCAGAATGTAAGTAAGTAAAGTCAGTCAGACTGTAAGTAAGTAAAGTCAGTCAGAATGTAAGTAAGTAAAGTCAGTCAGACTGTAAGTAAGTAAAGTCAGTCAGACTGTAAGTAAGTAAAGTGTCAGAATGTAAGTAAAGTCAGTCAGAATGTAAGTAAGTAAAGTCAGTCAGACTGTAAGTAAAGTCAGTCAGAATGTAAGTAAAGTCAGTCAGACTGTAAGTAAGTAAAGTCAGTCAGAATGAAAGTAAGTAAAGTCAGTCAGAATGTAAGTAAAGTCAGTCAGACTGTAAGTAAGTAAAGTCAGTCAGAATGTAAGTAAGTAAAGTCAGTCAGACTGTAAGTAAGTAAAGTCAGTCATACTGTAAGTAAGTAAAGTCAGTCAGAATGTAAGTAAGTAAAGTCAGTCAGACTGTAAGTAAGTAAAGTCAGTCAGAATGTAAGTAAGTAAAGTCAGTCAGACTGTAAGTAAGTAAAGTCAGTCAGAATGTAAGTAAGTAAAGTCAGTCAGACTGTAAGTAAGTAAAGTCAGTCAGAATGTAAGTAAAGTCAGTCAGAATGTAAGTAAGTAAAGTCAGTCAGAATGTAAGTAAGTAAAGTCAGTCAGAATGTAAGTAAAGTCAGTCAGAATGTAAGTAAGTAAAGTCAGTCAGACTGTAAGTAAGTAAAGTCAGTCAGAATGTAAGTAAGTAAAGTCAGTCAGACTAAGTAAGTAAAGTCAGTCAGAATGTAAGTAAGTAAAGTCAGTCAGACTGTAAGTAAGTAAAGTCAGTCAGAATGTAAGTAAGTAAAGTCAGTCAGACTGTAAGTAAGTAAAGTCAGTCAGAATGTAAGTAAGTAAAGTCAGTCAGACTGTAAGTAAGTAAAGTCAGTCAGAATGTAAGTAAAGTCAGTCAGAATGTAAGTAAGTAAAGTCAGTCAGACTGTAAGTAAAGTCAGTCAGAATGTAAGTAAAGTCAGTCAGACTATAAGTAAGTAAAGTCAGTCAGAATGTAAGTAAGTAAAGTCAGTCAGACTGTAAGTAAGTAAAGTCAGTCAGAATGTAAGTAAGTAAAGTCAGTCAGAATGTAAGTAAGTAAAGTCAGTCAGACTGTAAGTAAGTAAAGTCAGTCAGAATGTAAGTAAGTAAAGTCAGTCAGACTGTAAGTAAGTAAAGTCAGTCAGAATGTAAGTAAGTAAAGTCAGTCAGACTGTAAGTAAGTAAAGTCAGTCAGAATGTAAGTAAAGTCAGTCAGAATGTAAGTAAGTAAAGTCAGTCAGAATGTAAGTAAGTAAAGTCAGTCAGACTGTAAGTAAGTAAAGTCAGTCATACTGTAAGTAAGTAAAGTCAGTCAGAATGTAAGTAAGTAAAGTCAGTCAGACTGTAAGTAAGTAAAGTCAGTCAGAATGTAAGTAAGTAAAGTCAGTCAGACTGTAAGTAAGTAAAGTCAGTCAGAATGTAAGTAAAGTCAGTCAGAATGTAAGTAAGTAAAGTCAGTCAGAATGTAAGTAAGTAAAGTCAGTCAGAATGTAAGTAAAGTCAGTCAGAATGTAAGTAAGTAAAGTCAGTCAGACTGTAAGTAAGTAAAGTCAGTCAGAATGTAAGTAAGTAAAGTCAGTCAGAATGTGAGTAAGTAAAGTCTGTCAGACTGTAAGTAAGTAAAGTCAGTCAGACTGTAAGTAAGTAAAGTCAGTCAGAATGTAAGTAAAGTCAGTCAGAATGTAAGTAAGTAAAGTCAGTCAGACTGTAAGTAAAGTCAGTCAGACTGTAAGTAAGTAAAGTCAGTCAGAATGTAAGTAAAGTCAGTCAGAATGTAAGTAAGTAAAGTTAGTCAGACTGTAAGTAAGTAAAGTCAATCAGAATGTAAGTAAGTAAAGTCAGTCAGACTGTAAGTAAGTAAAGTCAGTCAGAATGTAAGTAAGTAAAGTCAGTCAGACTGTAAGTAAGTAAAGTCAGTCAGACTGTAAGTAAGTAAAGTGTCAGAATGTAAGTAAAGTCAGTCAGAATGTAAGTAAGTAAAGTCAGTCAGACTGTAAGTAAAGTCAGTCAGAATGTAAGTAAAGTCAGTCAGACTGTAAGTAAGTAAAGTCAGTCAGAATGAAAGTAAGTAAAGTCAGTCAGAATGTAAGTAAAGTCAGTCAGACTGTAAGTAAGTAAAGTCAGTCAGAATGTAAGTAAGTAAAGTCAGTCAGACTGTAAGTAAGTAAAGTCAGTCATACTGTAAGTAAGTAAAGTCAGTCAGAATGTAAGTAAGTAAAGTCAGTCAGACTGTAAGTAAGTAAAGTCAGTCAGAATGTAAGTAAAGTCAGTCAGAATGTAAGTAAGTAAAGTCAGTCAGAATGTAAGTAAGTAAAGTCAGTCAGAATGTAAGTAAAGTCAGTCAGAATGTAAGTAAGTAAAGTCAGTCAGACTGTAAGTAAGTAAAGTCAGTCAGAATGTAAGTAAGTAAAGTCAGTCAGAATGTGAGTAAGTAAAGTCTGTCAGACTGTAAGTAAGTAAAGTCAGTCAGACTGTAAGTAAGTAAAGTCAGTCAGAATGTAAGTAAAGTCAGTCAGAATGTAAGTAAGTAAAGTCAGTCAGACTGTAAGTAAAGTCAGTCAGACTGTAAGTAAGTAAAGTCAGTCAGAATGTAAGTAAAGTCAGTCAGAATGTAAGTAAGTAAAGTTAGTCAGACTGTAAGTAAGTAAAGTCAATCAGAATGTAAGTAAGTAAAGTCAGTCAGACTGTAAGTAAGTAAAGTCAGTCAGAATGTAAGTAAGTAAAGTCAGTCAGACTGTAAGTAAGTAAAGTCAGTCAGACTGTAAGTAAGTAAAGTGTCAGAATGTAAGTAAAGTCAGTCAGAATGTAAGTAAGTAAAGTCAGTCAGACTGTAAGTAAAGTCAGTCAGAATGTAAGTAAAGTCAGTCAGACTGTAAGTAAGTAAAGTCAGTCAGAATGAAAGTAAGTAAAGTCAGTCAGAATGTAAGTAAAGTCAGTCAGACTGTAAGTAAGTAAAGTCAGTCAGAATGTAAGTAAGTAAAGTCAGTCAGACTGTAAGTAAGTAAAGTCAGTCATACTGTAAGTAAGTAAAGTCAGTCAGAATGTAAGTAAGTAAAGTCAGTCAGACTGTAAGTAAGTAAAGTCAGTCAGAATGTAAGTAAGTAAAGTCAGTCAGACTGTAAGTAAGTAAAGTCAGTCAGAATGTAAGTAAGTAAAGTCAGTCAGACTGTAAGTAAGTAAAGTCAGTCAGAATGTAAGTAAAGTCAGTCAGAATGTAAGTAAGTAAAGTCAGTCAGAATGTAAGTAAGTAAAGTCAGTCAGAATGTAAGTAAAGTCAGTCAGAATGTAAGTAAGTAAAGTCAGTCAGACTGTAAGTAAGTAAAGTCAGTCAGAATGTAAGTAAGTAAAGTCAGTCAGACTAAGTAAGTAAAGTCAGTCAGAATGTAAGTAAGTAAAGTCAGTCAGACTGTAAGTAAGTAAAGTCAGTCAGAATGTAAGTAAGTAAAGTCAGTCAGACTGTAAGTAAGTAAAGTCAGTCAGAATGTAAGTAAGTAAAGTCAGTCAGACTGTAAGTAAGTAAAGTCAGTCAGAATGTAAGTAAAGTCAGTCAGAATGTAAGTAAGTAAAGTCAGTCAGACTGTAAGTAAAGTCAGTCAGAATGTAAGTAAAGTCAGTCAGACTATAAGTAAGTAAAGTCAGTCAGAATGTAAGTAAGTAAAGTCAGTCAGACTGTAAGTAAGTAAAGTCAGTCAGAATGTAAGTAAGTAAAGTCAGTCAGAATGTAAGTAAGTAAAGTCAGTCAGACTGTAAGTAAGTAAAGTCAGTCAGAATGTAAGTAAGTAAAGTCAGTCAGACTGTAAGTAAGTAAAGTCAGTCAGAATGTAAGTAAGTAAAGTCAGTCAGACTGTAAGTAAGTAAAGTCAGTCAGAATGTAAGTAAAGTCAGTCAGAATGTAAGTAAGTAAAGTCAGTCAGAATGTAAGTAAGTAAAGTCAGTCAGAATGTAAGTAAAGTCAGTCAGAATGTAAGTAAGTAAAGTCAGTCAGACTGTAAGTAAGTAAAGTCAGTCAGAATGTAAGTAAGTAAAGTCAGTCAGACTAAGTAAGTAAAGTCAGTCAGAATGTAAGTAAGTAAAGTCAGTCAGACTGTAAGTAAGTAAAGTCAGTCAGAATGTAAGTAAGTAAAGTCAGTCAGACTGTAAGTAAGTAAAGTCAGTCAGAATGTAAGTAAGTAAAGTCAGTCAGACTGTAAGTAAGTAAAGTCAGTCAGAATGTAAGTAAAGTCAGTCAGAATGTAAGTAAGTAAAGTCAGTCAGACTGTAAGTAAAGTCAGTCAGAATGTAAGTAAAGTCAGTCAGACTATAAGTAAGTAAAGTCAGTCAGAATGTAAGTAAGTAAAGTCAGTCAGACTGTAAGTAAGTAAAGTCAGTCAGAATGTAAGTAAGTAAAGTCAGTCAGAATGTAAGTAAGTAAAGTCAGTCAGACTGTAAGTAAGTAAAGTCAGTCAGACTGTAAGTAAAGTCAGTCAGAATGTAAGTAAAGTCAGTCAGACTGTAAGTAAGTAAAGTCAGTCAGACTGTAAGTAAGTAAAGTCAGTCAGAATGTAAGTAAGTAAAGTCAGTCAGACTGTAAGTAAGTAAAGTCAGTCAGAATGTAAGTAAAGTCAGTCAGAATGTAAGTAAGTAAAGTCAGTCAGAATGTAAGTAAGTACCGGTAAAGTCAGTCAGAATGTAAGTAAGTAAAGTCAGTCAGAATGTAAGTAAGTAAAGTCAGTCAGAATGTAAGTAAGTAAAGTCAGTCAGAATGTAAGTAAGTAAAGTCAGTCAGAATGTGCCCGTGGGAATGCGTGCAACACAAAATGCATGAGGCAAGACTCTGTGTAAAACGGTAAGAATATCTCCACAAAATTGTTTTACAACTAATTTAATCCATGCCATTTTAAGGGCACAGTGTGGTGTCCAGAGGCCCTCCAGCTGCCAGATATGATTCTCTGCCCCGAGTTTTCTATTCTACAAGAACAGACAGTTGTTTGTATTGGACAGTTTGTACTGATAGATATATTAAATGTCCCAGAGGTTCAAGACTAAAGTTTCATTTTGGTGTTATTGTTATTTATGGAGCTCAGCTGGAGCCAGAGGAAAGCTAAAAATACACCAGTGCAGCTCCCATGGACTGAGATACGTACAGAAATACAGACATATATGGCATTAAAATACTATTTCCTTTCAAATCATTCTTTTAGTGACTCACTCATTTAGCCAACCCCCCTCTGCTTGACCCCTGTCCTCATGGTCTAACCTCCTACTTCCTGTTGTATTTTGGGGAAGGCTCAAGTTGGAGCGTGAGAATGCTTTCGGGACAGACCGTCTTGACCCAGTGGTATTTGAAGCAACATACACAACACAGCTTCAAACAGTTCTGTTGTGAACCTCCATAGCTCGGGATCCATTCGGATTCATTTCGGATTCCATAGCTTTTGTCATATTTGATATATGATTGCTTCTGTTCAGACAAAAGAAAAAAAACTTTTATTTCATATATGGTGGTGCTTTTAAACAGTGGCCTTGTTTTTATCTCAAAACAGGGTCAATTGTAAAAGGAAGAGAGAAAATGAACCAATTAGTGAGCCACATGAGTTTGGCTAATAGTTTCCGTGTGTGTGCAGCACCAGACAGTGGCGTGGTTATGTTATGTTTATTTTATTTGATATGGACATCACAGTAGCATTATAATTGTAACATACAGTTATGCACAAAGCCCAGATGCACTGTGTTAAGTGTTTGTAGCGAAATGCTAATTTACAACACCTGTCCAGGAGGCTTTTTTAAAGAAGTTAAAATAGAAAATAAAATAAAAAATATATACACAAATACATACACAAATACATACAGATACATACATGAAGTGCAAGTGTGTTTACAGGAGTGTTAGGTGTGAGAACAATGTTGTTTCTCTTTTAGCCATGATTTAATACCGCTATTAAAAACGTTAACATTTTGTTGCATTTTCAACTCAGTTGGTAGACAGTTCCATAGTTTTGCTCCTTTAACAGAGAGGACTGATTGTCCAAATGAGGTTTTGCGCAATGCAATGCGACAGTTCCCGTTTGCTGAGGCCCGTGTGTTCACTCTGCTGGTGTGCTGGTGGCTTAAACACATCGACAGCCTGCTTAGAAGATCACTAGCACTGTGAGTCATGACCGTCTATCTACAGCTGCACAGCTGTCAGTCATCATGTGAAAAAATGCCTCCCAGAAACAATCTGAAAGGAAGTTGTTGTGGGGGCTGGAGGTGGGGTGGTAAAGCAGGCCCCAGATTGGCCAATTTATAGTGGGATTTAATGACTGGACCTCCCTGGGGTTTTTTGCATGGTAAACATCTCTCAGAGTTCTCCCACAACCGAGCTGGCTCACATTCAGGACTCCCACGCCACAACCCCACAGAGACCTCTGCCCTCGCTGGGCCGAGTGTTACCTCGCATCCTCTTCTAATCTCTGGAGCCCTCGCACAGCGTTCATTCCAGCCTCTGGTTGGAGCCGGACCACAGTCTGGTTACATTAGCGGTTGTCACGCTGACGGCTGAGCGCAGTGGTGGTTGTGTTCTGTGGGTGGCTGGAAATGGCTGGTCTCCATTCTGTAATTTTAGGGGTTGACAGTTTGGCCACACACACACACACACACACACACACACACACACACACACACACACACACACACACACACACACACACACACACACACACACACACTCACACACACACACACTCTCACACACACACACACACACACACACACACACACACACACACACACACACACACACACACACACTTAAAAAACCTCCAAACCTTTCCACACACTGTGTCCTCATGTCAGAAACAGTGATACTAAAGTCGTGCAGAGTCAGAATGATGCATTACATACGTGGACAGATTCTAGAACGGGCCTATCGAGCACAGGCCAAGGAGCCCAAAGTGTCAGGGGCCTTTAGCTTCAAAATAACCACAAAGAAACATAAAATGACTCAAAGAGACACCAAAAGACTACAAAGAGACCAAAACAGCTTCAAAGAAACTCACAATGACTATGAAAAGGGGCAAAACAGCTACAAAGACACACAAACAACTACGAAGAGGCACAACAAATAACAAAGAGAAGCAAAACTACCACAGAAAAAACTGCAAAAATACCAAAACATTTGCAGACACAAAACCAGAGAGATGCGTAACGACTACAAAGAGACACAAAACAGCAACACAACGATTGTAAGCAATGAAGTCTGTGTCTTTCCCCTATGTAGAGGAGGTGGGGCCTTATTATGCACGTCTGTGCCCAGGGGCCCAATGTGTCATAATCTGCTCACTATTACATAATATGAATGAATGCTAAAAGAGACTTCTCTTTATATATAATATAAAATAAAGTGCACGAATGAAC
This sequence comes from Lycodopsis pacificus, assembly GCA_028022725.1. NCBI lineage: Eukaryota > Metazoa > Chordata > Actinopteri > Perciformes > Zoarcidae > Lycodopsis > Lycodopsis pacificus. The sequence continues at coordinate 2,598,144 of CM051710.1, forward strand.
AGATAACAGGACTATAAGCAAGTGAAATGTAAGTGTAGTGTAAATGTAAAAGTGTCGAGTGTATTTAAATAAGAACCTAGAAGGATGTACAGGGGAGTAACCGGTAGGAAACTGTCCTGGGGGTGACAGTCAGTGGGGGTCCCGGGCTCGGTTAATGTGCCCGACTGGATGGGAAGAAAGTGTTCATGTGGCGTGAGGTCTTGGTCCTGATGGACCTCAGCCTCCTGCCAGATGGAAGGGGCTCCAACAGATCATGTCCAGGGTTAGAGGGGTCTCAATTTGCAGCTTATCACTGAGTGTTTGAACCATGAGATAAAAACTACGCAATTAAAGAAGAAGCAGTGAAGCAATTTTCACCTGCTGATCACATTTGTAGGAGCGGATGACAAGGCGACAAACACAATTAACACCTAAACAGTTACAAATTCGTGATTAAAAAAAAAGTCGTCTAAATTGGTATTTGCATCATCTGTTTTTGGAATATGTCTTTTACTTATTCAGTCAATGTCTGTCATGAAAGACGGTTGGTACATTTCAGCCGTGCTCATTTGTCTCCATTTGCTTAATGCCACCACAAATCTGCAAAAGCAATTAAGTCAACATTTAGAAAGCCCAGTCAGAAGGCAGGCTATGTACCAACAAACAGCCTGCTTCTATCAATTCAATCTTTCCTCTTATTATTACTCTGAGGACTGATAAACAAGTCTGTGAATTCATGCCTCTAATGCCCTGCATGGGAGGAGTTGTTTCCTGGATTGGACACGTTGCACAGTAGATTGTTGTTGTTCAAGCTGTCTCTGGCCCAGTTTCTTTTCCCCCGACCCTGCCATCACTCGAGGAGCTCCGAGCCTACAATCTGCTGTAAAGAATGCAGCGCACTGACAATGTGGATCATTTGTATGTGCCATCAGGACTGGGTTGGATGGGGTTCTCACTAAGTGGCTTGGTATGATGGTCATGAGCAACACAGACCATCTGTCCTTGCTTAAGTTGTTGCATATGACAATCTAACTAAAATGCATTTAATTTGTCCTTTTATTAAAGCGAGTTACCAAACAGCAGTGAGATAGGGCTCCATTCATATTGACCGATTTGCCAAACAACCCAATTTGGGTAGTTTTCCACTTTTTAATTGGGTTGGTAAAAATGGTTTTGGGTGGTTTGTGATGATTTGGGCAACTTCTTGTACCATTTGGTTCAGCAGGTCAAGGTTTCATCGGCTAAACTTGAATTTATTTGCTGTGGTTTCTCCACTTATTTAGTTTTAAACCAAACAACAGAATAACAGAGATGCTTCTCCTTTATTGTTGTCACAATCAAATAAAGACAAACAAGAAGATCAAATAAAAAAATTGGTCCTATTTAATTTTTTCCAAATTGCTTTTTTACATTTTTCCTTTTGAATTGAAGAATGAAGGAAGGCAGACATGTGACACAGAAGGGAAAGTAAATATATATCAATAAAAGCCAAGATAGAATGACCATTCTGCAAAAGTGCTTTCTTGGATGCCATTGGTCTGACGACAATAAACAGATATCTTCATTCATATGCAGATGACATGTGACAATGACCAATGACATGTCCATTGTGCCACTTGAATATACAGAATTAACTGTACAGGAATTTGATATGCTTGTGCATTAAGGCTTCTAATATGTTTCATGCAAGTATCCTTAAGCAGCAAAAGTAATGGAACACTTGCTGGAAAATAATGGCAAATATTTTTGTGTGCAAAGAAGCAGACAGAGAAAAACAAGTATTTGATGTTTGCTTGCTTGGTAAGAACCTGTTTGATGTTTAGCCGGGCTTTTGTTGTGACAGTGAGAAGGAAGATCATTGGTTTGAGGCTTTTAAAACCCTTTGCATTGATACATGAGAGCGAAACCAGAGTGAAAGCAGGTCATTCTGAATGCTAAGACATCACAAATTTGCCTTAGAGGGCGTTACAATCTGTACAAATACAACATCCTCCTTCCCAGGACCCTGCCATCGGTACATCGGGACATCGGTACACCGGTACACCGGTACACCGGGACATTGGGACATCGTTACAGTAGCAATGGAACAACACAGTCTCACTCACAACGCTTCATCTGTGGTACCATTCTAGCATCAGTTTTGGATGTGTCAGGGATGGCGTGTCAGTTTCCACCTGTTACATGCGTATTGTCTTTTGAAAATAAACTTTCCGTATTCACAAGAAACATACAGTTTGTGCTCTTTTCAAAATAAACTTCCATCTAACGGTTACAGAGTTGTTTTGGTTGGCTTTGTTGGGTTTAGGCGTACCGTGAGATCAACAGAACACTCAATCCACAAATAAATGCACACAGCCCATATTCAGAAACTGTGCATTAGAAACTAGTTGTCAGGACCTCTGTAAGGTTGTGATGTCAAAACTATAGAGTCACCGGTAGAAGTGCCGCTAAACAGTTGATACGTACAGCGAGTCCCCGGGGAAAGTGATGCTGTGAAGACGGCAACAGCACAGAAGAGGAAGACCAGTAAACATTGACCCATTACAGCAAGCTCGGCTTTTTACATTTTTTTAGACACTTTATGCCTAAAGTGGTCCTATGGACGGATACGCCAATCTCCGGAGCACAGCTTCAGGGTTGTGTTTGGTCTTTTTATTGCCTCTCTGATTAATGTCCTCCTACCTTGCCTTGTCCATGAGTATGGGTGTTTTTTGAACATTAAAGCAAGTTAACATAGTCTAGTAGAATCTCAAAATAGTGTGAAGCAATACACGGCTCCTTAAATTATTATTCTGATGAAATGTTGCACTTTTTACTCCACTACATTTATTCGACAGCTTTTACTTCACTGTTATAGATGAAATCAAACTACCCAAAGAAAATCAAATATTGAAACACCACAAGGACAACTGTTATATATATGCTGCTTACACATGAACGCAATATTAACAATAATATAATAAAACGACATTCACAGGGGCTATCTGTTTTTGCATTGTGAGTACTTTTACGAAAGTGACATTTTCAGTGTTTGTAATGAAGTATTTCTATATGGCAGTATTGCTATTTTCAGCAACTTTCGATCACTGATCAAAACAAACTCCCAGCACCAATTCTTTCTTCCACACGAAGGTCCGTATGTTAGGACTTCTGTTCCCTGACTTTGTCCTTCTACGGCTGCAGTCCAAGGTGGATTTAAATGTCCATAGTTAGTCGACACCGGTCTAGTCGAGGCCTGGCAGTCTCGCTGGACTTGGAATGGATTCATAATTTATTCTGTATTTTGTACAAGCTCTGCTTAGCGTCCAGCAGATATACTGTAGCTGCTGTTGCAGTGAAAGTAGTGGTTCCACATTCTGACATCACTCATTAACGCAACACATCCTGCACTGATTACACAGCCATGCTTTGTCCTGTTCCTCACAGTCAGGATGTAGCTGCTAGGTTGTATATTATGAACTGCTCTGTGCCCATCCATTTGCCCACGTCAGGTATAATTGATAGGCGCTCTGTACTGGTGTATGTGAGTGTGACCAAAGGGGCAACTCCCACCACTCAGCCCGTCCTTCATCAAGTCAATAATACATCGCCCGCTGACTGGAGCAACAAAGCAACAACTCCGTCTGGGGCTTTCCACATTCAGGCAATCAAAGCTGTGTGAAAAGGAGCGGAAAGAAGTCGACTCTGTGTGTGTGTGTGTGTGTGTGTGTGTGCACCTCCAGCTTTATAAAGACCAAATGTTCTCACAATTTTAAAGCTACAATCCTTACGCTTGCATTATATCAAACCTACAAGTGAAACACAGCAGGTAAATAGCTGTGTTCCAGTTGATCTTGTAGAGCAGTGGAACCAGTACGCAAGACACGAGTGGTCTCGGGGGGTCTGAGACTTCAGAACCCCTGAAAGCCTCAATAACTAAATTTCAGGCGTCTCTCAAATCATAAGACAATTATTTTTCACTTGCAATTATCACGAAAATGTTTTTCGCGCCTACTAATGCCCAGAAGTTTACATTATTCAAACTGCAAAACATTTATTCACAAATATAAATAATGAATGCGAGAGACGATTTTCCTCCGTAAATGACTAGCACTAGCAAGAGCCAGCAGGTTGCGCGAAGAGAGTCTGTCTTCACGTCTCTTTGTGGACCTACATGGACCCCCTTTGGACAAATTTGATCCAGTACCTTGTGCGAGAACCATCGTCTCTCCTCTTCTTGGATATCAGGACGGCAACTAGAAGAAGCTGAGTGAAGGCCTGTGTGTCGGGTTGGAGTGTGTGCATGTGTGTGTGGTTAGGGAGAGACACGAGTGTGCTGTGCGTATCCTGTTGCAGGGTGTAGTTGTTGCATTGTTTAGTTGTGGGAGCGTTAACAATATAGTGATGTGTATGAAAAGTGTGTACAGCCTGGTTGCCTTGGCGTGCATCCATGAAGTCTTGTCTATGATGTCTTCAGCCTGTGTAGGACTTCAGCAGGGGTGGGGTGTATTTGGCACACTGAGTGGAACATCAGTGAAAATGAGATGCTTCATGGCACGAGCTTGTGGGAATGTTGGCAGGCTGCATCCTCCGGGTCTGAAGAGTGAAGCCAATGTGCCTGGAGCCTTAAACCTGCATTCTCTCTAGTGTCCACCAGGGGGCGACTCCTCTGGTTGTATAGAAGTCTATGAGAAAATGACTCGACTTCTCTCTTGATTTATTCCCTCAGTAAACATTGTAAACATGAGTTTATGGTCTCAATCTCTAGTTTCAAGTCTTCTTCAATACAGCATGATGTTCATTTAGTAAGTTATGGTCCATTTAGAGTCAGGGTATGTTTTAAGGCATGGCGATCGTGTGATAGGTTGGTGACACGGCGTTGTCCGGTCTGGGAGTTGTCCATGTTTTCTTCTTATAACTTTAACTCTTTCACAGTGTTTTCACTGAATGAAAGGTAATTGTAACATTTTTCTTTTTGCATTTGGTTGTATTTAGCTCCACTCTCTCATGTCACTTCTGGTTAAAAAGAAACATACCAGACGGCAGTCCACAAACCAATGTGTGACGTCACGTTGACCACAGCGCTTCTTATATATAGTCTGTGGTTCTATTGTGGAATAGATCTTTTTTCACAGCAGACATTTTGACTTGCCATAGCAAGTCACAAATTTGACTAATAACATTACCATTAACACAAAACAGTGGTGTCGCAGTAAGCCATGATGGTGTGACAGTGAACCAGTGTGCTATACACATCACACCTGTGCTTTCATAGACATGTGACACAACAAATGTCCTCCGTGGAAAAGGCTGCAACTCTCAAGATTGCAAGCAAACCCTGTGATTTCTTAAAGTCATTGCTTTGCATTGTAGCCATTACCACATGACAAGCACATCCATTCATATCGGTAATAGGCTGCATTTGTTTACTCACTTTCTCATTACATTGTGCAAATAGCTGCTGACGGGGAAGGAATTACTCTGTGTGCATATAGATAGCCAGCACACCTTTATGTTGCTCCCAAGAGAACAGTGTTGGAGGATATATGAGGGCATGCAGTGAAATGGGATAATGGAAAAAGAACCCATGGGAGAGGAGCCACAATGGTACACCTCAGTGTTAACAATATAAACATTTTGCCAATTAGTTTGAAATGGTTGAGCGACTGCTCAAAGAAAATGAGTAAGTTTGTTTGTTCACGTTTTGCTACCACAGCCGCCCAACCGCCCCGTACCTTACATGAACCGAGTCGATCATTAAGTCTGCAAAGCCTACAAGCAGAGATGGGCAAAAATACATCAAAATGTATTTTGATACAAAATACCCCTCAAATAAATGTATCAAAATAAAATACAAAATACTGGTGCCAGAAAATGTAACAAAATACAATACATGTATTTTGTATTTAAAATACAGGAAATACTTTTTTCTGGATTTTCCGTTTTCTCACAATTTGGTATAGCAGAGCATTCAGGTTTGGGCTATATAATATAATATAATTATATATAATGTACACAAAGCTCTGGTGAACTCCACAAAAAGGAAGAACAGTCACAGAATGTCAGTGTAAGCACATCTGTGCTTGTTGGTCCTTCTTGAACAGCATCTTGCTGAGACATGTCCACCTGGCAAACTGTAAAATGTATGAAATAATAAAACTAAGAATACTTTCATAATATGCCTTTTAAATCAAATGAATTGGATATTTAATGTTTTTTTTAACAAATGGACATCTACTGTCATAGCCTGGCTAACTGAACTATATATCTGCCAGTAATTGATATGGCATTATGACATTCATATTGAGAAGATACAGCATAACTTGTAATACAGTGCAAGATTAGATGGTCAGACGTCTCTTGATAAGGTTATCATAAACATACAAGCTCCCAATCTCCCTCTTCCTATAGCTAGCTACTCCACTGATAAACACTGGCTATGCACTAGCCTCGACAGCATGCTAGCGTCATTAGCATGTTAGCATCGAGCTTGATATTATAACCATCACCATGTATATACAATAGGCTATGTAGCCAGACCCAGACATCAATTATACATCAAGCTAGTTGACATCTGTGACACTCAGATACAATATTTAACTTGACAGACAATCGTTGAACTTGAAGATCTGAAGACTGAACTCGTGAACTGTTTTTTGATTTGTGGAGAAAGTATTTTGAGTATTTTAAATACAAAATGACTCCACTCTAAAGTATTTTGTGACAAATTACATTCGATTGTTATCGGCCCTATCAAATACAAATGACAAAATACTCATTTGTTGTTGTACAAAAGTTGTATAACTCTGACTTTGTTACATGATCCCTGCAGCCCTCTCTGGGCTTGGAGCTGACAGCCTCAGACAGGGTGGAGGACGGTGGCCCTGAGGGCCAAAGAAAACTGCAAATTAAGAAACATGCAAACAGACTAAATGAAAGCAAATAAAGCAAACAGCTTCATCAATTTGATAACACAAGCACACAGCAGCCGTGTAGAGAATAACTGAGTTGTAATTCAGGCTGTGGTGGTGGTGAATCATCAGTGTGTCAGTCCACTGCTCTGCCTTATTATACGAGTAATATTTACCATAGATGCACACAGGCAAATGCTTCCAGACAAAAGACAGACAATACTGTGTCATTGAAACATTATTCATTTATATAATGCAGTGCCACGAGTGTCTGATGTAATTGTATTCTCAGCTCCTGACTACATGCAGAGGAACTCGTGATGGATTCTTCCAGATAGGAAGAGGTGTTTTACTTCAGTAGCAGTGAGATTACATTCTTTATACGGGGAGTTCTCCCCATATCGTCATGCTAGAATCCACAGCTAATAACAAAAAAATCTTACAAGCCATTCATAAAACTTTCATGCCTCATTACATTTTAATTAGTAAATCCAACAAATGCTGACTTTCACCGAAGCCGAGGGCAAACTGGAGATGACTCATTATTGTCACTATACAGGCCTACCTACTTTTACACTTACATGACGTTTGGAAAGCTCCTTGGTGAAAAAGCTTTTTTACCCTGCTCTGATGTCTTCCAGAACATTAGTACATAAAAGTGTTTAGTTGAAGATCAAATCCTTCTGGTGCGTAGGAACATTATGGAGGTGCTGTTATGGTCAGAAGGCTCTGCTGTAACTCATACACTGAAGTGTTTTGAAAGTTGTTACGCAAATCAATCTTCACTCGTTTCTCTGAGCCACCGGATGAGGCTGTTTGGTGAGACGCTGCATCTTATTACTGATTGGCACAACAGTAACCTTTGTCATTTGTCAGGGAAGAAATAGTTACTCGTTTCCATTTCCATCAATTTCCATTCTTTCAGGGCTTTCAGCAAAGGAAATGACTGACTGATACAACATATGCATGGCCCTGTACCTGTGTAGCTTTGTTATATTGGAACAACAAACGTCCTTCCTCACCTCCCACCCCCGATGTTCGTGGAATTATAATGCAGTCTGCTCTGTCAAATAGAAAGCGTGTCTTTGAAGTCAGTAGGTTTGCAGTTGAAAGCTGTCTGTCTGTCATTTGAGGCCTGTTTTTCACAAACCCTGAGCAGCATAATTCAATCAGACCTCCAGCTCTTCGGCCTGCAGCACATTTATTACCATGGAGACCCCGTCTGACCCTGCCATCTAGAGTCTGACACTTGTGACCCAGGCCTGAGAGACACTTCTGTCACCAGCCAGACTTTTAATTACAGCATGCTCTTGAGTCGCTTTTGTTTTTCTGCTGAGTTGTTGAGTTTCTTTAAATAGTTTTATTTGGTAGAAACTGACTTTTATTTGATCTACTTAACTCTACATGACGTGGATGAAATCAAAGTCAAAAATTCAAATTCAACATCCTCTCCAAGGCCAGTTCTGCTGGGTGTCTAAGAGATGGGGCCATATTTCAAGCAACAGAACTACTGGGATATAATAGTTAAATGTCATTTAGTACAACTAAACTGGCTTTCATTCTGTTGTTGGAAGAGAAGAGGGATGTTCCTGTCTTTTTTGATTTTATTATTTGACCTCGTGCCTTTCTCTCGGGTCCATTCAGGTCCCCGTTCCTTAGGGTTTGTCTGGCCCTTGGACCAGTGGCTGCATTGGTTCTGTTGCTAGCGTGACTAAAAGCACACAGCATGAATAAATGGTAATCTCAGTCAGTCCACTACTTTGATCCAGACTGAAATATCTGAACTATTGGATGGATTGTCATGAAATGCCCTTCATGTTCCCCAATGACTGCAGTGATGTTGTGATTTTTACCTCTAGTGCCGCCATGAGGTTACCATCTTTGGTTTTGTGTGAAACATTTTGACAACTGTTGGTTGGATTGCTCTGAAATTTGTTAATATTCAAGGTCCCTAAAGGATGAATTCTTTCAAATGTGGTGATCCTCTGACTTTCTATCGTTAGGTATTTTGTCGAAATGACATGTCCATCGGCTCAGCTGTAATTTAGTGCTAATTATATGGTAAATGGACTCAAAGTGCTTTAACACTATATGTCATCATTCCCCCATTACCACCCATTCATACACTGATGGCCTGGACTACCATGCAAGGTTAGCATGCTAACACACTACACTAAATGTCTGAAGCATGTTAGCTGGTTCTAGCATTTAGCTTGAAGCAACGCTGTGGCAAAGTACTAGCATGCAGTAGACTCAGGCTCGGAGAGGATAGTTCAATTCAGAACAATATCTGATCCCACTATATAATGAAATTATAAGTAAATCACAGTTAATTGACTGAATATAAACTGACTTCCTTTGAGAAACACAACATGTACTAATACGACTGTGAAAGGTGCAGGGCCAGTACTCTTCTGGATGTCCCTGCACATTCCAACTGGATTAGAATCAGGCCAAGGGGAGACGAATCTACCAGAGCATGCTTGAAATGGACCTACCCTGACTGGACTCAGACCTTCTCCCAAAGGTCAGGTCATCGACATGAATTCTTGAGTCAAAGTTCACTAATGTAACCTCACATCAGTGGGCCAGTCCTCTGAAATTAAATGATTTCAGTCTAAGATTCTCTAAATCAGTTAGATCGCTGGTATTCTTTTCTGTGATATTTTTCTGGATTTCGTGTTGATGATCAAAGTTAATGGTTAATTCCTTAAAAAACTTTATCTCGCATGCCTCCGAGGTGCATCAAGAATCAGAAAACAGAGAAAAGTCTTGATGAATTTGAGTAAAAAGTATGAAACTATATAAAAACATCAGTTTACAAACTCTCACACAACTCGGAATTCCCAAACACATGCATCTTCACTAAAAGCTATAAAACCTATTTAAAATACTTCGGACTCAACAAGTTCGGACAAGTGAGCATATGAATGGACAATCGAGACTTGTGTGAGAGTTTGCGTGATTAGATGTCGTACATAGCAGTTGTTAAATGCGGCCCCCATTTACTTTAATTCATCCAGACCTTTCTACATTTTCGGATTCTTTGTTTACCGTGTGAGAAAAACAACGTTTCCTATGAGAATCCAAGGTAACACTGGGTGAGTAATTGATATAGAATTGGTCATTGTGTGGGTGAAGTATTCATTTAAGGGTGCCACTGTGATAACTACAGAAATGTGGAGAGTCAAGGTCCTTCAGTAAATAACCTCATTATTGATAATAATGCCACTTTATCAGCCTTTAATCTGGTTTGCTCCGGGGCAAACGGAGAAGCGTGGAAATGGCCACGTTCCAGCTGTTTGCACTCAGCTTCCACTTATCAGCGTTGCGTGATGTATTGAGAACAGGTCTCCTTCAGACGATCTCTCCTTATCACGACAAGGGCCCGCTGCAGCCAGTCTCCTGGGCTGAGCTCCACCCTGATCTAGCCCACCAGCCCCCTTTGATTGTCCAAGATTCTGTTTCATCTTCCAGCGCCCTCCCTCCCAGCACACATTCCTCGACCCCATGTAGAGCTGCCTTCTGAAAGTGAAAGCATAACATAACATAACATATTGATATATGGCTGCAGTCATCATGAATATCTTCAAAGTAGATGAACAAGGGTTATTCTCTTCATAATCTTTTAACCATAATCACAATCTCTCTTTTGTAACATCACATGTGTTTTTATGCAGATGTGTTGCTCTTTCACTCCAGACCTGGATGACCACCCATACCTCTGGATTCAGATAGGTGCTCATTACTGGGTGTTTCCCCAGTTTGGAGAAATAAGCGACCAATCAGACGGCTCACAGAAATAACAACTCTTGGCTGATTACGTTCCCGTACAACCGAACTGCATTCTTCATTACATTAAACAAGTAGTTAACATTGTCAATTCAAACAAAACAAAAGACGCAATGAAACCGCCCAATGCTTCGTAATGCTGCTTTATTACATTATTTAGGTTACAGACATGAATTGAAATGAATCAACGTTCACTTTTGGTCTTTGGGTTCACATCTTCTGTTGTTGTTGTGATTAGCTGTTTCTGTTTACTTAATATATTACCTTTTATTAAACATTTTATTGTGGTTGCTTTTGGGTTTACTGTGTGTGGAGCACTCTGTTAACATTGTTTTTAGAAAAGTGCTTTATAATTAAGGTTATTTAAGTGACTGAGGGAAACTGTGGCCCAAACTTAAAAAATGGGACTGAGGTTGTAAAACAGTGCTGCAAGGAACTTCCCTCTGGTTTGGTAGTCTAAACACACGCTGGCCAGACTTTAGCCAGGCCTGAGACATGACAGACACCTCCCTGACTCTCTGCACACACACACACACACACACACACACACACACACACACACACACACACACACACACACACACACACACACACACACACACACACACACACACACACACACACACACTCATTCCCACGACGACACGGTGCAGCTCAGCCAGCCCTGCAGCAACATAATCACACATCACCATTCGACTGTGAAAAAACAATACACAGTGGAGGAGGCCTCTGCAGTAGCTCTGCTCGCTGCTTCTCCACAATGTGCAGTCTAGCGATTCATCTTTTCACACAGCTGATGGTGTGTGTGGTCCCTGGGCTGTGATGCTGAATGCAGAAGACTGATTTGAGCTGTAATGGGGTCAGCGTGGATGAACTGCAGTATGGGAACTGTGGGAAAATGTCTGATAGGACTTATCTTCATATACGTTCAGTGATGGAGGACGACCCCACTGAAGCCAAGACCTTGTTTTTATCACTAACGCATTAAAGCAAACCTCCATATCTGAACTGCTGGCTCCATCGGCCGTCTCATTACTAAGCCTAAAGAGCAGAGAAAGTTAGGTGATAGTGATACGACTTACAGTCAAATCCTTTAGGTCGGATGTGGCTTTTTTCCAGGGACATCCATATGATGTTGAAAATTGGGAAATCTGGGGCGAATTAGCTTGCGGGGCTGTTTGAACATTATTGAGCGGAAAAGAATTTCATAAATGCTCATGTGTTTCATACTCCACCTCCAGTTTGTAACGTATGCTTTCTATTAGAAATGTATCAGACCGCCCTCTCAAAAAATACTGCTGTACAGGAAATTGGTCCAAGCAGCTTATTACGACCCATATTTACGCTTATTGTTAGGCGATAACCTCTGGTGGCTGTTGTAATAATGACAAGAGCAAAAGAAGGAGTCAAAGAATGACAAAGAATGACAAAGTCGGCAAAAGGAGGAGGGCGAATACAGGACTTTGACCCAGCAAACCACTGTTCATAAGTGCGCAAGTTAATTGACACTTAACTTGTGCACGTAACATAAGTTATGTAACCTAAACCATGATCTTTTATTAAACCTAACCAAGCAGTTTTGTATCAATTCACAGTGCTAACAAGGTGTTACAAACTGTTGTTTGGGGAGTCAATGGTAAATGTATTGTATAAACATCAGATTATGAAGCTGCAGTGGCGGCTGGTCAAGAGAGGGCAATGGGGCATTGCCCCACCATGAGCCACACGGAACAAAAAAAAAACAAAAAAAAAAAAAAAAAAAAATTATAATAATCATAAATTATACAAATTGTCAATATTTGTGTTTTTTAACTATGGAATGTACCCAGTAATGTGTGTACAATATGATATCTGCGCAAAATATATGCTTTTCCTGCTCGTCCTCTCCCCCTGTGTGCTCGTCTGCTCGTGCTCTCTGCCTGTGTGCACAACACGTCTGAGAACGCGCAGCGAGGGGGGCTTGATCGTTTTTGCCCAAAAAAGACGGGTCTATGAAGCCGTTTAGCCAATTGCTGATTCAAGATATAAATGAGTGACATACAATTTAGCCAATCAGCGCCCTCAAATAGATTCAGCTGTGGGCCAGAACGATCAAGCCCCGGAGCTGCGCGTTCTCGTCAGGAGAAGTCTCGACAGGCGCCCGCGCCAGCGCGAGCTCTCCTCCTCCAAGACCCGTTTGAGAGGAGAACTTTGAGGAGATTCTGCAGCCAAAGAGCTGATATCAGATCAGCCTGACCTCACAATCATCACAAGCAGACTACATGCGAAGCTTCACTACTTCGTACAAGTCAGTCAATCAACTTCCTTTCTTCCTAAAAGTACGCTGATTACTTCGACATACCATACGTATCCACAGGCAGGGGCGGACTGGCCATCGGGGATACCGGGGGAATCCCCGGTAGGCCGACGGGACTATATTATATGCTTCACAGAACACGTTCAATTTACTCTAATACCGAAAGTCAATAATCAGTGAAAACTGTATCAACAGTATAAACTGACATTATACTACTCCTCGCGATCCGAGGATGCCATAGCACAGCTGGACACTACGGTGCTTTTAAAAACGTTTCTCCATAACCGCGGTCTGCGCCGTGCGGTCGACGCCGGCGGAGGTGCGAATGGCCGCCGTAGACCGGCGAAATACATGCCGTGTATTGAGTGGGCAGCGCGCCGTGTATTGAGTGGGCCGGTCTGACAGTAACTCCCGGGCCACTTTTTCCCCCCTAAATTAACAGTGAAAACTCATCATAGCTTAATTTAACATCAGTATTCATAATTACACTTCATGTTTACTTCTCCTGATCTTTACCTCCTATAACAAGGTCCATACGGGCATCTCAATAAATAAACATGTTATATTATATTGTATTATATTATATAAGTGTTATTTACTGCTTTTTTTCATGTTGGAATAAATGTTAAATATTTAACTGCCAAGTAATAATGTGTGTTTGATGCTAAATTTTTTTTGCATGAAATCATACTGGGATGTTTGCTGAAATTGATAGGATGGCCCTCCCTAGAAAATTTTCCACCAGCCGCCACTGTGAAGCTGTGAAATCTCCCAGCGGAATGCAAGACTCTAACACGGGGCAGTTTGTACCTGAAACCTGTTCTGCCAACATCAGTGCGTAAATGAGGGATATCTACGGACAAGTCGGACTGTGTACTGCAGTTTGTACATTTCAATGACAGAAGGGAGGTGAGGCAGTGAGGGAGCGTCAACAGTAGAGCTCTGTAAACGAACAACAACAACGTCGTCCTGACCGTAAGCTACGGCCAACATGATGGTAAAAACCAGTGGTGTATAGTAACGAAGTAGAAATACTTTGTTACTGTACTTAAGTAGTTTTTTTGGGTATCTGTACTTTACTTTACCACTTATATTTCTGGTGACTTTTTACTTTTACTTCACTACATTTTGCAAAGAAAACCGATACTTTTACTTCACTACATTTCCCCTGAAACCTTCGTTACTCGCTACAAAATCAAATCTATCTTTAGAAACAAAATGAATCATGAGAGCAGCGTCGGGGACTGTGGTGGAACACAGACTGCAAGCAGCAGGTTTGGTGAATCAGTGGTGCTAGCAGCAAGTTAAATCATTGGTTAATCACGTTAATGCACAATTGCAAACAAATGCTCTCAAAGCCGCGGTGTTGTGATTCCCAGTGATGCCCAGGATGCTATATGCTAAATGTGACAACTGGCCAGCCAGCGTTTCTCAGATTGGAGTGAGACGAGGAGAAAATGTGATGTGGTGATCTTCGCAATAGAACATCTTTGATGTGTCGAGTCTCGGCCAATCAGCGTTCAGATGTGTACAGCGTCTTCATTTCCCTCCGTTAAAGTTTAAATTACGTTATGTTCCGTTACCTGTTAACGTTCGTCATAATCGCGATTTAGAAGGAAAAAACGTAACGTGATGAAACATGCAGCCCCCCCCCCGTGTTCCGGTTCAGTTCACGCGGTCACTCGTTAACGTTAAACCGGAACACCGGCGCATCTGGTTGCAGGTTGTTTGTTTTAACTCAAAGTAGAATGAGGCGACTTTGTGATCAGAATAACTTTTATGACAACGAAACATGAGGCCCAGATACTGATGAGATGATGAGGCCAAAGAGCTTCAGGGAGAGGAGGCTGTCTGTAGCGCACCTTGATGCAGGGCTGAGCTGTGAGTGGAGCTGGGCCTGGATAAAGGTGGAGCTGGGCCTGGATAAAGGTGGAGGTCTAAACAGACGTGAGTACAGCTTCCTACTGTCACAGTGTTTTACATTGATAAGGCAGGGTATGCTAAATGCAGCCTCTGCTCCAAGGAGATGAAGTACAGCAACAAGGGCTCACATGTCCTCTCATCACACTGTTCACACTGTTCACTGTGATGACCACAGCCAGTGGACTAACAGTACCAACAGTCCCACGTTGCTCCCAATAACCCTGAAGTAATGAAAGAGGGTTAAGGTGCCTGTATCTTCATTTCAGCGGGTTAATTTAAATAATTGAACTGGATTGAATGCATATTAATTGCAAATATAAGATAGGACACAATTCTAACAAATGTACAGTAACGGTAGAAGTTAATATTAAGCCATACAGTAACAGGGTTCAATGAAAACGAATCACTTTCTTTGTACAGGCGATGGTTCTCGCTACTCTTGCTATCTTCGTTTTTATTTGACCAAAACGTTTGAAAATGAGACCTCGGTCTCAATGGATTTTGTCTAAATAAAGGTTAATATTAATAATAGAGCAGAAATACTGATTAATGACTGAATAATATATTCGTTTTTTGCTTAAAGTAAATGTCTCATCACTTAATTTTCTTCTCAGAATACACCAGAATGCTACATTTTAAACCTCATATTTAAGATCAATTTTGATATTTGAGTCATGTTGTGGATGATCAGATGGAGTTATGATGGTAGCAGTCGCCCAATTGCAGATTCAGCTTGAGCAAACCTTTGCCTATTGTGTTCAAATCAGGCCCATAGGAGTTTACAAGGCATGTGTCCTTTCTCATGACACTGACCTGATGCATCAAGTGGATATGTTTTGCTGAACATAATATTATGCATTTGTCCTCTACATCCTCTAGTCGGAATGAGCAGACTTATAAACGCACTGTTACAACTCCTTCATAGTGTCATATTGCTTTTCGGAGAATTATGATGATACGTTCATAGTAGATGCAAAAGTATACTTATGTACAATATATTATGTTGAACATTGTTGCTCCTGAATGGATCACAGCCAACCCAATTATTGTCAACACAGCTCCATGTCCTTGGTCATGGTTGCCACAGCACTTAAAAGAATAAACTTCATAATTCTCAAAATTCTGACCCTTTGCTTTTTTATTAACAGCATTTACTTGTACTTTTACTTTCAATGAACAGGTTATGATGTTCATTTAATGTTCAGGTTATGATGTACATTTAATATCAGAAAAGTACTTTTGTACTTAAGTACAATAAATATCAGATACTTTAAGACTTTTACTCAAGTAGTATTCTAAAAGGTGACTTTTTACTTTTACTTGAGTAGTTTTCCAGTCAGGTATCTTTACTTTTACTCAAGTATGGCTTTTGAGTACTTTATACACCACTGGTAAAAACGACACAATGATGCATCTTGTTAGCTGAACATTCCATCTGCTCTGTTTTTTTAACCACGAGCTACCAAATGAACAGTTTTACAAAGTTTTACTCTCCCAACCTTAGTCCCTAAGAATAATGATAAATATGAATTAATCAGAGGGTTGGATACACTGAATGCATTTGATTACAATCGGATTTGAGCTAATATTCGCCCTCTTCTCATCAGTTTCTGTGATCCTTTTAACTCAACTACCTAAGCATCAACTACCACATTTCAACAACTCGTTCCCGGACGCGTAGATATTTTCATCACAAAGTGATGCAGGTCAGTAAAGGAAGGTGAGAGACCCATCTCTACTGCCATGTGCATTTTCCATTTATCTTACTGAAAAGTCACAAGTAAAAGTAAGAGTTTAGTCACTAAGTTATTCGAACACTACTGACAAGCATCGTCAACAACAGAGTGGTTCAATCGTCCTTCATTAGACAGGCCAGATTCGTGGTTACTTTGAATCTGACAGGATCCAGGAAGTGCTTTGGATCCCACCCGGGGAGAAGATAAGAGCTCACTGCAGCTCCTTTTTGATGTGTCAACCTAATGACCTCCTGAGTGACTCAGGCCTGCTCTGGACCAGCTGCAGCCGCCGCTGTCTGAAGAGCAGACTTTACAAAACAAAACCCCCCACCGCAAAGTGTCTACACGTCTCTGTTCAAACCCGAAGCAGCAGAGGCAGATGTATACTGACTTTCAGTCCCTAGTAGGGGTCCATCTTCAAAGACACCAGATCCGACATTTTCCAGACTGCAACAGATCACCCTGATGACATCACTACGACAAAAAAGCTGAATCCATGATGCACTGTAGTTTTTGTCATTATTTGTGGATGATGATGATGAGGAAAAAGTATTAAACGTCTGTTTATTCTGACTGCATTGGATCAGGCCAAGAAGACGAACAAATGCTTGAACATATTAGCTGCCAGTGATAAATATCTTGTTTTTGGTCTTCTGAAAAACATTTAACAGTTAACATCTCTCAGGGTTTGGATGGTCAGCAAGCTTACCTGAAATACTGTTAGAGACGGAAAATCAAAAATCTCTCCTCGTGTGACTGAAAGTGACCGGGGAGCAGTAAACATGTCATATCAAGCAAGGATATGTATTCTCATAGACTGTATAAAATATGGTCGTGGTCTCTGAAGAGCCGTTGAGAAGCTCAAGGTGGGTGGCTCCGGCCGTCGCCATCTTGGCGATGACATCACGGCGTGGCTAATTTAAAAAAAATAGGCAAAGAGGTGGATCATTGTTGGTACTGAAGCGGGCCAATTCAGCCTTAATATAAAGTTTTAAAAGCTCCGTTGATGTGAATGAGCCTGAGAACGAGGCTGGACCGAGGGCTTGGAGGCGGGGTCAAAGGAAATAAGAGATCTCAGTCAATTTTACTCAGAAATCAATTTTGTTTTTGCTTCGTTCATCCTGAGCAACTTTCATATGAGTGAACGTTGCGCGGCCTCCAACAATGTATCCAGTTCTCTTTATAGATCCATGGTTGGCCAACATCTCCTCTGTGGTTGTAATTAGTCAAGTCCCGCCTTCTCAGTGGCTGTATGTAGTACAGTAGTATGTAGTTGTACAGCATGTATAATGTTTTTTACTTGCCTCTTAAGTGATTCAGGGCAAAGATTCCACAACAACCTTGAGGCATAATCCTTCTAGCTGGCAAGAGATACAGAAGTATTCTTTCCTCAGGCTATGAGACTGCTGAATTCATCTTCTACCATCCACCGCATTTATTTCATTGTTTTATTTTGTATGCGTTTTTCTAATGTAGCAAAGTAGGACAAACAGCATTTCGTTGCCTAACCCTGTTGTACAATGACAATAATGGACCTTGTACTTGCTTTTAATTCAAGTGGTCTGAGATAAAACTAGACTTCTGAACCTCCTCTTGGCTCTTCAGCGAAACTTTGGCCAATCACAGGTCATTTCAGAGAGAAGGCATTCCTATTGGTTCGCCCCTCCATATGGTGAAAGCCTGATTCAACTGCACAGCAAGGGGAAAAAAAAGGTATGATGGACACACAATGTCGTAGTGTTTCAGAGATGGAGAGAAAATGTGCTTTCTCTCCATCTCTGAAACACTACGCCAATGTTGAAGCAAGTTAGAGCCTCACATCACAGTATGTCCTCGTAACAGGCCCACAAGGTTAGACTTTAGACTTCTTATAGAACTGTCGCTTTATAACGGCATTGGGATCACCATGGGGATGATGTTTGGTTTGAATGACTAATACTAGCACAGGTTACTGTATAAAGCTCATGTATATGCCCGTGCTCGTCTGGTGGGAGGGGCTCAGGGGTATTTTGGCGTTTTTCAGTTTTTTCGTCTTTTCTAGAAAACTGTCTTCCCTTGGCCATCACTTGAATTACAACATGCTGAACGACTAAAACAGATTTTCTGTCTCAGCCATTATCTTTTGGGGGATCTGTGGAAAATCACTGTCAGGGAGAAGCTTTCATTCAGCATGCATCAAAGATTCGTGTTGGAGAAAGGATTTGATTGGATGTGCACAGTCCTCTGTCCCCTTCTGGTTTCCCCCAGAACCTGAACAAGGTTTGTCATCGCTTGAAAAGTTGTAAAAAAGATGAAGGTGTTGCTTATTATGTAAATCAGACACAGAGGTGCTCTGTGCTGATGGGTGTGTGTGTGTGTGTGTGTGCGTGGTGCTCTGTGCTGATGGGTGTGTGTGTGTGTGATGCTCTGTGCTGATGGGTGTGTGTGGTGGTCTGTGCTGATGTGTGTGTGTGTGTGTGTGGTCTGTGCTGATGGGTGTGTGTGTGTGTGGTGCTCTGTGCTGATGTGTGTGTGTGTGTGTGTGGTGGTCTGTGCTAATGGGTGTGTGTGTGTGTGTGTGTGTGTGTGTGTGGTGGTCTGTGCTAATGGGTGTGTGTGTGTGTGTGGTGCTCTGTGCTGATGGGTGTGTGTGTGTGTGTGGTGGTCTGTGCTGATGGGTGTGTGTGTGTGTGTGTGTGTGTGGTGCTCTGTGCTGATGGGTGTGTGTGTGTGTGTGTGTGGTGCTCTGTGCTGATGGGTGTGTGCGTGTGTGTGTGTGGTGGTCTGTGCTGATGTGTGTGTGTGTGTGTGTGTGTGTGTGGTGGTCTGTGCTGATGGGTGTGTGTGTGTGTGTGTGTGTGGTGGTCTGTGCTGATGTGTGTGTGTGTGTGTGTGTGTGTGTGTGTGTGTGTGTGTCTGTGGTGGTCTGTGCTGATGGGTGTGTGTGTGTGTGATCTTTGTTTTCAACGAGGCGCCTGTTTGTTCGATGAAGTGTCAGGCTTTAGGTGTGGAGTTATTGGCAATTTGTGTGTGGTGAAAAGAGGCTGAACAAGGTGAAAATATGATATATTCAGATTGAGCTGCTGCAGAGCATGGAGTACAAGCTCTGACTCGCTCCTGGAGATTTGGTGCTACTTGTCCAGAACAGAGAAGAAGGGCCGTGTTGTTGGATTCTCTCGGGGGCCTTAATACAACTTTGACAAAAGTTGGAGGTAAGAAAGTTCGGACTTCTTCACCCAGCCCCCCTCATGAAACTAAACCTACACCCTTTCACTTGTCCTGTTTGATATATTGAGTGGAAAAGCAGGAACTGAGATCCTCCCCCCACAGAGACGGATAAAGAACGGTGATCTGACTCTGCTGCTTCCAAAGCTGAACGCCTGGGCTGAGAGGGACGCTTTTTCACTCTGCAGTGAACACACCATGTCCAAGGACTTTTCTTTTACAGTATGTTTAACTTTCTTATAACCTTTGTTTGTACAGGAAAATTAAATCATTTTCAAAAAAGGCACTTCAAATTTTTCAACACAAATCGGTCTTCTGGGAGCAATGACTTAGAGCGACTGAGGCGCTCCATTTGGTGAAAGGTTAAAGCTGCGTGTATCTGTGTATGGAATATTTAATGGTGTGTGTGTGTGTGAGTGTATGTGTGCCTGGTAACCTTGGCTACAGCTCAAAGTGAAATACCTCTCTGGTGTGTGAGTGAGAAGGCGAATGCTTCACCGACACCGACTTTGTCTCACGCGTATACTCAGGTCTGAAGAAAGAACAGGAAAGCTGTCTTTAAACGTTGTGTCACACGTGATGAAGGTGGTTGGATGTACAGGTGAATGGATCAGAAAAGTTCACTTAGCAGTTCCAGTATCTTTCCAATTCACTGCGACCTTGGAAAGAGTTTGCGATTTGATTGGAGGAGAGCGAGTCAAAGAGATAAGAATCTTGAGGGAAGATCCGGCTGCAAGAAGCCAGGGGAGTTTGATGTGCAATAACATGTCCAGGGATAAAGAAGCAAGGATAAAAGTAATCCTTCAGTCTGCACTCTGGGGTCTTGGAGTACTTAGTTTTCATAAAATCCATCAAAAAAATGGGCGCCCACAACTAGAACTTCATATGTACTGTACAGTATTCTTCCTACGGTTCAGAAGTTGCTCATGTCCAAATTAGTGATATTTTAAAACTTGTGGGCTGAATTGTTTTGTATACATTTTCCCCTGTTTTTTTTATTTTTTTATTGTGGGGTAGGGGTAAAGCTCGGATAAATAATATGTTATATTCACAACAGGCAGCAATAAATAAATCAGAAGAAATCCGGTACCTGGTTGTCGCAGGAATAAGCCCGTCCAATCATTTGATTCGGCCCGTGCACCTATACTGTGCGTAAACTTCCTCAAGCTGCTATCTTGAGTAGCTGTGAGTACTAACAATAGCCATGTCCGTTGTTACCGTTCATAGCCATGTCCGTTGTTAACGTTCATGATGATCATTTTGGGGGAGGGGCTTTGGTGGAAGGTCTGGATGGGACGGGCTCTCAGTGTTGCCATCTTTTGGAGCTAATGCTGCTACTTTCATGAAAAAAAGAGTTGGATACTTTTTCAAATCGATCGTTCAAAAAACGCAACAATATGAGATGAGAAACAACCTGAACATGAATATATTTGCTCTGCGAGGCCTGAACAAAAAGTAGAAATAGTTAAGTATTTTTATATTATCTGTTGTTTTTAGCCGTGTTAGCAGCTTAAGTATCTCAAGTCTCAGATAGCGTGATATAAATATTAGCACAGACATTCATTGTCCCCATAAGATAAATCCAGCAGACTTTAGTGATCTTCTGACGTTGCTCTAGCACAGCAGTGAAATTTGAACACTCAAAAGTTGAATATTAATAAACTTTGACTAAAGAGAATGGGGGCGGGGCTTAATGGCTTTGCAGACCTAGTTGAACATGTCCACTGCAGCGGACCCCAGCTGAATGCTGGACGTTACAACTCAACTCTACTTCCCTGGAGTCAACAGGGGATGAGCGGTTCTAACCCACTCCTGGAGGTCAAGAAATTGGGCCGCTCTCAACAGGCATGCTTTCAGAGTAAACAACAGAATTAATGATGTTAGAAAGTAATCAGGAATACAGTAAGTATTAGGAAGGTTCTGTGTTCGATCCTCGGTCCAGCCACGCCCCTTCTATTAGAAGTTTCACACATTAGAATCCCACACAGTGGAACACCAAGCCGTCAAGGGAGAAGGCAGACAGAAACCCGAGGAAGCAGAGGCAGAATCTCGTGGTCGGGGACAGAAGGCTGAGTGGTTTCCCGGGGCAGAGGCAAGGCGGAGAAGTCCAAACAGGCAGGGTCGGTAACGGGAAATCAGTCGAGGGGTAAACGCTGGAAGGTCTGGCATGAATGCAGAGAACGATCTGGCAGTGAGTGTGTGTGAGACTGGGGTCTAAATAGTAGGTGCAGCAGAGTGAGCAGGTGAGTGATGAGCTGGTGAGGTGGATGACACTAGCAGGTGCACTGAATGAGCTGGTTAGGTGAGTGAGAGGAGAGAAGTGGCAGAGCTGTGACAGAATGCCAAAAGATTACATTTGCATTGCAAATTCACGACACATAAGCTTTTCAAAATAAAATCATATTTAGGTAATGTCATTACAATTTTTTGCTTCAAAAGTAGAGTTGGGTGGTTTGCCTTAGACCTGTCGAGCGAGGCTGAGCCATCACGAGGGCCGGTTCCGGTCCGTATAAGGCCCAGGTCTGACAGTCCTGACAAGCCATTGAGCCCCGTTTAGCATCGAAGCCCTCTTATGACCAACCGGAGTGTGTCCTCGGCTGCCAAATATGAAAACAAGTAGTCTGCACCTATAACCCAAATCTGAGATGATATGTAGTAATGGTTGGTATTTAATAACCTTTGTCATAAAGCCTTCCTCTAGGCTAGAGTTGAAGGTGCAGGCCACATCTAAAACAGTTGGGACATTCATTCACCACTACAACATCTGGTGAATTAACCAACAGATGTGAAAAGGTACCTGGGTTACTTCTGCAGAGTGGAAACATGGACAGTTGGACAGAGGACTGCTTGTCCATTTTCACTGAGGGTGGAAATGGTTTGATATGTCCTTTACCATGAGGGCCACTTTCCTTTGTACATACCTTTGTAAGCATAACAGCTATTCAAGATGTGTGAAATAGTTTGAAGTAATCTGTTCTGGGGTGTGATGCAAACGATAGGGAACCTGAGTGTAAATCAGACAGAAAGGTTCTGTCTGGTGGGAAGTGAATGGGACATTGTCCTGAATGAGGGCAGTGGTCTTGAGGAATGAGTGAGACACAGGATACCTGCCGATGTTAGCAAGTGACTGTGTTCACTGTGTGTAGCTGTTGCCAGCATCATTACAGTTAGACCTTGGCCTCAGATGCAGGTGTGTATATCTCATGCGTGTTTCTATTCATCTTTATCCTCACACTGCCTGACTGGCTTAGTGCTGTTGGATTGCAGTGGACTGAAAACACCATGGGAAACCTAGATTAGCGTGTTTTGTGTTGAGGTGTGATGTTGTGAGTGGAGGGTTGAATGAGTGGAGGTCAACGGGTCGCAGAAAAGCAATATATGAGTGTCAGCACGGTGTATCTGGGCTTTGTGCTGCTCAGAGCGCCCTGCATGTTCGGCGAGGGCGGAGCTGGGAGCTGGGCCTGAACTCACGTCCTCTGATGTGAAGTGGCTGAAGCGCCAGCGCAACAGCAAGATTAGCGACATGATTTATGGGTATTTGCTGCACATCCAAAATGAATAACTGTTTGTGCCGGGATTTATGTTTGTGCCGGAGCAGATTAGTGCATGCAGTGCTGGAGTCTTATCATGGTGTGACTTTCCCAGGAGAGCAGGGTAAGTTCTGTCTTCAGCTATAAATAGCACTAATACAATGTTGATACAAGCATGAGGTCAGCTAGCCAGTTATTACAATTGACTAATGGGACTTGATGGAGTGGAGAGAATGCCAGCCTATCTGCTTGATACCATACAAATAAATCACATCTACTAACCCTGTATGGAAGTTAATTAAGTATTGAAACAGAGTTTCGGGAGGATAGTGAGGACAGAATTGTCAGCGTAATTGTTAAGACGAGTGATGGGAAATCATTTTGGTCTTCATAGTGGGGCCGTTTTTATTGTGTAGATGCAGATGGAACAGTTTTTAAAGGCATCTTGCTGATAGCGGTTGTCAGATGAGAAAAGGCTTCTACGGGTCGTTCTGAAGGACAAGAAAAAACAAGGTATCTTCTCATTTAATTTGGAGAACTTGTTGGTTAAACCCTGCAATCTTCAATAGCAAGTCCTGGAATATTGGTATATGTTGTGTCTGACATAGTGGTGAACTGTGGCTAAGTGGAGAGCAGGGCAGCCTTTAAATCAGAGGATTGGCGGTTCTATCCCCGGCTCCATGCCACTGGCCACCTAGACAGCTCTGGCACGTGAAAGAATACGCCCAACATGTCAAACTAAAGATCTGATTGGTTGAAGAATATGACAATCAACAATATCGTCCCCATTTACTTTAATCTGCAAAGTCTGCCTAGAGGACCTCGGGCCTCTCTTCTTACCTAGAGACACAGAGGTGAAATCTGATTGGATAAAAGCTCTACTTAAAACAAGCTGCACTGGGAGCAGAGCAGCAGAGGAAGACAGTAGCTGTGCAATGAGAAAATAAGATAATGGGAAAAATATTTAAGTATAAAATATCTATAACTTTGTGATTCTGTTTAGGCCAGCAGAGAAGGCTTTGCTGGCCCTGTTGGCCCACCACTGCATTTACTTAATGTCATGGAACATGTCGCTGCTCTGTGGGACTGAACTGAACATTTTTCCAGATACTAGCTAGTTTCATAAACAGGATGAAAGGTTGCATTCAACCCGAGAGCTTCAGCCACAGCTGATTGTGTCCCATCCTGACAGCAGAAACAGCGCATTGAGCAGTGAGACAAGGCGAGGTGTTGTTAGACAATGTCCACAGCTACACTGCTGGTGTTGTACCAGACACTCACACACCCAATAGATCAAACCCTGGCTCTTATTGTGGGAGCAGGAGGCGATGAAGTGGAGAAGGGGTGGAGGGAGGGGAGAGTATGGGAAGAGATCCCATACGCTCCCTCTGGACACTTGGCATGCAAAACACAAACAGCCTCGAAACCCTCTGTTGTTTTGAATAGTTTCATAAAGAATGTTTATGTAGCCCCCGCTCAAAGGACATACATTAAGTCCAGCAGATTATTGAAGGCAGATACAGTGCATTAGGAAATGAGGCAGAACAGCTGGAAGACAGAGATGGAGTAGGCTACAATACAGTCTTCCCTTAGTTCCCCTCATATAGACATACTGGAAGTAGAATGGAGAAAGAGCGAAAAATAACAAGACATTTTCACCGCACTTTTCATTGCACTTTTTAGACTTCTCAACAGCATTTGGTACAGAGGATTACAATATTCCTATATCTAAGCTTCAAATGTATAGAATTCAGGTCTGTTAGCAATATATTTGACAGAGAAATTTGAAGTTACTGATGATTAAATCAAATATCTTTATCAAGAGGTGCCGCAAGGATCTATATTTGGCCCATTGCTTTTTTTGATTTATGTCAAAGTCCTGCGTATGATTTGTAAACATCTTTTCTTTTACTGATGTTTACAGATGATACAATTCTTACAGCTTCACATAAATATTTCATACTCTGATGTAAAAAAATGTTAGTACAGAATTTAAATGGAAGATTTAGAATACGTTTTAAGAAATACCCGAAAGACTTGACACAGATATTTAAAAATAACGTGTCCTTTACAAAAGTCTTTATATCCACATTTAAAGTATTTGACTAAAGGGAATGAAACAGATAGGATATTGACGAAAGCTTGTCCACCGACATTGTTGTTTATTTCACTTTTTATTACAGTTTAATTAATAATCACAAACTAATTACAGTATAATATTGTTTAGGCTGCTCCACGTTTTTCTTTTTTTTTGTTTCATTCAATTCTCAGGGCTTCCTACTACTTGCTCTTTAAAGTACTTTAATGTACCTCACTGTTGTACTTGTCAATATCAATGTACCACATGTGCATGAAGCACTTTGACATATAGCTGAAATCAAATATAAAGTCATCTACTTTGTTACACGTCTTCAAGACTAAATAAAACCATTGCATGTTTAGTGCCAAATAACTTTTCACTCACCATGTTTCTTTTTATCAATCAAACCCAGATCCCATATCTCATATATTGATTACAGTGTTTACATAAGTGATATGTTGGCCACATCTGTGAAAATAAAACCCAAGTTGCAACAAACTGTAGTATCATCGAATCATTTTTGCGCACCTGTGTAATCTGTGTAATCAAGAGATTACACAGAGAGGTTTTGTGGTAGAAAAGGACCCGGACCTCTATGACCCAGAGTCTCTATGACCCAGAGTCTCAGCATTATAAAGACAATATGGTAAATGGAGTTGTATTAATCTAGCGCCTTTCTCGTCTTCCGACCACTCGGAGCGCTGTACACATGTCAAAATTCACCCAATCACACACATTCATGCACTTGGCAGAGGCTACCATGCTGGGTGCCAACCTGCCCATCAGGATCGAAGCCAATGCACATTCACGCACACTCACTCACTGATGGCGCAGCTTTCCGGGGCAATTTGGGGATTCATTATCTTGCCCAAGGACATTTCGACATGCAAAATGGAGGAGCCGCGGACTCAACCGCAGAAGTTCAGATCAGAGGAAGTCCTGCTCTACCTTTGAACCACAGCCGCGTATTAAAAAAAACGATTTTTCCTGGTGAGCGAGAGTTGGGGAGAAGGGGAGCGGAATCAAGGGTTAGAACATCCGGAAGCCTCCTGAATCCAGAGCAGCTCTCCAAATGCACTTCATATGCTGTGTGTTATATAGACAGAATAAAAACAAATTTCAGAGTTACATTTCCTCATAAATGCATATGAACATGATTTATAATAGATCCACAGTCACTGTCCTACTCCTCCATTATACTGACATGCACACATGACGCACTGGGAGTGCTGGACTCTGCATGGGAAACTTTTAAAACCCAGAGGTTCCTGATTGGAATCTGAAACCTTCATCGTGCCCTGAACTTCTGGGAAACATATCAGCGCAAAAGAGCAGCTTTGAATTATCAGCTGGAATCTGCAGCACCCATGCAGCAGCAGAACACTGTAGATATGCAGTGAAGAAAGTATAATAGCAGATTTCAGGATCTTATAGTGGAATATGATCACTTCACTGCATGTGCACCCTGCATAGATTGTTTCCCCATGATATTATTAAATCCCTCAGAAAAAAAAACTTCTTTAGCTGCTTTCATCACCAAACAGGAAATTCTAGTGTTCAGTTGCATGATTTCACTATGAACCAAAAAACACCATTAAAATATTCCATAATTAATCATTCAATTACATTAAAACATAAAACGTACCCAGAACCAAAGCATCAAGTTGTTTGGTGTGCTGAGCAAAGATCACTAAATTGTTCATTACATTTAAAACTCTTCTTTAATGAATCAACGACTGTGTGATGGTGCAGAACTGACATTTTTGGTGGAATGCACCGAGCACAAATACTCGTGTCAGCCTTGGTGTGAAAAGTTTGAATGTCAAAAATGACAAATTACTGAGCTTTTTTGTTTTGTGTTGTTTTTTTTGTCCCCGATGTGAATTACGTCATTTATTTAAGTCCAAAAACTTTGCATATAATCTATCACACATAGATTTAAATCCAATAATTAATCAATTAACTCAAAATTTGGAGTGAACCGCTGTATTTGAACCTTTTAGGGTTCTAATAAAATTAAATCTAATGCTATTTATAAGTTTTGACACTTTAAAAAGCTGTGCCAGAAACCTATTCAAACTTCATAAAAGGTGCTGTATATGCCACTAGGCACCAGCTCTGGTTCCTTTATTCATGTAAATGTCATCAGCGGTGACATTTACTATGATTGGATTTTGGTTTTCTGTCCTTCCAAGATGAATCAGAAATGCAGCCATAAGACATTAAACCTTCAGTAAGCAGATCATTATTTATTTCTCTCTTTGCAGATCTTCTCTTTACATGGCTGTTAAAAAACTATTTCACAAATGTAAGGTAATCAGCTAAAGTGGAAGAAGATCAAGCCGGTCATTTTCAGAAGATACAAGAGCATTATAGCTTTCTGTATTTGAGGAAGTAATAGAGTCTATATCCTTTTCTTTTCACAATATGTGCGGCTACAGCTAAGCATTGCTTTTCCTTTGTCTGGTGCAGCCATGTACCTATTTCACTGAAATCCTGTAATAGTATTTTAAATTGTTTTTTAAATGTACTCCATACACCTTGTTGCCCTCGTTCCACCGTTACAGATTTGAGCAAGGCTTGACATTTGGTGACTTGTATTTAATGATGACACATTGAGAGACATTGAGAGTATTCCCCTTCAATGGAACGCAACCATAAGCTGTTG
Source organism: Lycodopsis pacificus (assembly GCA_028022725.1). NCBI lineage: Eukaryota > Metazoa > Chordata > Actinopteri > Perciformes > Zoarcidae > Lycodopsis > Lycodopsis pacificus. Next base: position 2,626,242 of record CM051710.1, read on the forward strand.
TACATGGTGTGCATCAACGAGATGCTGGAACAAATAAGTTGCACAATGAGGAATTTGCTGAGGAATCAGCAACTGATTCCTCACTCCACTTTCTCTCAAACCCGGCATTGCTCCTCATGTTTAGAATAGTAATGAGGTTTAAATCTTATTCCTGGCGGCTTCTGACTGACGAAACTCTTGGATTTGTCTGTGCTGCAGGTCAATCTCTAGAGACTCATTGTGTGTCAGCTGTTCTGTGGTAACTGACAGTGGTGTTTTTTTTACTGTAGAACGTGTTTTTGTTGCACAGTGAGATGCTGCTTGTTAAATGTGAAAGGATTGCTCTGGTGATTTTCTATACTTTGCTTCTTGTCACCAAATCTCATGTGTAGACTCAAAACAACAAGCATTGTGTGTGTATTTAAGCCTGATATATATCATCGTCCTTTGGGCCATAGAGATCCATTGTTGTCCAAAAAACATTATATAACCAGAAAAGGCATGAGCCACACTGTTGCACTGAGTGACATGTTGCTTCATTACCAACAAACACACTGTAGTTACTCAATCCCACCAACGCCATCCTTAAATAGTCCCCAGAGCGCCAAAACGTGAATTAATTAGCTGCTGAAACTTCCTGTTTAAGTAATGTTTACAGCTGAAAGCCATACAAAAGGTAAGGGAATTTAGGATGTATTCAGATTGAGCTGGTTTGTTCTTTTCAGGGTTTCATGATTTATTGACAATACGAAGCATGTAGAATATTGCCAGCTTTGTGTTTTAAACGTGAAACATGGATCCAATCTTGTGAACCTTGGGAATAAATGCAATGTTTTTTTTTTTTAAATAAACGATTATCATGTGCTGGAGACACACTTTCTAGAAGTCCCTGGGTGCCTGTGTGTGAATGAAAGCTCTATCTGTAGAGATAACCTACTGACGCTGCCAGACTGTCATGCACCCTTGCCCACTGTTCACAGTCAGCTCATTCTCACTCCCAAGTCGTCAAATACGACCGCTTGGTCAGTGGCCCCTTTACTTCAAACTTTTTGTTTTATTTTTACTTTATTTAACCTTCATTTAAACAGGGAAAGATGACAGCGTCCAAGTTTCTTACAAGCGCCACATAAATACACAAATAACACAAAAAGTCAAAAACAACATAAATAAGTTCACATAAAAGAAACAACAGACTCAAACAATCCTTAATCCTCTTTTTAAAAAAGTATAATAAGAATTACGGACCCAATTTGCCTGCTTGATGGAAGGTTGCAGCTACTGATAGTTTGAGTAAAGATTCAGTGAAGAACATAGATATTGATGCTGTTCATGTAATAGCTGATGATGTTCCATTCTGTGGCTGTAAAAGGAGCACAAATCAACTTTCTCATACAAACTGCAATGATGTGTGTGGAACCCCAAATCAGTGGCAAATTCTAATGCAGCATGGTACACAAAATCATCATTAGAACATTTTAACAAGAGGAACTTACCAAATATCACCATAATCAACTGCTTATTGCTGTTAAGAATTCCCTTGCGGCAAAAGAAAAACAGCATTTGTTTCTATAACTTTGTAAAACACTATATATGATATTAAAAAGACACTGTCTTTCTGAGGTATTTAACAGCTAAACCTCATTCAATCACCTACTTTTGTCATCAGTTTTCTTTTTTGACCTTGAGAAGCTTTCAGTTAGTACGAGCCACAATCCAGAGGTTCCTCTGGACAAGCAGGACTATACATAATGGTGTCATCGGCATAAAACTTACATTTTGTAGTTACAAAACAGATTATTAATATAAATTGTAAATACAATATGACTCAATATAGACCCTTGTGGGACACCATTTTGTACATTTCAAAAGCTGAAAAATAACTCATCCACTTGGATTTTGGGGTATGGCGCTCTTCGTGGCCGTAGTAATGACGGAAGTAAAGGAGGAAGTCAGGTGACCTAGCATAAAGAGCGTCAAAATCTGTGGATGGATGGGTCAAAGATCATAAGACAGGAAACACTGCCTGTGTCCCACATGTGAAACCAAAAGTCAATATTGACTTATTTTAAACCGAAATCGAACCGAGTTGTCGAACACGGAAGGGTCACTGACCAAGCTATCATATTTGACAAGTTGGGAGTGAGAACGTGTTGTCACAGCAGCATTGCACCAATCTTGTGATAGCAGCCCACACATGGTATTTATTCTGTCTGCCCAAGCACTGGGGACTGTGGAGCTCTGATGGATGCTGGGAGACAGGCATGCAGGGACTCGTGAAAAGGTTTTTAGTGAACGTGTGTTAAAAGCTGGTCCTGATCATTTGAGAGCAGTTAATCTCAAAACGTCAAGCCGTCATAAAAACAGGGCAGCCAAGTGAGGTTGTAGTGTGAGGGATGTCACAGCGGGGCACAAATGGCCCAAGTCACCCCTGGTTTGAATTTCAAGCAGACAGGGGATGATGCGTGATGTGTGTGTGTGTGTGTGTGTGTGTGTGTGTGAGTGACATATAATTGTATTGTTCAAGGTGAAAGGACACTAGATAGATTTGACGGATATAAGCACAAATTCAAGTACTCTCATTTGTCTTGAGTAAGTCTCATATTTGTTCACTTATCCATGTCCCCTGTGTTGTGATAACCAGAACCATTGAAAACCATGTCTCTTTTGTGGAGCACAGGTTATTCTCTAGCAGAGCAGGGGGATTAAACAGCAGATGGTGCAAAACAGCTAATAAACCAATAGGTTTTGTTCCCAGGTTATAACTGTCTGCATGTCGACAACCCCAACAAATGCTGCATCAACTAATGTGACATAATTGAGCATGGAAATGTCATCATACACTTCCATCGCAGTACTCTTTTTTTTATAGGAATATGCACCTAAACAAAAAACAATGTTTGTGTTTGATTCAAAAGTAGAACAACTTGACATACACTGCTGAGCTGCATCTCATTGACTTTCAGGTCCCCCGCCTTCAGATGATGTTTACCACTTCTATGTAGCACGTAATGTTGACATGCTCCTTGCCCCTAAAGATTCCCTGTCCCCCCCCTGAAAAAACAAAAATGTCTATAGTAGGGTGGAAGAGGTTAACGGTCAGCACTCAAGATGGTTTGTTATTGGTAAACAGCTCAAAAATGCCTATTTAATTTAACAGTAAAATCCAAATTTGTCAAATACACTTAACATTAATGTCGTGTTATTAGAAAGTGCTGTTCAAGAATTTGCCTAAATGCAAAATCCTGTTTTAAAGGGGCACACCACCTGATCTTGATCATGGGGAGTATGATGTCATTTGTTAAAACAGCTGAATAATATCATCTGTGGCTTCGGAGGAGCTTTGTGAAGTCTGAAAGAACATTTCAACTCATTTATGTCAGAAAGCCTCCACTACAAATGTATGGGCCTTGCATTTTGAAAGATGTGGCTCTGATGAAAACACCCTAAGTTGCATTGTGTTTTCGGAGCTTGACCAGTTAACACCAATCTATTTTAAATCTGACTCTTTTACAGTAGGGACCCAGAGTTTAGGAAAATACAACATTAAATCAAGTACTATTTAAGTAGTTTTAAGATTAACAAGAGAGGACTGTGAATCTGCCAAACATTCGCTTCCAGCTTTCAGTACTTTTTATGCATAAAAAAGAAAATTGTGGCTAATTGTCCTACCTACATGCATTAACTGTACTGTAGCTTCAGGTGCTCTTTAACTTTACACCACTCTAACATTGAGGTGCATACTACACAGCATGGGCTCTCAAACAACAGTCAGCTGGATTTATAACAGACTCACAGGACTCATGCTACCCCCCACATCACACAACCCCCATTCCAGAACCTCCTCTCCCAGATGCACATATACATGCCTCTTCCCTTCAACATTCCCCATTTAGAAACATAAGTCTCCATTTCACAGCAAAGCGGCTTTGTTTTCACAGTAAACCCAGAGGCCCTCTTCCTCCACACCGGTGACCTCAACAACTTTCCCTACTTCCCCATCACAATCTGAGAGTTATTAGCATGGAGAGGAGCGTTGTTGTTTTTAATGTAGCTGCAGACCTTTTGTGCAGGAACCAGTATCTTCTTTCTGGCCTAGGGTTTTGTTGTTAGTGGAGGATGTGTGGAAATATACAGATGACAAAGTTCAAGCTTTTCATATCACCCCTCTGAACATCGTTTTTGTCATCAACAAATCGTGTGAACTTTAAAATATATGTCCGGTGCCTGTTGGAAAACCTCTACTTGCGCTGTATCAAATAAAATGAAGCAGACAAAACACATACTGTCAAAAGGGTTGAACTCCATAGAAGGTATGCATGTTAAGAATGTGCTGGTCTAAGTCGTACTGAATAAAAAGATGTGAGAAGTGATTCACAAAGGGAGACGGAGGAGTCCAAGGCCAGATTGAGGGGACAGAAGATCATTGATTTATTGCTGGAAATGTTGCATCTGTTCAAGTTATTATTCAGTCTCATTTGAGTCGTCAAAGATAAGAAAACTTTTTGTGCCACAAGTTGATGTTCATGAATGTGTCTGTGTGTGTGCATGTGCGGGTAAATGGCAGAGTACCAAACTATGTCAGTGAACAGGCCTTATGAAAACCATATGACATGCTCTGAAAAAGAAAGAAATGCACAGTTCTCTGCACCCCCCCCCCCCCCATTCTGACACACACATCCACAAAGCCCCCCCTTCCAAAAACATACAGTCCTCAGCTCCCTCCCTCTCTCCTCTTCTGCCCACCCACCTTCTAGCTATACCTCCCTCCCTCTATCCTCCCTTTCCTTTGCTCCCCTCCTTCCCTGCTCTCTCTCTGAAATCTTGGGACAATCTGCATGCACTCAACTCCAGCACAGATCTGTTTCAGCAAGGCAGAGTAATGAGCACAGCCAGACAGTAAAAAAAAGGGGTTCAAATGAAGGGAGAACGGTTCAGATAGACAACAACACTGGGCCGAGAGAGAGAGAGAGCCACGGCTGAAAGAAAACTTTGAAAGCAGGGAGACAAGTCAGGGTGAGAGACAGGCGGAGAGTGAAGAGGTGAAGAGATATATTCAGTTCTAAAAAAAAATGTGCTCCCTGGTGAGCAGTGCTGCTGCGCTTCTTTTGACTTCCCTGCTGGCTTTGCTGTTTGGACTTTCTTTGGTCCTGGGTCAGGATTTAAGAGAGAAGGACGCACTATGTAATGCGGACGGCTGTTTTGTGGTCTACTTCCAACGCAAGACCTTCCTGGACTCATGGAGGGCCTGCAAGGAAAAAGGTGGCAACCTAGCTACCATTAAACGCAAGGAGGATGCCGCCACTATTGCCTCTCTCTTCTCCAATCTGGACTTAAGCCTCTCGCACACCAGCGTCCGGGTATGGATTGGCCTGCAGCGCCAACCTCGCCAGTGTACCACCACACGCCCATTGCGGGGTTTCTCTTGGACTACCGGTGACCAGGACACAGAGTATACCAACTGGCAGAAAGAGGACTCCCCTAATATGTGTTCGGTGCCACGCTGTGTGGTTATGGAATACAGCATTCAGGAGCAGAATGACAACTATAAATGGCTGGATGGTTCTTGCTCAGTCTCTGTAGATGGTTATCTTTGTCATTATACATATAAAGGAATGTGTCCAGCCTTGTGGAGTGAAGGGGCAGGCAATGCCCTCTACTCTACACCATTTAACCTTCTAAGCACCCTGCTGACCCATTTACCCTTTGGATCTGTTGCTACTGTTCCCTGCCCTGCAGGCACCAAGGAGGAACAGTCAGTTTTGTGTATGCTGAAGGAAGATGGCTCAGTGGGGTGGTCAAGAGACTCCCCCCTTTGCTCCGATCCCCCTATATCACACGACTGGTGTGACCAGGATAATGGTGGATGTGAGCATTTTTGCAGGCCGGCCGGTGCTCACGTCTACTGTGAGTGTGCTGATGGGTATCAACTTGGAGAGGATGGGCAGAACTGTGAGTTGTCTGACGTTTGTCAAGGGGCCCCCTGCGAGGTTGAGTGCCTGCCCCTCTCAGATGGGTACCGTTGTGCCTGCCCTGAAGGATACATGCTTGCACCAGATGAACGTGGCTGTCTGGATGTAGACGAGTGCCTCCAGAGTCCTTGTGAGCAGCTTTGTGTGAATGCTCTGGGGACATTTGAATGTCGATGTCGGGAGGGTTACCATCCGGATGATGAGGGCGGGTGTGAGGAAATAGATGAGTGTGTAAATGACCCGTGTGAACACGCTTGTGAGAACACTCAGGGCTCTCATATCTGCCACTGCCATCTGGGTTTTTCTCCAGTGCCTGAGGACCCCAGCCGATGCCAAGACATCGACGAGTGCCAGATCCCCGGGACCTGTGAGAAGATGTGTGTGAATTATGAGGGTGGATTTGAGTGCTACTGTGAGGAAGGCTATGAACTCATGTCTGATGACCATTCATGCCGCAAGAGAGGGGAACGAGTTGACCAATCTGCTGTCACCCCTCCTTTTGCTTGGGTCACTCACCAGCCTGGACCTGTATGGGACCCTGTGGACTATGACTGGAACTCACAGCAGAGCCACACTGACTGGCCTACAGAGGAGGAGCAATCTCTGGACTGGCTGACTGACCCACCCAGAGCTTCGGATTCTGATGTCATTTGGGTCACCAGTGCCCCTCAGGAGGAGCTGGTCTTTGATTTAGCACTGGACCCTCTGACACAGGAGGCTGAGGAATATGAGGAAGAAATAGACAATGGAGAAGCTGACTGGTTGGAGAGGAGGCAGAGATCTGAGTCTGAGCTGGAACTTTTGCCCACGACCATCTACACCACGCCTCCAGCCACCACCAGCTCCAGCATTATCACAGACTGGTACGAAGACGACGAGGAGGATGAGACCACCACAACTCTTCCCTTCCTTTCCACTTCAACAATTTCTGAGGGAGCTTGGAATTGGTGGGCGGGGTTCACCACTTCCAGCCAGAAACCTGAAACTCCAGAGGATTCAATCGTAGACCTCAACATGCCTACAGATTCCAGCTATCCCACCGAAGCAGAACAAGAACACCTTAGGGAAAACTCTCAGTTCCCAAAGGAGTTAGGGGAGGAGGAAAAGGACTTTGTGGATGTCACACACCAAGACCCAGCTGTTCCCACACAGCCTACTCCTTCCCAGCCATCCCCGAGTGAGGGTGGAGGGAACGATGACATCCTGAATTCTGTCCAGGAAGACAAGGGGCAGAGCAGCACTTGGCTTCTGGTGGGCCTCCTTGTGCCCATCTGCATCTTCATTGTTGTAATGGTGGCGCTTGGCATTGTCTACTGCACTCGCTGTGCTGTTCATTCACGCAACAAGAATGCCACTGACTGCTACCACTGGATCTCTGGAGCTCATGATAAACAGGGAGCTCCTAACCCCTCAGCAGGGGTCAAGACCCATGTTTAAACAAGAGGAGAGAAGCTGACATTTACATAAACAGATCCTGCTTCAGAGGTAAGCAGGGGTGAATAATGGACCTGGTAAGGGGCAAACTAAATGTTGTACCCTTTTTGACAGTGGAGCTGCACTCTTTGAACACATGTGGATACTGTTAAATATTAATAAATACATGTTTGGAAGGGACATTAATAACCACTGACCTCTTTTGGGATGGGGTTGCTATGTTGTACAAATATTGATATTTCATACACTGACCACACAACACAAGATGTGATTGCTTCATCATTGCACTAGGCTGCATCATTATGAAATATTAGTGTCTTCATAAGAAATGTAAAAAAGTCTGCTCATATCAGAGAGTAATGTGTGTAGTCATTTATTCCTTTTCAACATTTCACAGCTGCAGACAGATCCTGCAAAGAGCCTTGAGCATTTAATGGCAAAACATTCTGGTTTATTTTGGTAGCAAAACTTTACTATGAGGTTTGTTCCATGCAAACTCCTCAGGCTCAGTTCATTTCAATAGCATATCACTGTAGATAATTGTTACTGTCAACTGTGTCAAAGGGATTTAGATGCATTGTTAGCTCACAATGATTTAGATGCATTGTTAGCTTCTTTCACCCACTGATGAGTGGGTGAAAGAAGACTGTAAGCAAATATCCGCTCAAGAGTAAAGACATTGTGCAGTCACACGATGGAGCTGGAAAAGCAGTCACTGTGTTGAATGTTTGATAAGAGACCAAAATCGTATTTGTATATAGTGGTGCTTTTGTATTTATGTTTGTTTCATACTTGTTACCAGCCGTTTTATTTAGTACATGTAAAACAATTGTAATAATTCCATGACATACATTTTTTTTTCATCCCCATAAAACTGGTGATATGGAATGTCTGTCTGCACATGGGAGTGTTTTTCCTCCACTCATGTCCAGTTTAAGAGCACTTACCTTCCCTTTTTTATTTTTGAAAAGAGGTGAACAAGCAGATGTTCACACTGCACAGGGAATATTGTAGGGGCTGGTGGTTGACATTAGCTTTGGCCTTGCTCATGACATGGCCATCAGTCTCCCTTCGTAACCCTGATTGACTAGTACAGCCTCGGAGGTTTTGTCTTAAACCGGCCCTGAAATGTTTCATGGCCTTGTCAGATCAAATCCAGCTGTGTGACACTGCAACACCTTGCAGTTTCGAGTGCAACTTCAGATATTTTACAATTTAAAAAGGCAATCGTAACTCAGATATCAGATTCCAAAATGATAAATAACATGGAGTAAGAAAGGTACATTGGATTCTTTGGTGAAGTGCTCATTGGATATTAGGGTGTATGAATCTTATAGACCAAAGATAAAACAAATAGAGAATGCAAAGTTAAATCACCTTTGATTTAATGGATTAATGGCTATTTAATGCCCGTTGAAACAAAGTGTCATTCAAAATTTACACAAGAGTAATTTGTCTTTATTTTATTGATAGACTGTGAAATATGAGAAACATCTGATGTATTTTGTTCTGTTACATGTTAAGAAATTGTGAATTAAAAACTATGACAAGAGTTGAGCATCAAAGTGTATTATTGATCTTGGAAATAGTAGTTTGGCAAAAACATTTCTGAACCTGGGGTCCAGGTACTAGCTTTTACATGGGGGGTCTTCATCTGGGGATGGTGATAGTTCAGCTGCTATCGGACAGAGGTAGGGAACTGCCATCCGCTCAGGAAGACTGTGAAAGGCTTTTGAAAGCTCCAGAAAAACCTCTAGTTCATATTGTTTTTGTCAAACATGAAAAGTTGGTTTGTTATTATGTTTGTGATGACATCACCGCTCTGGACTTCTGATGCATCTTCCTGTCATTCAGAGTTTTTAGAGACTCAGCGGTGAATTTAAGAGCCACAAGGAGTCACCTCCTCAGAAAAGTGGAAGAATGAATGTGGGTGGAGGGAGGGGTGGGTGTGTGACAATAAGGATACTGCAATTTCAAAAATGACCATGATCCCCCAAAGGGCCTCACTTTGAAGAAAAGGCTTGTTACGGAAAATACAACAAAATACTCGAGCACAGTCCCCACTGGCAGTAAAGAGACATTGTATTCGTATTGACTAATGGAATGTGCTGATCAAAACCAGGTTCTGGCTCTGTGAGTTCTCAGATGGGGTCTCTCTCTCCCTCTTCTCTCTGTCTCTCTCCCCCTCTGACCTAATTTCAACATTGTCATCTCTTCTACAGCTCTCAGTAGACAGACACAATCCAGTCGCCAGTGAGCTGAGCTCTGCTTATGTCTTTGATAACCCCTCTCTCAAACATGATGTCAGTCCAGCTGTGCATTATGCAAATATGCCAAGTTTCAAAGTATAATTCCAATTTATTATGAATTGGGTCTTATTTGGTGGTTGTTCCCATCATAATAATAACATTGAGCTCACTAAGTTATTTGCTGACATGTGGGAATACAGTGACATCACTAAAGAGAAGTCTGGTCGGGTAACAAACAAAAACAGATGCAACTTTGGTGTGTGAGTGCAGATCCAGGACCCCAGACCCTCACAGGGCCACAAAGGCTGCAGGTTCACTAGTTTGTTTGTAGTAAATGAATCAATTAAGATATGTGTTAACTCTGCATGAACCACTGAAGCACATTCTAAACTGAAACGCTTGGAGCCAAGGCAACACCAGCATCACAGAATTAATAATCTGGTTTTGTTTTTGTCGCTGGCCTACCGACGTTTTCAGTTGTACCTTTAGACAAAGTGGATGATCTGTTGGTTTGTTCCCAAAATGTCCGTTGTCTGATCTTTTTTCTTGACCCCTGTGACTTTGTCGTAGTGATGTCACTGCATTCCCAGATCTCAGCAGGTACTTTGACAAGTAAAATATCATTATGACCAATAGGAACGCTTTGCAAGCCCTTAATTAATGTAAACCAGGATCATACGATGATTAAAGCAAATTAAATTCCTCAAGGCATGTCGGTATCGACCTCTTTTTGGATCCTGAGAGCAGCTGAGTGAATCATTTCATGGGGATAGCATGTATCTGAGATTAAACAGTATGGAAACGGCAGAATGCATTCAGTGTGATTTCTATGAGCTCTTTGTTTGTTTCAACGACTGCTGAGCCTTTCGAAACAAGCAGACGTGGATTTGCTGGGAGCGCCCCCCAAACTCCCACTGCACTTGGTAAGTAGGTGAGCTTACAGAGCCTCACAGGAGCTGTAGTTAATGAATGCCACCAAAATAACTGTCGCTATCAAAGGCTTGGACATGAAGTCACCAGAGTTATCATTGAGGACCCCCTTTTTCACACAAATAACACCTGTTATTTAGGATACAATTTTTTTGACCCATTGTATTTAAATTTCAGTTTATTTAGGCATGAAATACATACACCAATTGAATCGAAGATATATGAATAGAAAATAAAAATTCTGGCAGTTTGGAGATGGTTTAAAACCATCAGTGAATTAAATTCAAATCTAATGACGACGCCCGCTCTCCTCGTAGCAAAGTAGTCTTCCAGTTGCGGGAAGTGAGGTGGAGAGACTGCATTGTGTAATTGTTGTTTCATTTGGTTTCATGGTCTGTAAATCCACTAAATCCACTAAATTCAGCACCACATGCCACATATCTATATTCCAAGTTACTGTGGTTGTCATATTTGTCGACGTTGCGTCATGGCTTTTGTCATACTGAAGTGGGCGTGGTTTCATCTCATATCAGATGATACAACTTTATTCTTAAAAAATTATTTACAGGTGAAACCTGCAATCAAAATTGTTGATGTGTTTTCCAAAGCCTCAGGTCTCTGAATTTAAAGAAATGTTAGTTATTTGCCTTAAAAAGTAGTGATATAACTTCTATTAATGAAATATTTAGGCAGCCTTGTAACCAAAGATATCTTCACAATTGTAGAAAATAAATGTAATCTTTGGTTGCAAAGAGATCTGTCCTTAAAGGGACATGTCCTCTTATCGAACGCTGAAGGCATCTCTAGGTTTGTTTTTGTTGCATCCTCTCTATTTCTTGCTAACTGCTCAAAAAATAGACCAATTGCTGTTTAATTTAACTCCCCTTCCTTTTGGTTTGCAACTATAAAATAAATAAAATACCAGTTAAACGATCTGATTTTCACAAACAGGTTTTGTTGGCGTTGAAATTAATATACAAACACAATTTCTAACCACAACGATGTTATATCTGGAATAATGGTGATATTTTATGTAACAACTAGAGTATTTTTCGGAAGAATTGGTTTGACAGATACGGGCGCGTATTTTATACATGGGCCTTCAGTGCTGTCTTACTACAGTTGAACCACCTCCTAATAACCTCATTATGACGCCAGCATGACCGGATGCAAGTCAAAATCAATGTAATTAACACAATGACAAGAACCACTCACATTTATTTATATGACAACAAAGCAGGTAGAATAACATAAAACACAAATCTACAGGCCTCTGCACAATCCAGCAACACTGCAGCGCTAAAACACGCATTCCACCACACACTGAAGAGCACCATTCAAATATCATTCACATCAGAGGGAACATTATTAACCATATCATAAAAACGACACCATAGACAAATGAACACAGTAGTAACACGACTGCAGATGTAAAAACAAAAGCAGTTCACTATTTAAAGACAAAGTCCATCCTCCTTTCTTTGTTTACAAAGAGTTTAATCCCACGGTTGTACAGAACATCGTTGCGGTTCAGTTCCAGTAAGAAGTCCTTTTCGATTCATGGAAGCCAGTGATGACAGTCGAGCCTCCCCAGTTGTATTTCTTGAATACGTTTTAATGAGTTTGAGGGCTGAAAATGTCCGCCCGACAGAGGCAGCAGATATGGGATTGTCACCGCCAAAACGCAAAAAATGTAATGTCACGTAAAAACTTCTTGCTTATCTTTAAACTTTAACTCTCACTACTACAAAGTTCTCCTAGCTAGTTTCACAACAGTCACACTAGCCCACTGACCAATCGAGCCGCACGTTAATGCTGCTTGATTGATTTTTTTCTTCTTAATAAAAACAAACAATTCAGATAAGGGATTGTTTTTTTATGGATTAAAACAAATAGTCATATCATATTGACATCAACTGCTTAAAACTAGTGTAAAGAAGTCATAATTCATCTCTAATATCTATTTATGTTGTGAAATCATCTCCTTTAAACAACTGGATTTATTCAAGTTTCTCACCAACATTACACTTCACGAGATATCTTGATAACGTTATAATTTACCTATAATTTTTTAATTAGCCTGAAAGTATTATAATGTAACTGAACAGAACCTTTGTTCGTCAGTCGTTAGCGGTGCTGCTATATCTGCCAATTTCAACACGCGCTGATTATTTACAGTGTAACATTATCAGAAATCGGCAACTGGAAAAGCATAAATGTCGATGTCCTGTTTGTATAGTTTACTGCATATCGGCTGATGACGATCGTCAGCAAAACTTCATTTCACACTGTGATGGTCAACGTGGTTCACATGCGTGCCGAACTGCGAGGGGGTTCCGTACAGATCCCGGATCGACAGTGGTCCGTTATACCACTAATAATGATATATCTGCTTCGTAATTTCCCCCTAAATGTATTTTCCTGATGCAAAATTGTTGCATTTGAACATAATTCATAGATCAGATCTCTTCAAATCTGACCAGAGAAACAAAGAAAGCCGGAGGGATGTGATTTGATATCTTCAATCTCCACCTGCTCTATCTTGATCTGAGAAATGCAGTAGATCATCAAGAGATCATTAAATCCCGTCTCCTGGTCCTGAACGACTTGTGTGCCCGCTGTTTGGTCAGTCCGTCGATCATTGATTCACTTTCTCTCCCAGTTGCACTGAGCTCACCTGATGCTTTTTCAGCTGATCCAAAAGGAAAACAGCCCCCATTCATTTAATAACTGGCTGTGCTGTAATTAGCTGCATGCACTCCGATGTGTTTGGAGGCTATTCATATTGACAGCAGTTCTTCGTTCAATGCCCTACATTAAACAAACGTCCAATATCTGTCCAAAGTTTTGTGAGCAGTTCTACTGTTAAGTGGAGAGTTAGTGGTGTACAGTGGGTTCAGCTGAACTTGTTCACTGCAAACAGCTGCCAGCGATCATTTCAATACAGAAAATTGTGACAAAATATGTTCCTCACAGCCTTTTTTATTGATTATTGAACTGTTAACATCTCAAACTTGGTCTGTTTTGTTACATTAGGTTGCTGATATTGGTTCGATATTGGCTGATATTTAGCTCGAGCTAAATTAGCCGTAGAAATTTGGCTAGCTAACATCATAGCAAGTTAAGTTAACATAAATAAAGTTGATCACCAATTACAGTGTTAAGATGTAACGTTAGTAACCTAACTTGTGCTATTATTGAACGGACTGTAGGACCGCAAACGGGACGATTATCAAAAAGGAGAGGGGACTAGAAATCGCAGACGATGAACAGTTGAGGTAACACTAACAGTAACGTTACGTGTGTTATCCCAGGAGCAACATTAACACCAGATCAAACTCATTTTATTGTTGAACCTTAGTCCATTGTGGTCCATTGTCTTAGCTTAATTTCTTCACCTAACATAATCAGCTCATCACATCTGTTAATTGTTATATTAGCTTTTTGCAAAGACTTGCACTGATATGTTATGTGTGAAGCACATGCAAACTCACAGCTGCACACCCAAAGCTTGTGTGTTTATCCTAGATGTCATAGAACTTTCTAGAAGTTCAGAACATTGTGTTTCAATTTTTTTGTTTGTTTACAGTCACTCGTCATCAGAGATTGATACCAGCCAGACGCTGCAGTCAAGTGCTCTCTTAAGGTGTTCTCTCTCTTTATTGTTTTCATTCATGTGTGAGTTCATGCAGTTCAAATTAACTATAAATGTGTATAAGACTTGTTAACAGGCTAGACTGTGAAGCAGTTGTATTACACTGTTCTTAATACTATTTTAATTCAGTGTTACACTGTTGATGCTAATGAGTTCAGTTAAGCTGGTCGTTAACGATTTTATTAGTTTTCTTCTAAACATGCAGTACATTGTGAGTTTTGTGATGTACAAATGTCCCTTTATTATTTGAGAACATGCAATAAACTGCAACAATCATGTATTGAATGTATTATTTTATTTGTTGGGAATTAAATGCAAAAGTAGCGGGTTGTATTACCCTTTGTAAATAAATGGTAACATTCTGGCATATACCGTAAAATCACGGAAAAACACAGTTATCCTACTGTCACATACAATCACGCAATCCAGTATACGGTAAGATACCTCTCCACTCCCAAATTCTGGAGGTAGTCTCTGATAAACCCCGCTCTGTTGGCATTGGCAGAGAAGGTTTGGCAAATTTTTCATGGGTGCAACCCACATACTCAGCTCTGCTGCTCATCTTACAAATGCATTTTCCTTACAAACAAAGAAATAATCTACCGAAAAAAAATGTCCTTCCTTTTTGTGCTATGTTTATATTCTTTACTTTGTTTGTTGTAAAGTCCTTTGTGCTGAGAGACAAATGAAGAAAGTTGTTTTTTTTGGGTATTGTGACAGGTGCTTGGAGACATATTTAATTCATCCCCTAGAAAAGAAAAAGAAATGTGGCAAATGATTCCCAAAGTCCATCAGATATCTGAAAAGGTATCCAGAGAAAGAAAGAACTCAAAGGGTGTAATCACAGACTGATGAGGAACACAAATGATAGCCAGGTTGACAAAGATTGACGTTTTGTTCCTTATAATTGTCGTCTGCACTGCTCCTCCCTTAGTTGTCGCCAATAAATCAATAATTACTCATGCAAGCATTTCATTAGTTTTCACCAATGGTGGGCCGTCAGGGCCAGCAAGGCCTTCTCTGCTGGCCTAAACACAATCACAAAGTTATAGCTATTTTATAATTTAATATTTTTTCTTAAATACACTACATGTATTATAATTTTTTTCCCCACTATCTTATTTTCTCATTGCACAGCTACTGTATTCCTCAGTTTCTCTGCTTCCAGTGCAGCTTGTTTTAAGTAGAGCTTTTATCCAATCAGATTTCACCTCTGTGTCTCTAGGTAAGAAGAGAGGCCCGAGGCCTGCAGACTCACAAGTGAATCCCTTTGCAGTTTAAGTGAATGGGGACGATATTGTTGATTGTCATAGTCTTCAACCAATCAGATCTTTAGTTTGACATGTTGGGCGTATTCTTTGACGTGTAAGAGCCTGCTAGCTGGCCTACAAGTACGTCAGCATTAAAGGGTAGCTCAGTTTTAAGGTGCAGTGCTGTGATTGGTCAGTGGGCGAGCGCGTGACTATTGTGAAACGAAATTTAAGGAAGCCATCAGAGTTTGGTCAGAGTAGTAAGACTTCAAATTGAAAGATATGGAAGAAATTATGACATTTTTTGCATTTTGCTTGGTGTAGATTATTCTTTTTTTTACCTAACTTTGTTTTTCTAAAACTCAATGGCTGAAGCAGGAGGAACATATTTGTGAGTTGGGATTAACCGTGGGATTAAACTCTATGTTAACAAAGAAAGGAGGATGGAGTTTGTCTTCCAAGTGAACAGCATTTGGTAAATCAACTGCGTTTGTTTTTTTTACATCTAGTATCTGAATGGCCCTTGAGTGTGTAGCAGAATACGTGTTCCGCTGCAGGTCTGCTGGATTGATTTGTCATGCTTTGTTGTCATATGAATATATGTGACTGGTTCTTGTGAGTTTGTTGTCATTGTGTTAATTATATAGAGTTGGACTATATGCATTGTCCGTTAATTACGAAGCATCCCGTCATGCGCGGAGTTATTGTTTGTTAAACTAGATTAACGTAGCCTCCCGGAAGTGCGGTGCCTCGGCTGTCTTTTTTTTTTTTTTTTTTTTTTTTCAGAGGTCACAGCCCGTTGTCTCCTACGTGAGCGCAGTCCACCGAAAACATTATATTTCCCACAATTTAAGCTTCTGCATTTTCCAAATGCATTAGTATTATTCAAACGTATTGTTCGGTTTGTAAGCCTCGTACCGAATGGTTTAATAGGAATACGTGTATTGTTACACCCCTAGAAACAAATAACCGTAGCTTGCGCGTCATGAGATTATCAGGTGGTGTTTCAGCTGCAGGACAGCACTGAAGGCCCAGGTATAAAATGCATGGCCCGCCACTGGTTTTCACAATCACCAGACGTGTGATTAATCTTCTGATAGAGCCTGATTTGTATGGACAAAGGATGAAGCAGTTACACAGGGAACACTTTGTTTTTGAGAAGCACCATCAGTTTTCCTCATGAGACATTCCTGGAGCTGCTGGAAAGTCACAAATGTCTTCAACAGAGACTAAAAAGAAAAGTACAAACAGTTAAACTGAGGGCGGCAGATACAGAGGTATGTTTGTGTCGGGAGAATACGAGATGCAAGTATGCATGTTGGACAAACAAATGTATTATTGTATAGAAACCGTAATCAAAACCTCTTTTCTAAATGATAGTAAGCTGCTTCTTCTTCTTCTCATGAACTAATGAGATGTGCTGTGATTCATGGCATGACAGACAAAGACATCTGTTCACTACACGTGGATATATGGTAACTGTATCTCTGGGCCCTTGATTTCATCTCGCCCCTCCATTTCCACTCTGAGTAATGACCAGGGCTGTGCCTGAATGAAAAACAAGGCAGCAACAACCTTGAAGTCGACGACAGATAATCTGCAGTTAATCTTTGAACGATCGTGGTGTTTTAGCATTGCTCATCTGACTGGCAGACTCACGATAGACACATTTTGAAATCGATGCTGTCGCTTTTATTCCATACATTGTTATTATTTGTCAAAACCTGGCATCTACATTACCCACAATACAACCCTGCCACTGACAGTTCAACAGGTCTAAGATTCAAGTGAGCAGAACCTGAGTTTTGCCTCTAGCCTGTAGCAGAGATGAAAATCTACAGGTCTGGTAAACTCCCTTCCTTCTAATTCCACACCCGCAGATTTCTTTTCATTTTCAAACTTGTAGTCTTCAGACCCAACTAATGCTGACTCAAGTGACATCACACATGACGTTAATCAGACCTCACCCAGCTCCAAATGCTGTACACAACTTTGTTCACGTATACAGTAGTACTCCCCAACACCTGAAAACAAATTGGTCCAGTTCACAATCAAGGCACCAGTATAGTTCATCAGAAATGCTTGCTTGATGATTGAACAGCGTTTGAAACCCCCTCGCCCAACACCTTTGTCTAACAATTCCTGTATCTTTCCGATACCGACAATCTAACATTCATGTCCCAGTTGACGTTGTCATTGGTCAGCTGTGCAGAGCTCTTTCAGCGCCTTCCTTCGTTCGGAACCAGTATAAACACTTGTAATTTGATGAGGTCGACAACACGTCCTACAAATGAAGCATCGTGTTAGTTCATGCAGGACACGGAAGTCATACGCCCCCAGCTGTAACCAGCTGACAGCCAGCCGATTGAATCACAGCTTCCAATCGGCCACACACCAATCACAGCCCACCTTCACTTCAAGGAGGTTCATTTAAATATGACTCCCTCCTCACTGATCCTTTCTACATCTATGCTGTTACAGACCGTAGTGCTGGCAAAGCTTTGCCTCCTCCACTCCAGCCTCCACCCTTTATAGTTTAGAGTTCATCTTGCATAGCAAATGGTTGAAATGTATTCAAACTTTAAAAAAAATCGATTTACTTAAGGCTCATTCCTGTATACCTGGGGGGTTGATGCTCGGTGCTCCCCGTTTTGGCTTGGTAGCTGCTGACTAATCCGGGGAGCATTTAAAGAGCGGAGCGCCAAGTTTAACTGTATTTCCATTTGTTGCAATAAATGGTTAATCAATCTATGATGAGAGTGTTCCTGACTGAAGTTAGTTTTCAAGCATAACCTGACCCTTTTGTTCAAATACTAAACATCGAACAAAAAGTTAGGAAATTGGTGTTTGGTAGATTATTTCTCTGTTGTAACAATGCTTCATGGCAATAAATGTTATACCGTTGGAAAGCCTGTTTATTTACCTTTCAAACGGTGCCCCATTTGTAAGGAACATGCATTTCTGGGAAGAGCAGCACAGCTGAGTATGTGGGTTGCGCCCATGAAAAATTGGCCAAATCTTCTCTGCCAATGCAGCACTTTCGTGGTAATCGATGGATATATCTGGCATCAGAACTGACTGATGCCCTTGAAATATGAATCACTAATGCAAATTTCATGAACATTCAGCCTTCAGTTTGCAAAATACTAGATGAAAGGAATAATGTCTACATTTATATGTCAATTTGAATGTCCTTGTCAACATCACTGCAGTCCTCAGAGATCAATGCTCTGTGGTACAAACTGTCTTGTTATACACTCTTAAAGCGAACATGCTGTGCTTCCCAGACCTCTCGAATTTAAAGGAATCCGTCTTGAAATAGAACCCATCTTTAAAGGCCACAGATCTCTGGCAGAGTATGACGCCCTGAGGCCATCTAACTGGACCTTGCCTCTCTTGGATCAGTTTATTCCTTCACCGCCTGAGGCTCTGCAGCTGTAAAGGTGTTTCTGTCAGCAAGAGTAGACACAGCTATACTTAACTTGCTCTTTTTTGGTTTTCCATTATTAAAAGTTGTAGATAGTATCTGTTTTTTTGGTACCAGCTTGGTCGAGCTGCGCCAATACTAGAAGGTGAAGATTAAACACTTCAAACCTCTAATTGACAAATTTTTACTTGCATGACACAGGACATCCTGCACAAACGTTGGAAACTATGGCATACACCATGCCATACAATTGAGAAAGTGGAGACGTTCCTCTGTTTGGTTGACAATGACGGTTCAGCAATTCTCGCATTGAAGATGATGTCACAGCAGTGCTTTGACGGTCAGCTTAGAATCCACCTAGGGGCACTATCTGCAGTGGAGAACGAAATAGAGAAAAGTGAGTGTGACTCGAGTAAATCCAAACCCTGCAGTGGACATACAGGCACAGTTTTTTGATATCCCTCACCACCACTCAATGTAACTGGTAGGGCGTTTGGTTTGAGTGTGTTGTCGGGAGAATCAGAAGTGAAAACACCTGGAAAAAAAAGAAAGATGACTTGAGTATTGGTTGATGGACCAGGACAGCATTTTTGGATCTCTCTGATCTCTCCCTATATATATATATATATATATATATATACACACACACATACATACACACACACACAATATATATACTTTTTCACCTACTTTGAAGAAAAGACTGTACTCATAAACGAGTGGCGAAGCAGTTCACTGTTTACAATACAACACATCTTTTTCAACACTTAGATGGCCATATGTTTTCTGTTAAACAGTATTTATTATGGTGATATACTGCACTTTAGAATTTATACTTATGTCTTGACGAGCCTGACGGCCTCCTTGACCTGATAAAGTGAAGAGAGCGTGGGACCAGGTAGCTGCTTTATTAGAAGCAGTCTATGATGTCAGACACACCAGAAAGCGACAGCTTGTCTCTGACCCCATCAAGAGACTTCATGAAAGGTCACAATAAATCTTTTAATTCATTTTTTTTCCGACAATAAACAAGCTCGGGGACAATTGAGACGATTTGATCTTTCTTTTGTGTGACTCTGAGCCACTGAGCAGAGATGGCAGTGTGCTCCACACAGCTGCCGCTGGAAGGACTCCATGAATCAGATCGCGGAGACACTGTGATGAGCGTGGCCAATTCCACAGCCTAAAGACACATGGCAACATGGCCCCCTCTTATCTGGCCAGGATGTCACCAAGTCTTTGCTTTGCTTTCATTTGTAGAAATGTACGAACAAAGAAATGAAGTGTATTGTTCCTTGTGTTCATTTTTGGTGTCTGTCATATTTATGTCAAATCATTTTTCATGTATTAAATCCTGTCAAACATTTATTTATCAAATCAAACGTGTTTTGGTGAATCCAGCTCCCCTCCCATCATATAAAATCAAACTTGCTTTTGTTTGCTTGTGGATCATAACTAGCAGATTGACATCACTCTTGACCAGGGGTGCCCACACTTTTTCAGCTTGCGAGCTACTTTTAAAATTATCAAAATGATCTACCTACATTAAAAATGCTGAATATCTATATATATATATATATATATATATATATATATATATATATATATATACTGAGTATACTTTATATTTACAATATATGTTGGTGTACCTTGCATAACTGCATGAACCCTTATGGCACAATACAATTCTGTATATTTTTGGTCATTACCTTACTCTGATGACTTGCACTGAATGGGATTGGCCAGAGTTGCATAGTCTGGACAGTAGCTGCTGGTATCCGCCTCAAGCAGACTTCAAATGATCATCAGTCATGGTGGAACGGTGTTTGGACTTAATGTTCTTCATGTGGGAAAAGGCTGACTCACATAAATAAGTAGAGCCAAATAATGCAGTCAAGAAGGTATCACATGTCCTCATGTTTGGGTACTTTTCCTCTGTGAGGAAACTGTTCATGAGCCCTGGACTTCAGCTGAATGTTAGCTTGCAGTGTCAGAATCTCATCCTCCACTCCAGACGAGTTCAGGTGAAACAGCGTTGACATTTTTGATGCGAGTGAATCAACCTCTATATCTTCCTGAAATGTGCAGCACATAAGTGGAGCAACTGGCTCGAGTAAAGCAAAGTCCTGAAAGCGTTTGTCAAATTCTGACAGACACTTGTCAACCTGCTCTGTGTAGAATGTAGATGTTTGGAAGCCTCAAGTTTGGTGATTTTGCTGTCACCATCTTGTATTACGGCCATCGCCATGTTTTTTCTGCAACCAGTGAACCAAAAGTACCATATTTGGAACGTGGAGGAATGACGTAGAGACGCCGTATATGGCTCTGGTAGCGGCAGTGACCTGTCAATCACAGTAAGTCCGCCCTAAAGCATTCTAAGCTTTAGGGTCTATTTGACTGTAAACTGGACCATCATTTACAAAATTAACATCATGCTGTATTGAAGACTTAAAGCTAGCAATTGAGACCATGAACTCTCATGGATTTCTATCACTCTGACTTCTTTTAGCAACCGGAGGAGTCGCCCCCTGCTGGTCAGTAGATAGAATGCAAGTTTAAGACACTTCCGCATCGGCTTCACTCGGCAGAACCGGAGGTTCCCGTCTGGTTAGGTCAGAAGAGGCTAATGCGTAACAGTGATTTATAACAGTTGAATTGGGTCATAAGGGGCGCCAGAAAAACAACGAAACGTACATATGTTGTGGGTTGGTTTTGGGGACTTGCTGTTCTGAAAAACAAAGAATGTTGGCAGAAGAATAGGACGAAAAGAAGGTGAAGAAAACAGGGAGGGGTAGAAGGACAACACAGAGCAGGATGTGCTGCTAGCGGACAGTGGAATGATCCGGTTACACTGTAAATGGTCAGTGCATTTCTTCTCATAGTCCTCTAATTAAAACAGCATGGAGGAGATTAAGTTTCTACAATGTTAAAAGCTAAGTCACTGTGTATGAGTGCAGACGGAGACGCATGAGATCTATCTGTTGTTTTCTGCTTGACTGTGTCAGTCCCAGGGGAAATAAAAGCAGCCACTGCTTATTGTGACTTAAAAGATTGTCTCTACAATGTGTGCACATATATTTAAGTTTCCCCACAAGGCCTGAGCATGAGAAAGAGCTTAATTTCAAAATTATAAACGCCCGATTTGCACTGCCAGTTTTTTTACCAAAGCCATGCAAGCCAGCCTCAGTTGGACTGTACAATAATAAAGATTGCCACAACACTGTCACAAACTGAAAGCTTGGACTCCTGACTTCCTGTCCATAATTGGTTTTGTATCTCTATCTACATACGGTTTCTCCGTTGCATTATTTCTAAGCTGTTTCTTAAGAAATGTCAGAAAACATTCATTGTGCTTCGACATGTCCACAGTGATATATGCAGTGGCGGCTGGTCAATAGAGGGTCATGGGGCCCACCTTGAGCCACAAAAAAATATATATATATAATAATAATAAATTATACAAATTGTCAATATTTGTGTGTTTGAACTATGGAATGTACCCAGTAATATGTGTAAAATATGATATCTGCGCAAAATATATGCTTTTCCTGCTCGTCCTCTCCCCCTGTGTGCTCGTCTGCTCGTCCTCTCTGCCTGTGGGCACGACACTCTGAGAACGCGCGCTAGGGGGGCCAAATCGTTTTGGCCCAAAAGAGGCGGGTCTATGAAGCAGTTTAGCCAATTGCTGATTCAAGATATAAATGAGTGACATACAATTTAGCCAATCAGTGCCCTCAAATAGATTCAGTGTGGGGCCAAAAAGATTTTGCCCCCCTAGCTGCGTGTTCTCGTCAGGAGAAGTCTCTACAGGCGAGCGCCAGCGCGAGCACTACTCCTCCAAGACCCGTTTGAGAGGAGAACTTTGACGGAGATTCTGCAGCCAAAGAGCTGATATCAGATCAGCCTGACCTCACAATCAGACAGCAGACTAGCGGGAAAGGGAAGCACTACATGCTAAGCTTCACTACTAGCTGTACCAGACAGGTTTGGCTAGCTGGATGACGTCATGCTAAAAACTTATTTCGCTTTTTTAAACAACGGGGACAGATCCAGCACGGACAGTTACGGGAGTGAGGGATGAGGAGGTAAGGAAACATGAGAACACCAGGGTAGGGAGTGAGGGATGAGGAGGTAAGGAAACATGAGAACACCAGGACACACATGCTACATATTAGGCAAAGTGAACATCTTTTCTTCTACATTGTCCTCAGTCTCATCTGCTTAACTTGGTCATGGAGGCATCAACATGTAATTGAGATGTTAAATGAACAGTGAAAACTCATCATAGCTTAATTTAACATCAGTATTCATAATTACACTTCATGTTTACTTCTCCTGATCTTTACCTCCTATAACAAGGTCCATAGGGGCATCTCAATAAATAAACATGTTATATTATATTATACAAGTGTTATTTCCTGTTTTTTTTCGTGTTGGAATAAATGTTAAATATTTAACTGCAAAGTAGTAATGCGTGTTTGATACTTTAATTTTTTTGCATTAAATCATACTGGGATGTTTGTTGAAATTGATAGGATGGCCCTACCTAGAACATTTTCCACCAGCCGCCACTGATAGGGGTCGTTTTGAACCGCTCTTAGTCTGGGCTCTCCCCTGAAACCTGTTTGCCTTGGTAGACAACCCTGAACTGTAAAACAAGATCTGGAACCATGGAGTGAAAGAAAAGTTTCTCTAGTTCTCTCACACGGAGTCAGAAAGCATACCTATTTTTTAAGTGGATTCTTTCGTAAGCCAGAGAATCGTGATTACATCTTCAGGTAAAAAAAATCGATTTCAACTTTGTTCAATAAAAATATCATTCAAAAACGGAATATGGTGAAGGACAATGCTTTGATTTCGTCTCAGAATGGACACCTTAGACACTCAATTTCTACTCTGCGGCTCTGATTACTGGGAACCAATAACAATGTAAGATGAGAATTATTTTTGTTGGGTAGTTGAATATAAAGACATTTTGTGATATGACCAATTGATGCGCCACTTCTTTTCTAGAAATGTTATGTTACAGAGAAATATGTACGTGAAATGTGTGCGTGGTTGATAGCATGATGGGTCGGTTGGAAAATGGTTTTTTTTGTTATTTGAGCAAACTGACCCTTGAACAAATGTTAGCAATTGACTCCTTTGGTTGTGGATGTTCACTAGAAGTCACAGTCACATGAACTCCCATTTAGGTCAGTTCTTTTGTGTTTTTGTTCATCAGTCTTTTAGTCTGGTCCTCTAAGATCATGACTAATCTAATAAACATTCAGCATAGACCTAGACCTGAACCTGAGGTATGAAAATCTGGGTCCAAGACTTGGACTGGGCCAGGTCAAGTCTTAAGAACGAAGAATAATTGTCTGTGAAAATCCGATCCATTTAAAATGCAGCCTTCAGCATTCAAATGTCTTTCACCACCTGAGAGTGTGATCTTAACATCCATGAGATAAAATGTGGTGTGTGTTAGTCCGTCTCCAGCTCTCCTGTGCACCACAGGGCTGGAGCTGCAATCAACCATCGGTCGAATGACAACAGAGGGGCAGACAGAGTGGGAGAGGAGAGATGAAAACCAGATGTGAGGGTTTTACGTCCAGAACCACCCCCTCTGCTCAGACAGTTCAGCTTTGTTCCCCAACAGAGAATACAGGAGATCCAGCACAGAGGGGAGGTGCAGGGGTCCACTCTGTCTACCGTCTCTTTCTCTTTCTGGCTCCTTTTGCAAATCAAATGGAAATGACAGAAGCTAGTAAAACCTCCTGTGCTGCTAAAATGTTTTTACAGTCTCTTGAAACTGAATTATTTTGTCGATGAAAAATGCAATAAGTAGCAATGGAAATTCATTTGTTGAATACGTAATGAGTCATAGTTGGCCCAACATTAGTTATATCTTATTGCAAACTTCAAGAGTGGCTTTGTACTTTTTGAAATATCTGACCTTGCCAATATAATTATGTCTTCACCAGAAAAAAAAGTGGTTGTGAGTTCAAAGCTTTATCATGATCTATGCGTCCTCTTGTGGTTATGTGTAGAATGCTAAGGTGGAAGTTAGGGTTGAAGTTCCATAGCACCGTATTGAATCCGTAACTAGAATTATAAATTATTAGGGGCGCTCAGCAGTTTATAAGTCTTCAGTGTTTTATTACTTTACGTTTTGTTGTGTCTTTCACATATTTATAATAGTTCATTATCAGATCAAAATACTCACTCTACTAAAAAACATACATGATCATTCCTGCACTTTTAGCCTTACTTTTGGTCATTTGTAAAGTCTTTCTTGTGTCTGGCTTACCTTAGAGTGAGCCACTTTCATCTCTACATATAAGGAGCAAGGTCCTCGTCATTGTACTGGCAGCCATGTTTCTACAGTAGCCCAGAACGGACAAACCAAACACTGGCTCTAGATAGGGCCATACACGTTTTCAAGTTTTCCCATCGGCCACTGTTGTTCTCCTTCACACTTAGCCAACGGAAGACGTTTCAGTTGATCGCAATCTGCAACCTCACCGCCGGATGCCACCAGATTAACACTCAACCTTTAATGCAAATATCAGCCAATCACGTTGTAGCGATCAATGCATTTAGGTGTGTAGACATGGTCAAGACGATCTGCTGAAGTTCAAGGCAAGCATCACAATAAGAAGGAAAGGTGACTAAAGTGACTTTGAATGCGGCATGGTTGTTGCTGCCATGTCATGTGTGTTTACAGAGAATGGTCTGAAAAAGAGAAAATAAACAGTGAGCTGCAGTTCTCTGGCAACAAATGAGGACAAATCTGCAGCAACTACGTGATGCTATCATGTCAATATGGACCAAAACGTCACAAAGAATTAAGGGAGTTCAGAAGTGGGTTCAATCTGGTACTAGCAAGGTGTGCCTGATAACGTGGCTGGTGAGCAGTGGCGGCTGGTCAAGAGAGGGCAATGGGGCATTGCCCCACCATGAGCCACACGAAAAAAAAAAAAAAAAAAAATTATAATAATCATAAATTATACAAATTGTCAATATTTGTGTTTTTTAACTATGGAATGTACCCAGTAATGTGTGTACAATATGATATCTGCGCAAAATATATGCTTTTCCTGCTCGTCCTCTCCCCCTGTGTGCTCGTCTGCTCGTGCTCTCTGTCTGTGTGCACGACACTTCTGAGAACGCGCAGCGAGGGGGGCTTGATCGTTTTTGCCCAAAAGAGACGGGTCTATGAAGCCGTTTAGCCAATTGCTGATTCACTGTCTCTTTATAAAACCAGTTAATTAGATTGGTGATGATGACGGATGATGTTCAAGCTTCACTGTACAGAATGAGCAGGATGTATGAGCAGGTATTTGTAACATCACAACTACATTGGAGCCAATTATGGTCCAGTCACAATCATGCCGGATGGATTTGGATTTATCTGTGAAGTAGGAGATGTTTTGTGTCGTGCAGTTAAACATCTGCAGATAGAAAGGTGCACTCACTAGAGTCAAATCTCCGACAACCACTGCTGTATTTTGTGATTGAATGAATACAACCAGCGCTGGATAGCGTCGTCAAACAGACTGCAGTTGAACTAAAAAACAATTGGTCATGCAACATTAAACAAGCAAAGGGCTTGAAGTCGTATGATAATATACTTTATACAATCGTGCCAACACGATGCACTCAGCTGCATAGAGGAAATCCAGTCTGTCAGATGGCCAGTCCAGCCAGTCGGTGCAGTTGACTTGATCTTAACATTTAACTCTGTTTTCTATCAGTGATTGTATCCATGCTGGTGAGGAGGTCTCAGGTCTCTTGTTTTCTTACTGCTTTGAGTTTCCTCCAGACTCAGTTTGAACATCACTGCCCTCTGACACCGTTCTACCCTCTGCCTCCACGCTTTAATGATTCACTTTTTCTGTATTTCCTGCCGCCTGCCTCAGGGAATTCATGCCTTTGTCTTCTCAAAATGCCAACAGCTGTCTGCTCTTTAGAAAAACAGTCAAGTGCTGCAGTGTTTTTATCAGCACATCAAGAACAGAGTGTACAGTACATACTCAATTGATGCGTTGCCATTAATTTTGTCTCAACGTGTGAATAGATGTAATAAACACTTAACAAAGGAGTTCTTTGTCTAGAAAATTGATTGTTTAAAAATGCTCATTTCTAAAATCACATTGTTCAGAGCTTTTATCAGACGTAAAAAAAACAGACTTTTTATATAGCAAGAGAGCCTATCATTAAAAATCCTCAGTCGTAATCAATATTTAACGGAGGTGAGCCTTTATTGTTAATCGTCCTCTACAATAGACCGATATCTATTCACTTCAGGTGCACGACTTTAGAGTGCTGCAGGGGTGACGTATTTAAGTGGGCCAACCGTGGGAGTTGGCATCGCCCAAATCCACCTAGAAAAAAGCCAATTGGAATTATTGCATTGGATTAATGCAGAAAGTAAGTGTTTATGATACTTTTGTTCAGCAGGATAAACTTCACAATTGAACACCACTTTATGATGCACTAGGCAATGTAAAAAGCTAAAAGAACTACACCAGTCGCATGACTTCACGTCACCACCACTAAGCTGAAGGCGGACAAGTGTTATGATTTTTAATATCCATTTTAGCATATCATTCTATGTAAGTATGAGAAAAGAGTGCTGAAGTTGTTGCGACAACGCAACATTACGAAAGACATAAAATGACTGCACTGATACAAAATGACCACAAATATGCAAAATGACCACAAAGCGACACAAAAAGAGATGTAAGGAGACAACAAAGAGACTAAAAACAGCTACAAAGAGACACAACATGACCAAAAAGAGACGCATAACAACCAGAGATGTAAAACGACCGCAAGATTGACCATGAAGAGACAAAACAACCGCAAAGATACAAAATGACCACGCAGGAACACAAAAAGAGTTGCAATGGGACCACAAGGAGACGCAAAACAACCAGCAACACGACAAAGATGTTGATGTTTTTGTCTGGGCATTTTACCTCAGTCTGGGTATTGTACCTCTAAGTATTGCTTGATTCTATTTATTGTTTAATGTATAGTGCGACTGGTCATATTGTTTTTATGATTGTTTGTGGCTTTTACCATGTAAAGCACCTTGTAAACGTTGCTTTGGAAAGGTGCTGTAGCCTACAGATAGTTTTTTTATATTATTATGTAGAAGGGGTTGGCCTCCATATGGCCTGTGCACAGGGGCCCATTGTCTCATGATCCATCCATGGTTGTGGCAGCTCAACATGATGATCCGTTAACATCACTTTTAATGGTCAAACTCTAAAGCTCCCTTTCCCTTCCTTATTACTGATACTTGATCTCTGTCTGTTGAAGTTGTACAATTAAATGTCTGCCGGCTTCCTTTGTCAGAACCCCTGTTCACGATCAGGGAATTGTTGATGGCCTGACTGAATGCAATCGATAAAGTCGTGCTTAATTAGAATTAAAAATGGAAGGCGATGCCATCAGGGTTAAAAATGAGGCAGTGTCTGCTGTAGCTGAAGTCACAGCGTGTTTTCTCTCTCTGAGTGTACTGTACAGGACGCGTTCAAGGCTGTGCTCGGATAGAGTGATTTAATGGCATACCATTAGCAAGGCTCAGCGCCTCCAGAACCACTCCGGAGATAATTGCATCGCAGTGTTTACAACACGTTAAGACCATGATGTGTAACGCATTCATGCCCGGAGGCTGAGTGTCTGTTGGTGCTTTTGTGTCTGGCTTTAGATGCAGCTGACGGCAGCTCACATCAGACTAGCAGATAGTGAAACAACAGTGATCATCACACTCCTCCTCTCAACATGTGCTGATCAACTCTAGGTCTGAAACTTCAATCTCTACGTGATTGATTGAGGGGTGAACAAAATAACATGTTGCTGGATTATCAGATCATCAATATACAGAACATTCAGATAACAGCTTTTCTTTTCCTTTTATCCAGCCTTGACTTTCACCCGTTAAAATGACGGACAGCTCAAATCAGCTGTCGCTAATTATTGTTCTGTGAGTAACTTGATAACAGGCTCAAATTAAAACTGTTATTGGGTTTGTGAGTGTCTGTACGCACCACACAGAAACTCCACTCTATGACACAAGTGTGTGTTTCTACAGTTCCAAATCCAATATTGAAGATGAAGAAAAACATTTAGTGCAGAATTATGTACGTGAATTAATTTTTTTATGAGCATATTTTTTGTTCGACGTACTAAGCCTCCGTGTTGTTGTTGTTGTCATAAATATTGACGCAATTTAACCCGTTCGCACATGATTAGTTGATGCCGTTGCTTGCAGTGCAACACCCCAGCAAATAGACCTAGTTGAGTTTTTTGCTGCCTTATATTAACATTCTCTGTGAAAGTACTCATGACTACAACAGCAGTTTGGAAATATATATTGATGTGCAAATGAATCGCATTCGTATAATATCTATAATGATTGGTGTAATAGCTATAATGATTGCTGTAATATCTATAATGATTGGTGTAATATCTACAATGATTTGTGTTATATCTGGAATGATTCGTATAATATCTACAATGATTGGTGTAATATACGATTGGTGTAATATCTATAATGATTGGTGTAATATACGATTGGTGTAATATCTATAATGATTGGTGTAATATCTCCAATGATTGGTGTAATATCTACAATGATTGGTGTAATATACGATTGGTGTAATATCTATAATGATTGGTGTAATATCTACAATGATTGGTGTAATATCTATAATGATTGGTGTAATATCTATAATGATTGGTGTAATAGCTATAATGATTGCTGTAATATCTATAATGATTGGTGTAATATCTACAGATTGGTGTAATATCTATAATGATTGGTGTAATATCTACAATGATTGGTGTAATATCTATAATGATTGGTATATCTAGAATGGTTTGTATAATATCTACAATGATTTGTGTAATATCTATAATGATTGGTATAATATCTATAATGATTGGTGTAATATCTATAATGATTGGTGTAATATCTATCATGATTGGTATAATATCTATAATGATTTGTGTAATATCTATAATGATTGGTGTAATATCTACAATGATTGGTGTAATATATATAATGATTGGTGTAATATCTACAATGATTGGTATAATATCTATAATGATTGCTGTAATATCTATAATGATTGGTGTAATATCTACAGATTGGTGTAATATCTATAATGATTGGTGTAATATCTACAATGATTGGTGTAATATCTATAATGATTGGTGTAATATCTATGATTGGTGTAATATCTATAATGATTGGTGTAATATCTATAATGATTGGTATCATATCTACAATGATTGCTGTAATATCTATAATGATTGCTGTAATATCTACAGATTGGTGTAATATCTATAATGATTGGTGTAATATCTACAATGATTGGTGTAATATCTATAATGATTGGTGTAATATCTACAATGATTGGTGTAATATCTACAATGATTGGTGTAATATCTATAATGATTGGTGTAATATCTATAATGATTGGTATCATATCTACAATGATTGGTGTAATATATATGATTGGTGTAATATCTACAATAATTGGTATAATAGCTATAATGATTGCTGTAATATCTATAATGATTGGTGTAATATCTACAGATTGGTGTAATATCTACAATGATTGGTGTAATATCTATAATGATTGGAGTAATATCTATAATGATTGGTGTAATATCTATAATGATTGGTATCATATCGACAATGATTGGTGTAATATCTACAGATTGGTGTAATATCTACAATGATTGGTGTAATATCTATAATGATTGGTGTAATATCTACAATGATTGGTGTAATATCTACAGATTGGTGTAATATCTATAATGATTGGTGTAATATCTACAATGATTGGTGTAATATCTACAATGATTGCTGTAATATCTATAATGATTGCTGTAATATCTACAGATTGGTGTAATATCTATAATGATTGGTGTAATATCTACAATGATTGGTGTAATATCTATAATGATTGGTGTAATATCTACAATGATTGGTGTAATATCTACAATGATTGGTGTAATATCTATAATGATTGGTGTAATATCTATAATGATTGGTATCATATCTACAATGATTGGTGTAATATATATGATTGGTGTAATATCTACAATAATTGGTATAATAGCTATAATGATTGCTGTAATATCTATAATGATTGGTGTAATATCTACAGATTGGTGTAATATCTATAATGATTGGTGTAATATCTACAATGATTGGTGTAATATCTATAATGATTGGTGTAATATCTATAATGATTGGTGTATCTAGAATGGTTTGTATAATATCTACAATGATTTGTGTAATATCTATAATGATTGGTATACCTAGAATGGTTTGTATAATATCTACAATGATTTGTGTAATATCTATAATGATTGGTATAATATCTATAATGATTGGTGTAATATCTATAATGATTGGTGTAATATCTATAATGATTGGTATAATATCTATAATGATTTGTGTAATATCTATAATGATTGGTGTAATATCTACAATGATTGGTGTAATATATATAATGATTGGTGTAATATCTACAATGATTGGTATAATATCTATAATGATTGCTGTAATATCTATAATGATTGGTGTAATATCTACAGATTGGTGTAATATCTATAATGATTGGTGTAATATCTACAATGATCGGTGTAATATCTATAATGATTGGTGTAATATCTATGATTGGTGTAATATCTATAATGATTGGTGTAATATCTATAATGATTGGTGTAATATCTACAATGATTGGTGTAATATCTACAATGATTGCTGTAATATCTACAGATTGGTGTAATATCTATAATGATTGGTGTAATATCTACAATGATTGGTGTAATATCTACAATGATTGGTGTAATATCTACAATGATTGGTGTAATATCTATAATGATTGGTGTAATATCTATAATGATTGGTATCATATCTACAATGATTGGTGTAATATATATGATTGGTGTAATATCTACAATAATTGGTATAATAGCTATAATGATTGCTGTAATATCTATAATGATTGGTGTAATATCTACAGATTGGTGTAATATCTATAATGATTGGTGTAATATCTACAATGATTGGTGTAATATCTATAATGATTGGAGTAATATCTATAATGATTGGTGTAATATCTATAATGATTGGTATCATATCTACAATGATTGGTGTAATATCTACAGATTGGTGTAATATCTACAATGATTGGTGTAATATCTATAATGATTGGTATCATATCTACAATGATTGGTATAATATCTACAGATTGGTGTAATATCTATAATGATTGGTATCATATCTAAAATGATTGGTGTAATATGTACAGATTGGTGTAATATCTATAATGATTGGTGTAATATCTACAATGATTGGTGTAATATCTACAATGATTGGTGTAATATCTATAATGATTGGTGTAATATCTACAGATTGGTGTAATATCTACAATGATTGGTGTAATATCTACAATGATTGGTGTAATATCTATAATGATTGGTGTAATATCTATAATGATTGGTGTATCTAGAATGGTTTGTATAATATCTACAATGATTTGTGTAATATCTACAATGATTGGTATACCTAGAATGGTTTGTATAATATCTACAATGATTTGTGTAATATCTATAATGATTGGTATAATATCTATAATGATTGGTGTAATATCTATAATGATTGGTGTAATATCTATAATGATTGGTATAATATCTATAATGATTTGTGTAATATCTATAATGATTGGTGTAATATCTACAATGATTGGTGTAATATATATAATGATTGGTGTAATATCTACAATGATTGGTATAATATCTATAATGATTGCTGTAATATCTATAATGATTGCTGTAATATCTACAGATTGGTGTAATATCTATAATGATTGGTGTAATATCTACAATGATTGGTGTAATATCTATAATGATTGGTGTAATATCTATGATTGGTGTAATATCTATAATGATTGGTGTAATATCTATAATGATTGGTATCATATCTACAATGATTGGTATAATATCTACAGATTGGTGTAATATCTATAATGATTGGTGTAATATCTACAATGATTGGTGTAATATCTACAATGATTGCTGTAATATCTATAATGATTGCTGTAATATCTACAGATTGGTGTAATATCTACAATGATTGGTGTAATATCTACAATGATTGGTGTAATATCTACAATGATTGGTGTAATATCTATAATGATTGGTGTAATATCTATAATGATTGGTATCATATCTACAATGATTGGTGTAATATATATGATTGGTGTAATATCTACAATAATTGGTATAATAGCTATAATGATTGCTGTAATATCTATAATGATTGGTGTAATATCTACAGATTGGTGTAATATCTATAATGATTGGTGTAATATCTACAATGATTGGTGTAATATCTATAATGATTGGAGTAATATCTATAATGATTGGTGTAATATCTATAATGATTGGTATCATATCTACAATGATTGGTATAATATCTACAGATTGGTGTAATATCTATAATGATTGGTATCATATCTAAAATGATTGGTGTAATATCTACAGATTGGTGTAATATCTATAATGATTGGTGTAATATCTACAGATTGGTGTAATATCTAAAATGATTGGTATATCTAAAATGATTGGTGTAATATCTATAATGATTGGTGTAATATACGATTGGTGTAATATCTATAATGATTGGTGTAATATCTATGATTGGTATAATATCTATAATGATTGGTATCATATCTACAATGATTGGTGTAATATCTACAATGATTTGTATAATATCTACATGATTCTGCCACTGTCAACATTTACATAACTCTGTAGCATCCTTAGAATTGTGAAGTAGCATTTTAAGATCTCCCCATCATAGTCCCATGAGCGCTAGACTCTGGGACTCAGTGTTTCCCTTTGATACAGTGTTTGTATACTTGCATGAAAGCTGAGACATAATCAGTCTCTGCCTTATTTGTCTTGGGGAATCCAGGTGTCTGTTGCCATTTATTTAAAGCCTAAACCTGTAAACAGGCTAAATGAGTTCTCACAAAGTGAGCATGAGGATAAATTAAATAAGGTTACGTGGAACTCATTTTCTCTTAATGCGTGTTAGATCTCAAAGATGAAAGGAAGATTGTGGTAATGGCCCTGGCTCAGTTGCCAGAGCGGTGTGGTTTATTGTGTACAAAGTAATGAGCAAATGCTACTTCACTCACTAAGCTGTAGGCTTTTAGACTAATGCTGCTCACACACCGGGCGCGTTTTTTGATTGACGCGCGTCGAGATTACATACAAAGTCTATGCACAGACGCGATGAGGCTAAAAATCGCGGCGCGCCAGTCTCATCGCGTCTGTGCATAGACTTTGTATGTAATCTCGACGCGCGTCAATCAAAAAAACACGCCCGGTGTGTGAGCAGCATTACTTGACAGATGCCTGGGTCACATGCCAAAGAAAATGTCTTCTCTTTCCTCTTCCGTTCTGCTGTGGCATAAATCACCATTTGGCCCATTTGTCTGATTATTGAGCATAAAAAGCTCATCGTTGAGATCGACAAAGAAGCCGTAACTCATGTCACTTTACTCGCTTTTCTCAGTTTGGAGTTTTCTCAGGTCCTCTTAGGTCATCACTAGGGCCGTGCAAAATTAACGATATAGCGGACCATTGCAATATTTTTTCCGATGATAGTGTATCGATACGTCCACGATTAGTTTCAGGCCTTAAAAAAAAATGTGATTCCTGTTTTAAACAGATTTAAAATGTCCTTTAAATTGCCTCTTTTGCGGACACGGTCAATGCACAAGAGCAGTAAACGAAAACTGAACTTGGAGGACTGGAACATAAATGGTAAGGACCCAGCCATAGTGACAGACAACTTTTCATAATGCACTTTATTTCACATGATGTTTATGACATCTACATGTAAGTTAAGAGTGGTCAGTGTTCAGTGACACAACGTGAATACAATATGCACTTTGTCAATGTTTTATGTGCATTTATGTACTGCTCACTGACTATGTGCAATGCAAATACCTTTTGAAGTAGTTTTGATGCAATTTATCCGCTGAGTAATCACTATGTGATGTACGTATTCGTACGTAATCTCCCTGTAGAGTCCAAGTGCCAATTTACTAAATGAACATCATGCTGTATTGAAGAAGACTTGAAACTAGAGATTGAGACCATAAACTCATGTTTACAATGTTTACTGAGGTAATAAATCAAGAGAGAAGTAGAGTCATTTTCTCATAGACTTCTATACAACCAGAGGAGTCGCCCCCTGGTGGACATCAGAGAGAATGCAAGTTCTAAGACGCCTGAGAGCAACAAGTACTTACTATAGAGTTCAAACATGCATGCATTACGAGGGGCAAAAAAAAAGAGAACCTTAAATTTATACATAAAAAGGCAATTTTCTGTTTTAGTGAAAATGTATGTATTGCTTTGAGGATATTTGGTACATTTAGAGAGGATTTTCATGGTCATTTGTCTAAAGCCCTTAATCCCTGCAGATAATCTACTAAAATGAAATATTACAATTCATTGCTTTATCCAACACAAATATCAAAAACAGGAATATGTCTGATAATGTTAAAGTATCAGTAGACTGTTTAGCAGAGATGTTTGGATTGTGTTGTTAGGTTTGTGTCAGCTTCTTTCGTCTCATCTTCGTTCACACCCGACAGCAATCATTTGGCACAATGAGAAAAAACAGATTCACTGTCTCTGCCAGAGAATCCAATGTTTCAATAAATCCATGTCAACCTAGCTGGCATTTCTTTTCACAAAACAAGCACATCATCTGTGATGAGCTGCAGCCCTTTGGCTATAAAGCAAAAAAACAAAAGGCAGATTTTCCAGACGCAGGAGGGCTCTTCTTATCATTCACTGACTGCCAACTGAGCTGAAGCATCACTGCGGCTTCCTGAGACCCATTTTCTGCATTTTTGCTTATTGTTGATGTTAACCAACCGCAGTGACTTTCACAGTCAACTGACTGCTTCAGAAAGGAATACATTTGTTCTGTTATGAGACAGAAGTGCGAGAGGAGAAATAATAGAGACCTACAGTGGAGTTTCATTGTTATTCAGCAGGTGTATTGTAACTGGGACATTGGAGAAAGCTTTCCTGTCTGTGTGTCAATGTAGTTATGCTTGAAAAAATATAAAGGCTCAAGTTCTGCAAAGTCTTTGTGTGCTTTTACCTCTGTGAGTCTGTGACACCACCACACATGAGGGGTAGGACATTAGACATTAGACAATAGAGGCATTAGAAATCCTCACATACAATCTAACAAGGACACTTCCACAGTGGGAGCCGGGGATTGAGCCCGCCAGACCTTGGGATTGAAGAACAAACAGAAAGCAGAGCGCTCAGTGGGAGTTTTAACACTTATAGCATAAATTTGTCTTGCAAAGTTAAAGTGAGGTAATCCTTCAGGCGAGAGGGGAAAAATAATGTTGTTCCTTTATGGTTGCACTTCGTCATTCGGAGGTGAACAATTTCAAACCTTCTACCATTTACCATCGCTAGAGGCTTTAGTTCTGTTTGGGTTTTTTCAGCATTGAAAGAATGCATTGTTTATGCTGTGTGTTAACAGTTAAACACCCCATTAAAACTGTGACTCTAGTGATGACATCACGGTGGGAAAGGATTCTGTAATGTTTTACAAGGAGCTTTCTGCTGACTGCACAGTTTGAGTGTTACAAACTGTATCTCAGGAGATCAGCCTCTAGTGGTTAGCATGGTTACCCGCTGTGGTAGACCAGACCTTAGTATCAATTTACGCCATGTTGACAGCTTCGACAATATCGTTTTCTATGACATTAGTGTTTGCTGGGGTGGGATAATAGCTGCATTATTTCTCTGGGTGTCATTGTTTATTCATGGGATTGCATAATCCCAGCCCATCATTACATTTGTCTCTTTAAAGATCTCAAAGAGATCGGAAGAGACAAATAGAGGCTTCAAATGTAAAAAACAAACAAAAAAAACGACTTCTCTCAACCTTAGCTGGTATCGCTTCATGCTCTGTGTGTAAAGATGTCGATCTCACAGTTCTTACCCACAGGCCTTTGTTTTGATGGTTTGAACTGTTCTTTTTTAATTGACTGAAGGAAAATCTTCATCGTCAAGAACAGTGCCGATGTTATTTCGACCGTTACCGTGGTGTGGTTTGTAACGGGCTGTACATGGAGCTTCAAATGTACACCAGGGACAAATGATCCCACAGTGAGTTTGTGCTCTGAAATTACATTGTTTTTTTCATTTGAACTGCTAAACATTCATTTGAATGACTGTGCTGAATGACTGTGCTGATGCAAATTTGTACTGTTATAGTATACAGTAATTTAACATAAATTGCATCTGTTTTATACTTTATTGGTCTTTATTATGAAAAACAGATTTGTAAACCATCATTTGACTACGAGTCCAGGATGGAGCAGCTGTACATTGGTCAAGTTATATGTATATATCTTAAAGTGTACAAAAACAAAATGAATGTGTTTTGCTAATTGAACTTCAAATAAATAGGTTATGTCTGGACAAACAATACATTAGGTCTTATTAAGATAAATAAGCAAAGTGATTTGACTTTTTTAAGTTCTGTGAATCTCATTGTGTCAAGAATTAAAAATATCTTCAGAATCTGTTACACACAAACACCTGAAAGATAGTGTTTTGTTGAAATGCACTTTTAGGAGATTTAAATAGTGCCATTTATTTTGTGACACTGACTGATTGGAAGATAGTGTAGATGCTTCCTGCTTCCTGCAGCTACTGCTCAATGCTAAATGTCCAGACTCCTTAGACTCAATGTGCCACATCAATATATATCGTGTTAGATGCATTTTCTGGAAAAAAGAAGAAACTAATAGAATAGTCATATGGGCAAGTCTGTTATTGGCTATTCCAGCATATAAAATGCTTAACAAATGTATGTTCGTTATCACATCAATAAGCAAAAATCATATTCAAATGAAATACTGCTATAACGTATTCCTGTGCAATGGTTTGCAATATTGCAAATGTGGGCAGAGCTTCACTGTCCACCTCCGCCTTCCAGCAGATGATTGGGGTTTCGCAATTATGGGCTGTCGGCGCTACGGGCAGACCCCATAACATCAGACAGGTGATCCAAAGTGTTTACTGTCTGGGGAGATAGTCACATGGTCAGAGCAAACTATTCTCAGATGTATAAAAGATATGCAAATAACTCCAATAATACAATGTTTAGCGTGGAAGGAATAGGTCAAGATTTTGGGAAATACACTTAATAGCTTTTATTCTGAGAGTAAGCGATTAATATCACTCTCACATCTCAGGCTGGTCTCATCTGGCATTCGTAGCAATACCTACAAAGCTACAGGCGAACAAAATACAAACATTCAGGTAAAGGTCAAGCTTTGAAGTTCATTTCCTGAACATGCTGTGGTGACAATGGGACTACTATTACTGTTATATATTTTCTGGGGGGTTGTGATTGTTGTTATGGGATGCATAGGCTACATGTACTTTATCCAAATGCTTATTTTGGCGGCTATTCAACTATCTTGCAACATTAGTGTGTATCCAATATCCTGTTGTAATTGTGGCATCATGTACACCGGGACATACAGTGAGCACCTTGCTGCTCAGAGTAAACTCAGTCAGCATCTCCTCCTCCAGCAGCAGGCAGGAGTGAGTTACTATGGTTACAGGCATCGACGTCGCTAGGTCGTTGTGTCGGGGCTGCAAATGATTTCACCTGTTGTTTCCAGATCAGTGAAAATTCAGACTACCTATAACTTCCTATATAATGTGCTATGTTATATTTCCCGTAGAGTTTACCACAGATCTTAATCCGACTGGGTTTATACCATTCCTCCACTTGCTGTGTGACTGCTTAACATCCCGTCTAGTTGTATATTGTTGTGCTGCTGCTTTCACGTTCTTAGTATTTCTCTCAGAAAGATTCTTGAGATCATGAAAACCTGTACTCGACCGGGTACTATCCCCTCTGAATAACACACATGGAAGCAGAAAGTGGGCACCGAGGTGTTTAATTCAAAAGGTAGACTTTCAGATTTGTGCTGTGGAACATAATCCACAGATAATCCAGATACTGACTTTAAACTGTTTTATTAATAATTAATAACAGCCACAAGCATTTTTATGTCATGCATTAATCCAGATTTATATTAATATCTAAATGACTCTGTACCAAAGCTTGTGAGAGGAGGGAGTGCAAGAGGAAAGATGTTGTATGGAGTGCAGAACAACTTTTAAAGAAACATTGTAACGTTACCTTATCTCCAGCCTCTTCCGGCTCCAATGTATTACCAAATTTGAAGGAAGGCTGAGGGAACCTCACCCGAAGTTATCTGTGTATTGCACACAGCAGCTGTTCCCGACGTGTGTGATCCAAACATATCCCTAACTCTAAAGCGTTGAAGTCCAAAAGTTCATATTTATTTAAACAATATAAATGTAATCATTTCCAAACTTCATGTTTTTATCAAACAATATATTCAGCTTTTATCCATATTTGATGGTGTTTAGTCTTTCAAAAACAACATTTTCACTGCAGTCATTAAACTGTTCGCTCTCCTGCTTGTTACGCACAAAGGGAGGCCCGCACTAACGCGTTATATTCATTAAAGAAAGTTGATTTTTTCTAAAAGACAAACTCATTCAATGCAATGTATGTCCAGAAATTGTCAATAGGGTACCGACCATCATCACCACCCCCCATCCCTTCAATTGGATCAGTCCATGTAATGAAAATTACATGGACCACGTTTTGTTCCCAGTCCTGTCTAGAATTGCAATATGCCATTTCAATAACACGCTTATGGGACAAGTGCACATTAATTACAGCCATGTAAAGGTTGATGAAGCTCATGTTTGCACTCAGGTATGTATGCCATCAGCCATCACCGGGTAATTCTAGGCCGTTCACTTTCCATGGCTCTGCTGTGGCTGTGGATTTGACTCTCAACAAAGGCAATGTGTTCTCCATACTACATCATTTATGTGCCAAAGGAACTTCCTGTTCTGTTCGTGTTCTTTTGTCACTTAGCTTGAAAGGACATTTTTCCCCATGGTGACATGAGGCATGTTCCTGTCGGTTGTGCTGCAGCTTTAAAGAGTATTCCACATATCTGCTGAACTAAAGTATAATTTCTGAGTAATGACGAACGACTGCATCCTGCAAAAAAAAAAAAAAAATCAAAATCAAAAAGAAAAACGTATTGCTCGTCATGACATCTGTTGACATGCATGCAGGACTAAAACATTCAATGGCTGAGTATAACAAACACTGTACAGACTGTAAGAGTTAGTGGGTTGTTCCGGACAAAGTGCTTGTTCGATAGTCAAACAGCGGAACATCCCCACACCTTTATAACTTTCTGAAAGAGACAATCTGACAATAACATGCATTGCACACAGGGATTGAACAGTTGCGTGGAAGTACGAAAGCAGGCGGGGTTTAAACTCTCTCAAGCTCTTTGCATAGCCTTCACGCTCGAGGCGAAAGCCGCGATGACGTCTTTTTCTGGCAACCATAAACGTGGCTTGGAGACACAGAGGTTAGGGTGGGATCGTAGCACATCCAACATTCATGTTGGGGTTTGTGCCACATCACTTACCTGCAAATAATAACGTAACCATAACCAAGGTCCTTTCCAAACCTTAACCCTTCCCCTAACCCTAATGTTAGTTCCCTAAGCCCAACCATATTTCATTAGCCATACTGTAATTGCCATGTGTTGATATGATAGAAAAAATTGAAAATGTTAGTATAGGATATTCAAACTCAATGCTATTTTTTCAGAATGGAGGGTTTTCAGAATTGTCCATATCAACATTTTTTACTGGCATTAGGGTTTGGCCCTGTGATCAACTGCTGACCTGTCCTGGTTGCACCTTGCCATCACCAAAATACATGCTGGGATCCAGTTCCTTGTAATACTTAGAAGGTTGGGTAGGAACAGAAAATGGGTGGATTTCTAGTGGACATTATTTTCAATAAAAGAACAGTGCACACGTTATTGGAGCAAGCATGGGTACAGTGACAGTGTGTTCCTACCAAGAACATCATTTCTTCCCCTGTTGAAGGAAAAGTGCTGACAAAATGAAAAACCTTTCTGAGAAGCACAAAGGTGCAGGGTTTAATGACTTTGGCTCCATCTTCTATGTATCCCAGATGGCTGTCATTGCAGCGTGACCTCCCATTGATAAGACATTTCCCTATTACCCATTGTGTTTTCTTGGGCGATGGATTAATCACATTTACACTTGTCACACCCTTTTGTGAGAAACCACTCTAACCTCTCAAGGGGACTATAGCTCTGGAAAGGTGGCTGCTAGGGCGAGAAAGGACATATTCTTGAAAATCAATCCTGCCTTTGTGTTTTTGATATTGTGTTAAAGACATAGATCTTGGCTGTCAGCATGTCGAATCATCCAAAATGAACTTTCTTGTCTGGGGATGGCAACAATCTCTTCAGGTTACATGGAATTGAGTTGACACATGTCATGTGTTTCTCTGCCCGTCTCAACGTGTGTTGTGCCGTATGTTGTCATTTGTGTTTATGTAGAATATGCTTCAAGCTTTCAAGGGATTTGTACTTCCACAGGTCAAGAGTTCAGGTGTGCATTTTTGTCTGTGTTACTTTAATAGGCCATCAGAATGTTACATTTTTAAAGGAAAGAAAAGGTTATTTCAATGGGGTCCTGACTCATTTTCAACTGTGCCTCTCTGGCTGACGATTCATTTAATTGAAAATACCTTTTATGTTAAAGCCCCAATTCCATGGGTCATTAGATACCTGCTGCAATGTAACATAGTTTGAGTTTACAGTAAAATTGCTTGTAAAGCTTACAGAACATCGTATCAACAAAATAAACAGCAAAACAATCTAATTTCACACATAGGCTACACTAACTACTTACACTTACCAAACACCAGTCAAGCTCACCATCTCCTCACTATCGTTGCCATATTCATGTTCAAATTTCTGCCTCTGAATTATATGATTGGTCACTTTCAATTCATGTCCAACATAAAAATAAGCAGGAAAACAATTACTCTCAAAATTCCTTTCAAATATTCACTGCAGGTTCTGCATGATAATGAATCTTGTGTGCATGATGAACCTTTTAAACTACACACGCCCACTTTGGGTCCAACCTGAACAGCTGAGCGTGATAGCCTCTGATTGGCCAAAGCATGTAAAATAATGCTGCATTGTTATTTTACAATAAGAGCGTAATTTTACGTGTTTTGGCCAATCACAGATTAGCATGAAAAAATGGATACAATTTTAAGTCCCACCCTCCTCCCATCACCACGTTCTTTATATTTATCAATTTTATAAATGATATTGTTAGTAAGGCAAGGCAAGGCAAGTTTATTGTATAGCACATTTCAACAACAAGGTAATTCAAAGTGCGTCACATAAAATCATTAAAAGCATCAAAACATAAGGCAAAAGAAAAGGAGATTTAAAAACAATTAAGAACAGTAATTAAAACATAAAAAAACAGTGAAAGAAATAAAATGCAGTAGTAAAATGCAGAAATGCAGGAAATTGATTAATATATTAATTGAATCTGGTTCAATTAAAGGCAGTAGCAAACAGAAAAGTCTTCAATCTTGATTTAAAGGAGGGTCTCAGCAGACCCTCAGCTTTCTGGGACTTTGTTCCAGATATGTGGAGCAGAAAAACTGAACGCTGCTTCTCCATGTTTAGTTCTGACTCTGGGAACAGAAAGTAGGCCGGTCCCAGACGACCTGAGGGGTCGGGATGGTTCATAAGGTAGCAGCAGATCAGAGATGTGTTTTGGCCCTAAACCATTCAGTGCTTTGTAAACCAACAGTAGGATTTTAAAGTCAAGTCTTTGTTGGACAGGAAGCCAGTGCAAAGACCTCAGAACTGGAGTGATGTGATCCACCCTCCTGGTCTGAGTGAGGACTCGAGCTGCAGCTTTCTGACGGACTTTTTACAGAGACCTGTAAACACACCGTTACAGTAGTCCAGTCTGCTGTAGATGAATGCATGGACAAGTTTTTCCAAATCCTGTTGAGACATAAGTCCTTTAATCCTTGATATATTCTTCAGGTGATAGTAGGCTGATTTTGTAATTGTCTTGATATGGCTGTTCAGGTTGAGGTTTGAATCCATAACTACACCTAGATTTCTGGCTTGGTTTGTGGGTTTTAACATCAGTGATTGAAGCTGAGCAGTGATTTTCAATCGTTCATCCTTGGTACCAAAAACAATTACTTCTGTTTTATCTTTGTTTAATTGAAGAAAATTCTGGCACATCCAGTTGTTGATTTGTTCAATGCAGCTACCCAGCCCTTTTATGGGATTATAGTCCCCTGGTGACATAGTTATGTAGATTTAGTAATGCACCAGCCGTTTTCCAGGCTTTGGTGAATGACGTGCTCCGGGATTTTCTCAACCGGTTTGTGTTTGTCTACATCGACGACATTCTGATTTACTCCTC
Organism: Lycodopsis pacificus; assembly: GCA_028022725.1. Taxonomy (NCBI): domain Eukaryota; kingdom Metazoa; phylum Chordata; class Actinopteri; order Perciformes; family Zoarcidae; genus Lycodopsis; species Lycodopsis pacificus. The sequence continues at coordinate 2,669,636 of CM051710.1, forward strand.
GAACCTACAAGAACATTGCCACCATGTCCGTGAGGTCCTTCAGCGCTTACTGGAGAACCAACTCTTCATCAAGGCCGAGAAATGTGAATTCCATGTCACCTCCGTACAGTTTCTTGGTTTCATCATTGAGGAGGGTCAGATTCGGAAGGACCTGAAGAAGGTTAAGGCGGTCACCGAATGGCCGGTCCCCTCTAACCGGAAGAAGCTCCAACAGTTCCTAGGGTTTGCAAACTTCTACCGCCGGTTCATTCGGAACTACAGTGAGACGGCGTTACCCCTAACCAGACTCACCTCCTCTCAGGTGGATTTTTCCTGGTCCCCCGAGGCCAACTGAGCGTTTAACATCCTCAAGGAACGATTCACATCAGCCCCCATCCTAGCGCAGCCGGATGAGAGCCGCCAGTTCGTGGTCGAGGTGGACGCCTCCGACACCGGAGTAGGAGCAGTATTGTCACAACGCTCAACCACTGACTCTAAGCTCCGCCCGTGTGCTTTTTTCTCTCGCCGCCTTTCCCCGGCCGAGCAGAACTATGATGTGGGCAACCGGGAGTTACTGGCCGTCAAGCTGGCTCTGGAGGAATGGAGACATTGGTTGGAAGGGTCAGTCCACCCGTTCATTGTGTGGACCGACCACCGAAATCTTGAATACATCCATTCTGCCCGGCGACTGAACTCCCGCCAAGCCCGCTGGGCTCTGTTCTTTGCCCGTTTCCACTTCACTATCACCTACCGCCCAGGAAGTAAGAACATCAAGCCCGACGCCCTCTCTCGTCAGTTTTCCCCAGACGAGGTTGACCCAGCTCTAGACACGATTGTTCCACCCACCTGTGTCCTAGGGGTTCTTACCTGGGCGATAGAGTCTGCAGTGCGGGAGGCTCAGCACACCCAGCCAGACCTAGGAGGTGGTCCTCCTGGGCGCCTGTTCGTTCCCCTTTCCGTCCGTTCCCGTGTCCTACAATGGGCTCATGACTCCCGACTCTCCCGCCACCCTGGGATAAGACGTACAATCAACTGGCTCCGGCGCTCCTTCTGGTGGCCATCTTTGGACAATGACACCCGAGCTTACGTCTTAGCCTGTTCCACCTGTGCGCGCAACAAAGCCTCGCACAGACCCCCTGTCGGACTATTACGACCTCTGCCGGTTCCCCACAGGCCTTGGTCGCATATGGCATTGGACTTTGTCATCGGATTTCCCCCCTCCGAGAGCAACACGGTCATCCTGACCATCGTGGACCGGTTTTCCAAGGCGGCTCACTTTATTCCCCTTCCCAAGCTCCCGTCGGCCCGCGAGACCGCAGACTTGTTGGTTCAACATGTCTTTAGACTCCACGGCATCCCTATGGATATTGTTTCTGATCGGGGTCCTCAGTTCTCCTCCCAAGTTTGGAAGGGGTTCTGCCGCAGCCTCGGTGCCACTGCTAGCCTCTCCTCCGGCTTTCACCCCTAGACCAATGGGCAGACCGGGAGGCTTAACCAGGAGCTAGAAGCCATGCTCCGATGTGTAGCGGCGGCAAATCCATCTTCCTGGAGTCGTCACTTGGCCTGGATAGAGTACGCACACAACAGCCATACCTCCACGGCAACAGGTCTATCCCCCTTCGAGGCCTCCATTGGCTACCAACCTCCCCTTCTACCCAGCCAAGAGGTCGAGATTTTCGTCCCGTCTGTCCAAATCAACCATCGCCGATGCAGTAGAGTCTGGAGAGAGACTCGTGCCGCCCTACTTCGTTCTTCCGAACAAAACAAGCGTCTAGCTGATCGCCGCTGCACACCCGCCCCCACCTATCTTCCCGGCCAACAGGTCTGGCTTTCCACCAAGGACATACGCACTGAATTCAAGAAGCTCTCTCCCAGATTCATTGGCCCGTTCCCCATCGTCTCCGTTATCAACCCGGTCACGGTCAAGCTCCCGCAATCCATGAGGATCCACCCTGTTTTCCATGTGTCTCTTCTCAAACCCGTTCACTCCAGTCCTCTGAACCCTCCGGCCGAACCCCCTTCCCCCCCCCCCCGACTCATCGAAGGCGGTCCGGTTTACACAGTCCACCGTCTCCTGGATGTCCGCCGACGAGGTAGGGGTTACCAGTACCTCGTTGATTGTTTGGGGTATGGTGTGGAGGAACGATGCTGGGTTCCTCGCTCCCGGATTATGGATCCAGAGCTACTCCGCACATACCATCGCCTGCACACCGATAAGCCTGGCGGTTCGCCGGGAGGCTCCCATTGAGGGGGGGGTACTGTGAGGATTTAGGTCTAACTCTGCTGTATTTCCCTCAGTAGTGTCCTCCTACGAGTCCCGCCCACTGCCGCGCCTCTCTCCGCAGGCACAGCTGTGCCTCATCTCCTGTGATCACCTCCAGCTGACATAAATACTCCTGTCACTCTCATCCCAATTGCCAGTCGGTCCGTTTACCAACCTGGTTTCCCGTCCCGTGAGTTGTCCGTTTTTTCACTCTGTGAGATTCCTTTACTAACAATCCGTTTTTGTGTTCAACTTACCTGCCGTCCAGTGTCGAGCCTCGGGTTTTCACCTGCACGAAGAAGCCTTCCAGTTAGTTCCTCGGAGATCAACTGTGTAGTCTTGGCGTTCCTGTGTCGAGCCTCGGGTATCACATAGACGTTCCAGCCTGCCTGCCAGACACTTTCCGGCTAGGATCAGAGCGGAGCGCGAGGATGCGCCTCCGTGTTTGACGTGACTGTTTACCTGTCGGCTTCGTCAGCCGCTCAGAGGATTTAGCCACTTTCCGGCTTGGACCCGTGCGGAGCGCATAGAGACGCCTCCTTTTTGACTTTATCTATTTCCTGTCTTTTCCTCTGCCTGAGAGAAATAAAGAATATTGGTTTTTGAAATAGAACTCTGCTGTCCTGAGTCTGCATTTGGGTCCATGAACGCACCACATCATAACAGCAGAGCTATTCTGCTATATTACTTTATTTGATGTTAATGGTCCCACGTCTCTGTGTGTTATTAAAAAACATTGCCATGGCACCCTTTTGGCAAGACATTCAGAAAATGAAGTGCCATGAAACATAAAAGGTGTAAAACTGAGACACATCACTGAATAATGTCCGATCTGTCTCTTTAGAAACATAGCTCCCCGCTCAAAATATGTGCTTCATTTCTGAGTCTCGAAAGCTGCAGTTTGTTACTTTTACAATACATTGGAGGTTACGACTGCAGTGTGACACATGGGCCATTAACAGGAACCAGGGAACACTGCGGCCCAGCGAGAACAGAAACAGGAGAGCACTGCGACCGACCCAGGAACTGGCAACACCTCAGCTATGCAACTGAGCAGCAGAGACTTTGGGTCGTCGGGCATCTTGGGGAACTGACCTCTCCTTTTCCCATGCCTCCTTCTTGATTTGGCCCGGAGGCTTACCAACTCATGGATAGAAAACTGGAGACTATGAGGCCCTCCGAAAACCAGGCGGGTTCCCAGGAATGGGCTAGGGGCTGGCAGACGGAGAAGCAGGCTGGAGACCAGCAGACTGGTGGCTAACTGGTAGCAGGCTAGTCGACTGTGTTGCAGATTGGAAGCTGGAGGCTAGCTGGCTGAGAGGCATGGTGGGAATCAGGGGGTTAAGAAATGATTTAGCCCAGTCAGGTAAAGAACTCACCAGCCATGGCATTAATGATGCCTCCCAAGGTGCCAACCTCAGCGCCGCCTCTTCAATCTCAGTACTAGAAGCTCTCCTCCACTCTCCATAAAAACAAAGGAGGGTATAACTCAGCTTGTACAGCGCCTCTTTAAATGATCCATCTTCTGGGTCCATATTGTGGTTGGTTCGTACTGTCAGGCGGAGGCAAAAAGGTAGTAGGGGATGGACCCAAACGCAGAGAGACGTGGGGGAACAGAGGGATGATTAACGGGGATTTTATTTATCAAGAAAATATTGAAAACAAAACTTGCAGAGCAGGAGAGTCAAAAAATGTGTAAAACTAAATCCAAGAAAAGCCAGAACAGGCAAAATACAAAACAGGATCGGGTAATTTAGGAAAAGAGCACGAGAGATACAAACAGGGTAGCAGTGAACACAGCAAGGAACATACCTGGAAGAGCAGATCATTGCAGAGCCGAACAGAGTAATCACAAAGTTGGGAAAACATACAAAGGCAGGAAGTGAAGTTAACATGGGACACAAGAGGCAGGGTGACAGATGTGTGTCTGTTCTCTGCTGGTGAGGAGGTGATCCATTTAGGCAAATTCAGCTCCCGTATTGTTCCCTGGTGGAGGTTTCTCTTGTCACGTTCACAGAGCGAGCCACGGTGGCAAGTTGATAAACCGTCCTAAACTCCAAATGCATTGACAAATAGCCGTACAGGGTCATGAGAGCAGCCCTCCCTCTCCATGCCACTGATATTGAATACAATGGAGGTTGCTGCAGCAACCGCTGGTTGCCTGAAAGCCCCTGAATGAGCTTCCTGTGACAATAATCCATGACAATACATATATAAATAATTAAAACCTCTTTGATTCAGCTGCGTGTTACTTGTCTGAGATGCTGTATGAACTGTCAAGGTTTGATTTATTACTGCTGAAACTATTTGCTGTGACAGACACGAATCATATCCGTTTCAAAACTAGATAGATAGATAGATATGTACTTTATTTATTCCCAGGGGGAAATTTGTATGTTACAGCAGCAAGACACACCAATTAGCAAAGTAGCAGAGTAACCAAAACTAGAAAATGCATTTCCTGCTGAAAATGCGTTGGAATGCTGAAAGCTGAAATTAATTGTGAAAAAATTGCAGAAAATTAAGAAATGGGAGACTATCTGTCTGAAAAATGTTGAAGCCCGAAAGCATTTAAACTGCACTGCTGAAAAACCTTCTAGTTGAAATGTCTAACTATGGTGTCTGCAGCTGAAAGTATGAGGAAGAAGAAGGCTTTGAAAGTTGAAGTATAACAGGATTTGAAGATTTTCTCCACAGAGATCCCATTCAAAAGAAAATTGCAAAAAGCTTCATTCAAAAAGTTTAAAGATTACAAAAATGAAAAGTCAAAGCACCCCTCTCCTGAAAGAGCTGAACATTTTGATATTTGAACAATTTCTGTAGCTTAAACATATTTCAGAAGTAGTGATATTTGTAGTAATAGTAGTAGAAGTTGTAGTTGAAGTAGAAGTATTATTAGTAGTAGAAGTATTAGTAGCATTAGAATAAGTAGTAGTAGAAGTATGAGTATTTAGAAGAAGCATTAGTATTCAGAAGAAGTAGTAGCCTAGTATCAGTAGTAGTAGTAGTAATAGCTGTAGTAGTGGTCGTAGTATTTAATATAACAGTAGTAGTAGTAGTAGTAAAAGTAATGGCAGTATTTGAAGTAGCAGTAGTAGTAGTACTAGTAGCAGTCGTACTAATAGCTGTAGTAGTATTAGTACTGGTAGTAGCATGAATAGCAGTAGTAGCAGTTGTAGTATAAGTAATAGTAGTAGTGGTAGTAATAGCAGTAGTGGTAGTAATAATATTGATGGTAGCAGTAATAGCACTAGTAATAGTAGCAACAGCAAAAGTTGTAGTAGAAGTAGTAGCAGTAGTAGTAGTAATACTAGAAATATTAGCAGCAGTAGTAGTTGTCGCAGTATTAGTAAGAGCATTCATTTTTTCAACAAAAAAGCCTAATTTTGAGTTTAATGTTTAAATACAGTTAATCCATGAGGCTTTTATTTTGAAAGGGTGGGACTGGGTGGGGGAGGGAGGGGGAGAGGAGACATAATCATAATGTTTGACACACATAAACAGAGGTTATTAAATGACAGGCTTCATCACAAGCAGTTCAGTTAGAATTCACTCTCTGGGGCTTTTATTTTGAAATGGGGTGTGGGGTGTGGGGGAGAAGGGGAGAGGAGACAGAATCATAATGTTAGATAAACACAAACCGGTTATTAAATGATAGGCTCATCACAAGCATTTCAGTTAGGATTCATTCTGTGGGGCTTTTATTTTAAAATGGCGTGTGTGTGTGTGGGGGGGGGTGGAGGAGGGTGGAAAGACCTCTAAAGAGTCCTAAGACCTGAGAGAGAGAGAGAGAGAGAGAGAGAGAGAGAGAGAGAGGCGAGTCTGTGTGTTTGTCAACATCACTAATTACTGGCTCAATCGTGAACACCTGTGTGCCTGAAGCAATTTCATGGAGATAACACAGGGAGTCAAACAAATCATCAAACAAATCATCAAAACTCCCATAACCGTAGTTCCTATTGCTCCGATATTAATAATTGAGAGGGAGGCTGAGTTGACGAACAGATCCTGTAAAAATTGTGTCTGTAGTTTAAAAAATGTGGCTTAACTGGCGATCTAGAAATGGGGTACCATGTTCTGTGGAAGATGTTTTTGAAGCAAAATTTAACATTGGTCTCTATGGAGCAGAAAGTTGGTTTTCCTGTCAATTAATGGCTTCTGTGTCAAATGTGGAAATATGTGGGATTCCACAGTAATGTTTCTACGACAAGGACAATATTAGCTACTTTTACATACAGAAATTATGCATGAAGAGTGAAGATTGTGGACACAGTGGCAAAACACAAATGTTTTTTTCACAAGAATCTCAAGCTGCTCTTCACTCTAGCGGTGACATCACGCACTCTAAGCTGCGCAATACACACCCATTATAAAGTCAGAAAAGGGCTGAAAAATCATAAAAGTTAAATTGCTGCAGTTCAAAAAGTTTAAAAGATATCGGAAAGCTGAATTATGCGGCAATAGTTCAGAGTTTTCTCAACATTTGAAAGTTGAAATGGTGTCTTTAGCTGAAAGTATGAGGAAGTTGAAGGATTTGAAAGTTGAAGAAGTTTAAGAGGATTTGAGGATTTAAGAGGATCTTCTCCATAGAAACCCATTCAAAAAGAAGTTGCTAAAAGCTTAATAATTCAAAAAGTTTAAAGGTTAGAAATATGAAGAGATATAGCACCCCTCTGCTGAAAAAGCTGAACATTTTGAGAGTTGAACGGTTTCTGTAGCTTAAAATATGAAGGAGAAGAAGCGTGCCGACGAAACGGGGGACGGAAGAAATAGTGGAATAAAGATTCGAAGAACAATAGTTGGAATGCTTAACAGCATTCCAACAAATATTAAATATTAAAAAATCCACAATAGAATAACAGAGTAGGACAAATTCAAATATCAGAATATAGAATATATAAGATAAAACAACAAAAATGCACAGTATATACAATGAAATAGAATAGTATTGAATTATCTGACTAGGTGAAGAACAGTAGTGCAAAAGTCAACCCCAGCAAACAACAGTGAAGCAGTGTGTAGTTATGTGGAGGATGATCTGGCCAGAGCTGTTTTATTGTAAAGTCGAATTGCAGTGGGCAGGAATGTTCTCCTGTATCTTTCCTTGTGACAGCGGAGCTGAATCAGTCTGTTGGAGAAAGTGCTCCTCTGTCCCTGCAGGAGGTGGTGGAGAGGGTGATCGGGGTTATCCAATATGGATGATAGTTTCTTCAGTGTCCTCCTCTCCACCACCTCTTCCAGATTGTCTTGTTTGCAGCCAATGAAAACTACATCTTCTCTGTCACTGTGAGCAATCAGCACAAGGTCACTCAATGTTTTTCCCACAAACGTCTTTTATTAAGCTGATAGTCCTCAATGAACATTTCTCCTGTGTGTGTCTCTGACTCAACTGCATCTTTTGAAAGGTTAGGTCTCCTCTGGAGCTGACCCTAATATCAGTAGAGGAACCAGTGAATTTCAAAATGACTGGTTAAAGCATTTGATCAACTTTCTGATCAAATGCTTTAACCAGTCTGAAGTGGGACCAAACCTGTGTCACTCTGATTTTTTTCTACTCTAAGATGCTTGAAAAATATGTGCAAAGACCTATAGAAAAATAAAACTGGCTGTATTTGTTACAGAGAACCATCTGAGAAGCCGTTATTCAAAACTGATTTGAAAACGGCAGGCATTTTCAAAACATACATGGCAGGTGATTGGATGAACCATCTGTCAATCAAACTCAAAGTGTCTTCAGTGGCATTCTTTATATGTCATTCAATGCTGCAAAAGCAGAACTGATGCTATTGCATCATCTACGCAAACCTCTGTAGGAGCTGCCAGTCGCTTCTCCACATCGCCTCACACGGCCCCGCCCGTTGTTGCCAGTAGCTCCTCACAGGGAGCTGATTGGACCACTGGCTTGATGGACACAAAAGCGTTACTTGAAGCTTGACAAGATGGATTTACGTGTGATATGTAATCCCGCAATGACATTGCCAGAACCCAGCTGCCATGTAAAGTAAGTGATGTGTCGATCCTGGGAGTGAATGTCGTAGAATTGCTGAAATAAAACTTTGATTGAATGAGTTGAACAATGAGTTTAATGGATTTTGTCATCATATTTTTGGATATTATAAGAAATTTTGTAATTAATGCGAAATGAACCCGTCAATACCCATGCTGATTGGTCAAAGGTTCTATAACACCTCGTCAACTTTGTAATGTTTTCACATTTATGTCATTTTTGGGTTTCTCACCTCTCCCTTTCATTTCAGATAACTTCACTTCCTGCCTTTGTCTGTTTCCCGCTAATTTGACTTCCTTCACCTGCCCTGATCGCAGTGGCGGCTGGTGGAAAGTTTTCTAGGTAGGGCCATCCTATCAGTTTCAACAAACATCCCAGTATGATTTAATGCAAACAAATTGAAGTATCAAACACGCATTACTACTTTGCAGTTAAATATTTAACATGAAACACAAAAAAAACAGTAAATAACACTGATATAATATAATAGAACATGTTTATTTATTGAGATGCCCCAATGGACCTTGTTATAGGAGGTAAAGATCAGGAGAAGTAAACATGAAGTGTAATTATGAATACTGATGTTAAATTAAGCTATGATGAGTTTTCACTGTTAATTTAACATCTCTATTACATGTTGATGCCTCCATGACCAAGTTAACCAGATGAGACTGAGGACAACTATGTAAGGCAAGGCAAGGCAAGGCAAGTTTATTTGTATAGCACATTTCAACAACAAGGTAATTCAAAGTGCTTCACATAAAACCATTAAAAGCATCAAAACATAAGGCAAAAGAAAAGGAGATTTAAAAACAATTAAGAACATTCATTAAAACATTAAAAAAAAACAGTGGAAGACAGTTTCATAGTAAAATGCAGAAATGCAGGAAATTGATTAATATATTAATTGAATGTGGTTCAATTAAAGGCAGCAGCAAACAGAAAAGTCTTCAATCTTGATTTAAATGAGCTGAGGGTCTCAGCAGACCTGCAGCTTTCTGGGACTTTGTTCCAGATATGTGGAGCAGAAAAACTGAACGCTGCTTCTCCATGTTTAGGTCTGACTCTGAGAACAGAAAGTAGACCGGTCCCAGACGACCTGAGGGGTCGGGATGGTTCATAAGGTAGCAGCAGATCAGAGATGTATTTTGGCCCTAAACCATTCAGTGCTTTGTAAACCAACAACAGGATTTTAAAGTCAATTCTTTGTTGGACAGGAAGCCAGTGCAAAGACATCAGAACTGGGGTGATGTGATCCACCCTCCTGGTCTTAGTGAGGACTCGAGCTGCAGCGTTCTGAATCAGCTGTAGCTTTCTGACGGACTTTTTACAGAGACCTGTAAACACACCGTTACAGTAGTCCAGTCTGTTGAAGATAAATGCGTGGACAAGTTTTTCCAAATCCTGTTGAGACATAAGTCCTCTAATCCTTGATATATTCTTCAGGTGATAGTAGGCTGATTTTGTAATTGTCTTGATATGGCTGTTCAGGTTGAGGTCTGAATCCATAACTACACCTAGATTTCTGGCTTGGTTTGTGGGTTTTAACATCAGTGATTGAAGCTGAGCGGTGATTTTCAATTGTTCATCCTTGGTACCAAAAACATTTACTTCTGTTTTATCTTTGTTTAATTGAAGAAAATTCTGGCACATCCAGTTGTTGATTTGTTCAATGCAGTTACCCAGCCCTTGTATGGGATTATAGTCCCCTGGTGACATAGTTATGTAGATTTGTGTGTCGTCTGCATAATTATGATAACACACTTTGTTGTTTTCCATAATCTGAGCTAGTGGAAGCGTGTAGATGTTGAACAGAAGAGGCCCCAGTATTGAACCTTGGGGAACACCACATGTCATTTTAGTCAGCTCTGATGTGTAATCAGCTACAGACACAAAGTATTCTCGGTCCTTCAAGTAGGATTCAAACCAGTTAAGTGCTGTGCCAGAGAGTCCCACCCAAATTTTTTGTCTTTCTAGGAGTATGGCATGGTTGACCGTGTCGAATGCAGCACTGAGATCTAGTAACACTAAGACTGAACTTCTGCCATTGTCTATGTTTAAGTGGATGTCGTTGAAAACCTTAACAAGAGCAGTTTCAGTACTGTGGTGCTGTCGAAAGCCTGACTGGAAAACATCAAAGCAGTTATTTACGGCCAAGAAGTTGGTCAGCTGTTGGAAAACCGCTTTTTCAATTATTTTACTTAAAAATGGGAGGTTTGATATTGGCCTATAATTTTTCATCGTTGCGGAGTCTAAACTAGCCTTCTTTAGGAGTGGTTTAATAACTGCAGTTTTTAGGGCTTGTGGGAAGACACCTGAGAGAAGGGATGTGTTTACAATTTGTAAAAGATCAGTGCTCATGCAGTTTGAAATATTTTTGAAAAAGTGTGTTGGTAGAATATCCAAGCAGCAGGAGGATGACTTCAGATGTTGTATAATGTCTTCTAGGCTTCTACGGTCGATTGAATGAAATTGTGTCATGATATTTGAATGGATGTTATTCAGAGATCGGGACAACACATATCCTGTGGTTGGTGTGGAGGCACTGACTGCTTGTCTAATTTTCTGAATTTTGTCAGTAAAAAAGGAGGCAAATTGATTGCATGCCCAAGTGGATTGGAGCTCAGCAGCTACCGACACTGGAGGGTTTGTTAGCCTGTCGACGGTAGCAAATAAGGCGCGTGTGTTGTTCTTGTTTTTGGTTATGATGTCAGAGAAGAATGACTGCCTTGCATTTCTAAGTTCCAAAGAAAAGAAGAAAAATGTAGAAGAAAAGATGTTCACTTTGCCCAATATGTAGCTTGACAGAGTTCTCCATGTGTGTCCTGGTGTTCTCATGTTTCCTTACCTCCTCATCCCTCACTCCCTACCCTGGTGTTCTCATGTTTCCTTACCTCCTCATCCCTCACTCCCGTAACTGTCCGTGCTGGATCTGTCCCCGTTGTTTTAAAAAGCTAAATAAATTATTAGCATGCCGTCATCCAGCTAGCCAAACCTGTCTGGTACAGCTAGTAGTGAAGCTTTGCATGTACTGCTTCCCTTTCCCGCTAGTCTGCTGTCTTGTGAGGTCAGGCTGATCTGATATCAGCTCTTTGGCTGCAGAATCTCCGTCAAAGTTCTCCTCTCAAACGGGTCTTGGAGGAGTAGTGCTCGCGCTGGCGCTCGCCTGTAGAGACTTCTCCTGACGAGAACGCGCAGCTAGGGGGGCAAAATCTTTTTGGCCCCACACTGAATCTATTTGAGGGCGCTGATTGGCTAAATTGTATGTCACTCATTTATATCTTGAATCAGCAATTGGCTAAACTGCTTTATAGACCCGCCTCTTTTGGGCCAAAACGATTTGGCCCCCCTAGCGCGCGTTCTGAGACGTGTCGTGCACACAGGCGGAGAGGACGGGCAGGAAAAGCATATATTTTGCGCAGATATCATATTTTACACATATTTTACACATATTACTGGGTACATTCCATAGTTCAAACACACAAATATTGACAATTTGTATAATTTATTATTATTATAATTTTTTTTTTTGTGTGGCTCAAGGTGGGGCCATGCCCCATGGCCCTCTATTGACCAGCCGCCACTGCGGCTGATCGGCTTCACCTGTTCCCAATTACAGTTCCTCCTCCCAGAGTATTTCATCTGTGTGCTCCACTTTGTCTGTGCCAGTTTGTCTTGGTACATCTATGTCTAATCTGTTAACCATTTTGCTCTGCAATCTTGGTCTTGCATACCTGGTTTGTAACTCTTTTTTTGCAACTTTCCTAGTGGGCAAGGACTCAATAGCTGCAGAAGATGGCTAATGTTGCACAAGCAAACCATGAAGGCAAAACCATCAAATCATTCTCCATGAAATGTTGTCATTGATTGCTATTGAATTAAGTGTCTCCTTTGCCTCGCCTGATCTTATGAAATGTCTGCATTCAGAAGGGGTTTCAAATGAAATTTGAAATAAAGAAAACACTTGAAAACATTTGAAGTTTTGGAAAAAATGCCCCACCTGAAAATGTAATACATTTCCAATAGTGTAATATGGTATTACAATATTGGTTAAAATGTTTTTTACAATATGAGTCAGGACATTTGTTTCGATTATTTGTCAGGTTATGACATTGGGTTTCATTATTACAATTTTGAACAGTTTATGTGCAAATTGTATTCCATTTTCAGGAAATGATTTACATTATTAGGTACTACAAGGCATTCTGTTGACCCATCCTTCCATCCCAACCTCATCGCCATGTGGACTTTGAGGGTCCATAACGTCTCCTGACTTCCTCCAAGTATGCAAATAAGTAAATATATGTATATAAGTGTCATATTAGCTTTCTGAATGGAAAGGAACATTGATAATTAAATGAGTAGAATTGTTCCAGGATTTCAAAGTCAAGGGTTTTTGATCCCACATATTTTGTAGTAATTATTAAGTTTGAAAGCACATTTCATTAGATATAAAATGTTAAGCTTTTTGAGACACTCCAAAACACAAAATGACTTTTGTGAGCCTTTGTAATTTAGAAACACAAACTCAACATATACATTTTTTTCAGCCATTTTTGTCACATTGTGCAACTAAAGCAGAGCAACTCTGGCTCAATTTGCAAAGACAAACCTCATATTCAAACAGATCCACCAACGAACAATTAACAAATATAGATACAGCAAATACAAAGAACGAAACAAACATCATTTAAAATGCCTGGAGAAAGGGACACACATTAATAATCTAACCTTTCCCTTATCTCGGTGATATCCAGGGCCAACCCAGTACATCCCCCCACGCCCATGTGTTTTTGTTTTATACTATTAAATCATTCACATGTGTTACATGTGTTAAAACTAGCACACTACCATACTTTGAAATTGCTTGGTTGTATTTCCCCAGGAATATATATTTTTTAACAATTTTAAGTTGAACTTTGTGCTGAACAAATCTGCTACAACTACATATAAGATAGACTAGATCAATTACATTCAAAGTTTGATGGAGAGATTTGACCATGTGATGAAATTCAAACAATATCTGTTAAATCTGATAAAGGTAAATGAATAAGATATTTAGTTTAAGTTCCTGATTTTATATAATGCCCAATAGCACCCACATTGCCTCACAGATTATGTTTAGTCCATTATTGTTAATTTTGACAGAACTGATTATCGGTGGTTTCCTGAACAGACAGTAAAGATTATTTCATTTGCAGATAATAAACATTTATTTTGTCCTGGTGAGAATTTTAAACAACTATTGGATACTGTGGAAAATTAATGGAAATGTTTTAAGTACGATTAACTACAACTGAATTTATAATAATTGGTAATCATATAATAACTTTGCAAAGCAAGCTTATGATGAATTATGTTTAAATTGAAAGGGTGCATTTATAAAATTTTAGGGAATGATATATGAATTCTAAACAAAATCACTGTTTATTCATTTAAGGCTCTTGGATTCAAATATTTTAATATTTTAATTGGCACAAAAAATGCCACACATTTTGTATACATTTTAAATAATTCTTAATCTGAAAGTATCCAAATTGTGTTTAAATTGGGAGAAAACTAATATGACTTGAGAATGTTTATGATTGAAAATAATGTAATTATAACCTATAAATAATTTGGTAAATGAAAATGCATGATAAGAATGGCATTTTGGCTTTAATATTGCATGCTTTTATTTTGAAACATCTGCAGTTTTGATCAGCTGTCTTAAATTGCATTGACTGTAATAACAGTCTGTAATTGGAAATCATTTTGAAATAAAAACTATCTTGTTAAAAAAACAATGAGCAGCACAGACTCTTTTATTTGGGAATAGTTTTTTTGACCAAAATTTCAATTGTTGAAACATATCTGTGAACTGTAGAATTTGGGGATTGTGGGGGTGCCATTGGATGGTTTATTAGAGTATCTGAAAATTAAACTATTACAATGAATGAACAAGGGATTTCACATTTGCAATTAGTTAATGGGGTACCTACGCAGCCTCTTATACCCAGGGCTGTCAATAAGTCACGTAACAGAATCCAAATGGTTATAAGCATTACCATTTTGTGCTGACATTCACTTGTGCTTAACATCAAAAACAGAAGCTTAGTGGGATCCTGACAGTTATGTACATCTTTTTCATTGTCAGTTTTTCTCTCAACGTATCTCAACGAGATCAGCTGCTAAACTGTACATTTACTGCTCATACATTAGTTGTTCTTCAAGGTTTCTCAACTTCTTGACCTGTGTCCCAAAATCCTTATGACCCCTGACCTTAAGCAGTTAACATGTTGTCAAGTAAATTTTTATATGGCACACTTGTGTACTTGTAAACTTGTTTTTATAACGCATAATTCACATATAATTCAAAATTGAATGGGAAAACCCCTCGTTAGGTTGTGAGACTGGTTGTGGTTACACTGTGGTTGTACGGGAGGTATATGTCCCATTGCGAAACACCATATCAGAAGCCGTACAGTCCTTGGGGAAATCCAGAGGGCTACACGTTGCTTGTTTCTTCAAAGCTACAGCACAGTAATCCACCTGTTCCGCATCCAGCCCAGACTCCAGCCAGCGGAAACACACAATGCGCTGGAATGAACGCCGGAAATTGTCTGACACAAAGCCGTACAGGATAGGATTGGCACCGCTGTTGACGTAGCTGAGGATGACAAAAAGCTGAGTAACCATTGGGTCTGGGGGCCGGTGGAAAACGCTGACAAGCTGGACGATGTAGAAGGGCATCCAGCAGAGAACGAACACGGCCACGACGAGCAGCACCATGCGGGTGATCTTCTTCTCTGAGCGCCGCCGTTGAAGCCAGCCTGCTTTTAGCCCCACTGCTCGCATCCTGGCCACCATTAAACAGTAGCATAAGCAGATGGCTCCAACCGGCAGCAGAAACCCCAACAGGAAGGTATAGACGACAAATGCTTCTGACCACGCCGATTCAGGCCACAAGAAGTTACAATCCACACCACCGTCCTGTGCCGGGACAGTGTCTGCGAAGATGATGATGGGCAGGATGACTATAAGTGACAGTCCCCATACACACACATTGACTACTTTGGCGACTGTCGGTCTGCGGTAGCGGGCAGCCTTGATAGGGTGGACAACTGCTACGTATCGGTCCACACTCAGCACAGTCAGACAGAAGATTGATGTAAACATATTGATACCATCTACACTCAGTACCAACCTACACATCAGCGACCCAAAGGGCCAATGACGGACGGCAGCTGATGTGGCCAGAAAGGGAACACTTAACATGAACAACTCGTCAGCAATCGCTAAATTGAGGATGTAAATGTTTGTGGCTGTTTTCATTTTGGCGTATTTTAGAATGACGTAGATGACCATGGCGTTGCCAGTAAGACCTACACAGCAGACAAGAGCATAGATGGATGGGATGATGATTTTACTGGCGTCAGGCTCCTGGTAGTAGTCCTCATAGTCCATGCTTGTGTTATAGGGCAACCTAGTTGGATAGGACCCATAGTCCTGGCTCCCATTGAAATTCATAGTCACTTTTGCTGGGTATGCTAACTGTTAGTTGGAATGATGCTATCCGATGGAGCTATAAAGAGCTGAGGTGAAGCCAAACTTTGGGCTTCTTTGAATTTTTTTCTTCTTGGAAAGTTCAGATTACCAAAAAAATATCCCTACACATGACCTTGATCAACAGTTTGTGATATACCACCCAACCCCACACATTTGTCTTGACAACAATGGTAATACAGCATTATTTTTTCAACAATTCAGTTTCAGCAACCTTTGAAGAGTACCCTTCCCCGCAAGCAGAAGTCCATCAAGTGGCAGCAGATATGTGAATGGACAGGGAGTACCGAACGGCGTAGAGCTGTAGTTTGTAGTGTTAATCACAGTGATTGCAAAAAAAAGCAAATTCTGTAATAGTTCTTGTTTTTAACAGAAAATCCTGAGATAATACAAGATTCCTTATATAGTGTCTTTTCAAAATAAACTGTCATCACAGAAAGTTAGGTTTGGACAAAAAAAACACTTTGTTCAATTTAGGTAAAGAGTGTGGCTGACATTAACTTGACTGACCAACAACCCACAGGAAGTGAACTTTACTATGTTTGTGACTACCATGCGGCATGTGAGTAACAACACAAAAGACTCAGAAAATGTCAACATTTACTTTTACTTTCACACCAGAAACGAACAGCGTGGCTCCTTGGCAACCCAGGAGTCCTGCATTTGTTTGACGCATCCACCGCCACTCCCACCCGCCCTATGTGGACTATCTAGCTCTTGAAACTACGTTGGTTACTCTGCCTGTGTCTCAGTGTCGAGATGCCGAGGAGCACTGACCAAGCTACGTTACTTGAAGCGTTGAGAGTGAGAACGAGTTGATGTAATTTTTTGTTGTTGTTACTGTCACCCAAGAAAGAAAATGTCCATTGTTCTTATCATAGTCTCTACGTCCTTGATTATCCTGGGTCTCTTTTCTCGTCACTGAATTGTCATGGGGAAGTCAAGAGAACTTTTATCATTCTTTTCCTCTTAGCTACAGAAAACAGCTTATGCAGCAATTGCATTCAAGGGTAACTATTTTACACACTGATTTGTAGGATTCTTACTGGGCAATTGTGTAGCATTCCATTTTCTTTCATGCGTTAACATATTATTATTAATCTGTTCCAGTTGTAGTAAGTTCAGAGTTCTGATCAAAAGCAAGGTAAGACCACTTGGACACATTAAATAACAAACACTTCATCTGTTGATTGAAACAGCGGGTTCCGGCAGGTCAAATCACATCGACTGTGCACTTAAAGGTTGTGTTGCTTGGCTTCGGCCCTCATGTTGTCTCGTTGAGTCTCACAGCCATTGCAGAGTGCGGAAGAATCACAAGGATCCTGCAGAAGCTTCCCTTCGGGATACAGTGAGCTCCCATTTTGTGTGACCCAAATTATGAAAACCTGTGAGAAAACAAAGAACTGTCACTTAGTTTGCCTCTAACAAACATCAAAGTACAAATGAGTCATACCTGAGAAAACCTGACACTGCATTGGCTTTCTTGAAACACCACAGCATTTACAAGGTATAAGCATAAAGACATTTCTGTCTGTGTCTGTGTATTATTTCACAGGCTCAAAATATGTCAAAATGTAGTCATACTAATTACCAATAGGCCATGAGAAATAATTGAGAGGAATAGTTTTAGAGTGTGGCAAATACCCCTGCACACCCATAATAAACCCTCACAGGGGATTTCTCTTCGTGGTTAGACCTCTCGGACCGGCTGGATGTGCACATTGGGCTTACAGCTTTATTTTTCTTTCCCTGTACATGGAATCCTTTGCCAAACTTTGACCCAACACCACATTCATGTCATATGGGATGGATAAATAACCTACGAGTGTTCACGTTATCTTACAACTCTAGAGTTGGTAGTGTGATCTTTGATCTGATTTGGTCTTATGGTCAGCACTGATAGACACAAGTTACAGCAGGAAGAGTTAGAGGAGAAATGGCAAAGCGTAGAGGAAAAACACTCAAATCTTTTGAGATTTTCATAAAGAGAAGGAATAATAAGTAGACCAATTTTCAATACTGTTGAATTTGCTTGTTGATTTAAATATTGTATATGGTGGGCCGGTCGGGGTCAGAAACAGAATCAATCACCTGCCATCGCTGAACAATGCAACAAACATATCTTGTTTGGTTGATAATAATGAAGGTTATCTATCAAAACTCATCACTTAATGAGCAGAAATGATAAAGAATACAATGCCAGATATATTTATACACACACACACACACACACACACACACACACACACACATACATAAACTACAGATAGTCACAGATGATTTAACAGGATGTAATTATTTCTGTGACTACATGCATATTGACTGAAGGCTGCTGATTGCAGCACTGGCGGGGAGCCCGTGTAAATCATTGATTTAGAACAGGAACGTCCAGTAGCTACTGCTAGAATCTTGCAATTCAACATCCATCACATCCTTACATAGCCTACACAAGATAATTGCTGGTGGTGGGCATATACTGGTTTGGGACTGGATCGGGATGGCAACACGGGTAGATGATGAAGATGATGATATGGAATTTGATGACCAGACTACGCTTGTTGGAGAAAGAGGGCGAAGCCATGGAAATATTGGGGAAAATGAGGATATAAGAGCACCAGCCAGAGCAATAAAAGAAGCTTAGAGGTCATCCGCAGAAAGGTTGACGGTGAAAATCTTTAATAATTTTTAATTTGAGAAGGAACATGAGCAAGTGATTCCAAGTCCAATAGCTCTGTGTAGGGAACAGAAAAAGAAGTTAGGAGAAGTAGAAATGGCCAAGATTCTCTGGGATGGGAAATGCAGAAATGAAGAACAGAGAACTAAAGCTTTGTGAGAAAGTATCTGCAAAAATAAAAGAAGAGTTCAAGAGACAAGTTTTTTGTGGAGTGATAACTGGCATTCCCATTGAAAAACTATAAATAAAGTATTCAAAGAGGCGAGGTGAGGAGACTAATGCCGTGTTCACACCAAACGCGGCGCGAATTCATCGCGCGGCAAATTCGCGTCAATCGCACGCAGGTCTCGCCAGGGACCATTTGTGTACATTCGCGCGAATCACGCCGGAGAGGGGGCGGGGCTTATCGGCCTGAAAGCCGTTCAACTGTCAGCCATTAACCATGGAAAAAATAACCTCTATTTCTGCTTAGTACGTGTTGTGGAAGTCACAGATATCCCGGGAAACTAAACGCTGTCATGTCTGGGTTCATAATATTGTTCAGAGGAGCTCTGTGGATTTTATCGAGCTGTATTCACTGTGTCTAGCAAGCCACAGGTCGGTGTTTACTACAGCTGTATGAACACAAAATAAACTGATTTGGCTGCGATTTAACAGCAATAAACCGACAAAAAGGGACTCCGAAATAACTACGTAATGATGCCAACTTGTACTCGTCTTCTCCGACAAAAAGGGACTCCGAAACAACTACGTAATGATGCCGATTTGTAGGCGACTTGTCTTCTCAATGGAGCACGGATGGATCGGTGCTAGGCTATGCTAACATTGTAGCAGGTCCACCAACACTCAGACTAACGTAATCTTGACGTAAATACGGCAGCGTCTATTCATTGTTTGTACCATATGGTTTACACACACACATGTATACACATAGTTTGATCCGGTCTCTATTGATATGAGGTATCGTAGAGCTCTGGGTGAACACAGACGGCTACAGTATTTATTTCCTGATTCAACAACGGCAGGAAGTCAGTGATGACGGGGGGAGCAACTCAACGCTGATAGGCTATCGCGCCGGGGTGTAACACGAATATTTCGCCGAAGTTGAAAATTTTCAACTCACGCGTTTGGGGCAAATTCGCGTCCATCGCGTGGCGCCATCGCAAATTCGCGCCACGCCAGTCTCATCGCGTCTGTGCATAGACTTTGTATGTAATCTACTCGCGCGAATAATTCGCGCTGCATTTGGTGTGAACGCAGCATAAGGAGATTGTTAAGAACAATTGATGGTGAGAGAGTAGAACGTTTGTCAGTGCTTCTAGAGTTTCAGGATGTAGTACTTAAAGATAGAATAAAGATAAGCTGCATGAGTTTCCCAGTCAGACCTCAGGTTCCTCCTCCGCTTCAATGTTATTAATGCCAGAGGTATAAGCGTGTAGCGTTGGCTTGCAAAGGTGTGGCAAATGCAGAGGTGATCATAGATTTGAGGACTGTGAGGAAAAAGTGCAGTGAAATTGTGAAGCCATGAAAAAAGCAATGGAAATGCAACAAGTGAAAACTGTTAATATGTAGAAAGAATGTAGAAGAGATTGATGAGCTAATGGAAGACAAAAACCTAATGTGCCTCAACAATGGAAAAGGTACAAGGGTTGATGTTAGAAATGGTAAGGTATTCGCTGTAGATTATACTTTAGTATCAGAAACAGTGGCTGGTATATGCACTTTGGAAATTGTGTCATCAACAGCAATAGGAAGTGACAACTTTACTGTTGTTTACTCAAATGCTACAATGACCTCAGCTAACAAAATTGGCATTTCATTAAGAGTTCTAGATTTCCACATTAGATTTGCAGGAGAATCACAGATGAATTATTAGTGTATATTGGGGAGATGCTGGCAATATTGTTCGGATTACAATGGGTTGAAGATATGAGACCGTTGAGAGCAGTAATAGGCTCCAGTTCCTAGTTAACCAGCTAGAAGTAGAGTAATTTAGACAGCAGGCCAGATGTTTTAATGGAGATACAGCAAACACTGATGAGATTACATGAAATGGTGGGATTAGATATAAGAATTGGATGGATGGAGCAGCACATATGGGATTCAAAGAAAAAGAAATGTGCAAAGGAAGCCACAAAAATGAATCACATTGACACCACAGTACCCTCTAGTAAAACGGAAATGAAGACCACAATTAAACATAAGCTGTAAGGAAGGTGGCAAACGCAGTGGGAAGAAGAGAGAACAGGACGGTGGTTGTAGAGAATTCAAAGGAAAGTAGGTATGACGAGGAGAACCAAGAGAGAAGAAAAGACAATATCCACGTTATATTTTAGGCATACTGAATCAAACAGAAGACTATTTAAAAAAGGAAAACATAATACAGGAAGGTGCGAATTTGTAATGAGGAAGAAACTTTAGAACATGTGATGCTTTACTGTTACAAATATGATGCACTTTGCACTGCAAGAATGGTATTGCTAGGGCACCCTGATGGCCCAGTGGTTAGAAGATAATGATGATGATGATGATTAGGGCTGGGTATCGTTTTAAAAAATGACGATGCCAGTATCAATACCAGTACCCTGAAAGTGATACCGATACCAACTAAGTACTTCATTTGATACTATTCGAAGCTGAGGAGGTTCAATACACCAGAAAAAAAAGCTGTTATCATATTGGATGTGTCTGAGGAACATGCCCACACCGAGCTTATAGCCTACTTTTAATGATTATAATCACATCATAATGATCAGGTGTATCAGGTCAATGTATCGAACGTGTGCACGATTACGTTTATAAACTCAACACCTCACATCAAAAGGATTAAGGGAGTCTGGGGATCTTCTCCCGGTCGACAAAGGATCAAATTGTGGTTGGGGTAACAAATAATTATGGTTCAGCCAAAATTGCTTTAAGATTAGTTTGAAACTGCTAGATTGGTTTTGATTGAGCTGGTGTTCATCAAAAAGTCCTAAAGGCTACGTTTCACTCCCCCTCCGTCCATGCGTCCAAACGGTACAGAGACAGAGCTATTCGGTGGCCAACAAGAGAACCACACTTAGTTTAGAGGGCCGGTGTGTGTGAGCACTCCAGATGTAACAGCTGCTAATCTGCAGTTTAAACAGTACCCCTCCAGAAACATCAATGATGGATGTGGAAGAACAGCGAGTCCAAAGTCTTAATTAGTCTTCCACTGCTCGACGGGCTTCTAGATCCACTCCAACCTTTCCTTCCCTGCTGCAAGCTTTAATGACAGGCAATCATCCTTTTGAAGTTGCATTAGCACTGCTTGGTAGAAGGAATATATCAGTGTGTGTGTGTGTGTGTGTTTGTAGATTGGGAGAGTATGGGATAAAATGATGTCTATCCTATGATACATTGATATACAACCAGGGCTGCTGTTGTCATTATTGCTATCTCGTAATCATATAGTCTGCTGAATAGATGAAAGCCTTGAAGCCTTCTAAACTTTGTTCCATTAGTGGAGGGGTACACAGGATGAAAAGATTGGTTTGTTGGTGAGTCCATCGCTCTGTAAAACACATTGGTCCAGGATTTGGGTGCACCAGCTATGAGTAAATCCATCAATACAAAAGTCCATGGTTTCCTTCCTGTTTGTTTGAATTATACTACATTACTTTTCGTAGGTATAAGTACAAACAGTGATTGAGAACAGCCTCAACACACACACACACACACACACTGTAGTTTATTTTGACTCAATCCCACATACACCGTCCTGCTGACCCAAATACTCACTAGAGCACCAAATCTGGATTAATCTGCTGCTGAAAATAGTCCCCATGCACCATTTCCTCCTGTTTGACTAATGTTTGCTAAAATAATAGTGTCTACCTGTTTTGGGAAATTACTGAACCTTTTCTCAAAATTAAATTATATAGAAACTTGGAGCCATTTTTAAAGATCCATCCATAGATACCAATGGACTTTGCTTGAAATTCACCGACAAACTCTGCTACGGTCACAGCTGTAACATTAATGCTGACTTCATATTCATCAACTAAGTACTGTTACACTGACGGAAACGCAGACACAGTGTACCAGGCACACACACAGCTGTCAACCGTACTGGGAAAGTAGCTGCATGTGTCCACGACAATGCACCCAACATCGGGGCCGCTAGCGCTCCCGGACGGGTAGACAGTTGCCTGTTTTGCGCATCCACTGCAGCTGATGATCAATGATGGGTTTGACCTGTTTGTGCATCTGTTATCGTTGCAGCTGGGCGGCTTGTTGGCACATAAAGTCAACCACGGCACCCTGCATGCAAACTAGTCTTGTTAATGATTGGTTAACGAGGGTCGGCTATCGGTCAGAAAATAACGTCTAAATTAGCATCCCTGTTACTGAGTTTCATCAAGTTTCCCTTGATATAACTCCAATTTAATAAATCAGCAAAATTGAGCAGATAAAGAGAAGCATATTTTCGTCAGGAGTTGGTGGAGACCAAAACAAAGTTTAAAGGGCAGTATCAGTATAAGTGGCCAAAAAATATCTGTTATTACATTAAAAAGGCTGATATAAAGATTACTACATAAACTATATTATTTATACTGTATCTACTTGAATATCACTTTTTGCTTCCACAACATCCTCATTTTCTCACCAAGTTTTCAGGTGGAATTTCCTGACTTTAAAATGTCGCCAGCATATTGAAACTACGTGTACTTTTGTTGCTACACTTTTCCTATCATGGGGAGTTTTAAGTTTATTATAAAAGAGCAGCGGGGTACAGGGGAGAATTACTTTTTCTTCCACTACAAGGCACATTTACCTTACCTTAGCTTCACGCGTTATTTGATTTCTTCTCTCTTTCCGAAACATCGATTCCTCCCCGGAGGATGCACCGGCTGCCATAATGATCGCCTGACAAAGCTGAAGGAGCATTTCATCAGACTCAAACACTAAATTGACCCCTAGAGCACAGATGAAATTTTCCCCTTCAAAAACGTTCACCCTATTTTCATAATCATGTAGCCGGTGGCACAGTGCAGGAAAAAAAAAATAACTGTGAGGGAGAGAGTGCTTTGAAAAGCTTTCTTTCATTTGCATTCTAGTCACCCTCAGCGCGCTGGCTATACTGTTGACATGCTGGGGCCCGTTTTCATCTCATTTCATGTGACATATCTGCAGCTCACTCTGGAGAGCAGCCTGTGATTAAATATGGAAAAGGCTTCAGCTCTGCCTCACAGCTACTGGAGGTGTTGGAGGAGCATCTGATCGTGAACGGAGAACCGAGTTCACTCTCACATGAGAGTTTTCCACAGAAATACTTTCTTTTGCTTTTTTGATTTATTTTAAGTTGTACCTTGGGCTGCAGGATTATGGCCAGAATAATATTGCCGATTATTTTTGTTTTTAAGTCAAAACATCGCTATTGCCACCCGCCCCCGCCCCCCTTGGCCGGCTGTTAGTTTAGGAAGCGTTCAATTCTATATGGATCGGAGTTTTCTACAAGCAGAGCACGCTATTTAAACGTCAATATCACAGTCGATCATGTTCAGTTAGTTTTAGCCAGTTCTCCATTCAATAGAAAAAGGAATGCACTAAAAACAAATACTGGGACACATTGACAACTACCAAGGTCATGTCCTCAGTTTCTGGGAATCAGAAAGTTTTGGCAACCAATTGGAATTACATGCTACAACATTAAAAAATGTAACTAATATTTACTGCTCATGCAAACATTTGTTCGTAATTCTTATCCTAAACTTACTTTAAAGGTGCAAAATTTGAAATTCAGAGCATTTGTATTGCTTCCATATGGCTCTGAACATGGTGACAGCTGAGCAGGCGGCTAGCAGCTAACAGCGACGGGGCTAACGGCGCTAAGCTAACAGCGAGTCATAGGAGGCGATTGAGGGGACGGTCAGCAACAGGGCTGCTTCTGTGGGGGAATTTGATGAATATGTCAGGATCCCTGTCTGACCCATTGTGTGTTTACCTCTGTTTCCCCCGATCTCCTCTCCTCATGTGTTCTGTCATTTCCCTGTTTGTTGTTGTGTGCCATGTGTCTGTGTTTTCCTCTGTCTGCCTCCAGACACCTCCCATGGCCACACCCTTGATTGGGGCACAGCTGCAGACAATACAGCTGATCACCTGCTGCAGCCTGACACATCAGACCTGGGTTCCACTAATCACATCTTGGCAGTCCGTACCGTCTTCTACCCTGGTATTCCGTTACCTCCGTCCGTAAGTTTTCCTTCCGACGATTCCTTGGTCTTCCTCTGTCCTCTCTCACTTGTATAGTGCCTACTGTCCTGTGTCGGACCACGGGAAACCACACCGTTGATCCTGCCATCTGTCCGGCATAAAATAAAGTCTGTTCTGTACCTGAATCCGGTCTTGTGGTTGCTATTGGGTCCTGTCCTGAACTCCCGTGACAGAATATGATTCATTTTGATGCTTTTTTTGCACCTTATTTACATTTACATTCAATTAAATGTCTTCATTGGAAAATGTTTACCGCTACCTTAGCTTATTGAAATATTGACAGGATTTCTTTTCTCTCACACACCCACACACTTTTCAGATACAGTGCATGTAGTGCTGTGAGTGCACTGCTTGCCTCTGCATCATCTGCTGTGAAGTACACTGCTCACAGAGTTTTTACCTTAATTTACAATTACTTAGTCGTTTATCGTTTTAATTAGTTTTGTAGCCAAACTCCACTGCCTGCAGCCAACATAGAGGCGGTCGCGGCGCACCAGAGGAAATGTGGGCCCTCAGCGAGGGCCAGCCAACTCCGGCGAGAGGTCCTACGAAGGGAGCCGCTCCTGATCCGCCGAGTTGCACATTCATGTTATATTGAGTGATGCAATTTCTAGTAAGAACAAAAATAATGTAATAATTCATCACATGCAGTAGGAAGTAATAGCCATGCATTCAAACAATGATTTCACGCTTATGCATTCCTTTAGAAAGCCAATTCATTTATCTTATTTTGAAAATGCGTTCCATCATGTTGACCACTTCAAACATAGCATGAATTAATCCAAAACATGGGAGGTGCTCGGCATGCACAGAATTGATTTTTCCAAACGTCGGGTGTCTATTGAGAACTAGAAAAAGCATTTCCTGCTGAAAATGCGTTGGAATGCTGAAAACTGAAATTAATCACAAAAACATTGCTGAAAATAGATATCCAATTCAAAAACAAATTGCAAAAAGCTTAATAATTCAAAAAGTTTAAAGATTACAATATGAAAAGTCATATCACACCTCTCCTGAAAGAGCTGAACATTTTGATATTTGAACAGTTTCTGTGGCTTAAAAAAATTCATCAGTGGTGATATTTGTAGTAGTAGAAGTTGTAGTAGAAGTATTCTTAGTAGAAGTATTAGTAGCATTAGAATAACTACTAGTAGTAGTAGTAGTGATATTTGTAGTAGTAGTAGAAGTTGTAATAGAAGCATTCGTAATTAGAAGAAGTAGTCGAAGACGTACTATCAGTAGTCATAGTAATAGCTGTAGTATTGGTCGTAGTATTTAATATCACAGTAGTAGTAGTAGTAGTAATAGTAATAGTAATGGCAGTAGAAGATGTAGCAGTAGTAGTAGTACTAGTAGCAGTCGTACTAATAGCTGTAGTAGTATTACTACTTTTAGTAGCATGAATAGCAGTAGTAGTAGCAGTTGTCGTATAAGTAATAGTAGTAGTGGTAGTAATAGCAGTAGTGGTAGTAATAATATTGATGGTAGCAGTAATAGCAGTAGCAGTAGTAGTAATAGTAGCAAAAGTTATAGTAGAAGTAGTAGTAGCAGTAGTAGTAATACTATATTAGCAGCAGCAGTAGTAGTTAGAGCATTCATTTTTTTAACAAAAAGCCTAATTTTGAGCTTGTTTAAATACAGTTAATCCATGGGGCTTTTATTTTGAAAGGGTGGGGCTGGGTGGGGGAGGGAGGGGGAGCGGAGACATAATCATAATGTTTGACACACATAAACAGAGGTTATTAAATGACAGGCTTCATCACAAGCTGTTCAGTTAGAATTCACTCTCTGGGGCTTTTATTTTGAAATGGGGTGTGGGGGAGAAGGGGAGAGGAGACAGAATCATAATGTTAGATAAACACAAACCGGTTATTAAATGACAGGCTCATCACAAGCATTCCAGTTAGGATTCATTCTGTGGGGCTTTTATTTTAAAATGGCGTGTGTGTGTGTGGGGGGGGGGTGGAGGAGGGGGGAAAGACCTCTAAAGCAGGGGTTCTTAACCTTTTTGACCTCGGGGCCCAACTTTTCAAGTACAAAGTGTCCCGGGGCCCACTCTGACTATATGCATCAAAAGTGTCAGAAAACCTGTAGGTCATACAGAAACAGAGCAGTGGACCTTTGGAGTCAGTAAAAGTCAGTTTAAGATGTTTGTCCACATAAAATAAAAAAGTATCTTTCAGTGTAAATAACTGCATGTAGCTGTATCTGTACAGGTAAAGGACAGTATAGGGCTGTAACTACACTATCAGTGAACAACTGCCTCAAATTTGAAGAAGATTGGACAAAGTATGACTATTCTACAGTGTTTCTTCCATGAAGAGATCCAGGCGGAGCTCTAAAAGGACATTTGGAGACCCAAATGGACACATGGTAACCAAATGATATGCTGACACACTAAAAGTGTTTCTCCCTTTATATTTTGATATTATATTATTTTCCTTTTATTTTTAGCCTTTGCAAATTGCAAAAACTATGTATATATGGTCGAAGACATGGTGTGTGAGTAGCGGACTTGCTGTGCGTAATGGCTGCGACCGAGCGCACGATCGAGTTTGAGAATAGCTCAGTTACGCAAAAGTTGGTTGACGGCTTATAGAAGAGGAAGATAAGGTTTGTACTATAAGTACTAGCGTTTTCTGAAGCCAGCAGCTCCATGGTAACATCCGCTAGCACGTTGTCGGGTCTGTAATGTGTCTTTTTCCGTCGAAATTCTGCAAGATACGACTTGCAGCGGTTATGGCGACTTTGGACAGTGTGTGTTTGGGCTCCTTTTGTGGAGAAACCATAAGAAATGAAAGAAAATCGATGATTTCTTTGCAAAGATGAGGATTTTGGGCATGCTGGGATACCAAGCACGGACATGTTTTGTGACGTATTTGCGCAAACAAGCCGTAGAAACGGAAGGGGAGGGGATCGAGGATGCCGGTGTCCTCGCGTAGTTGAACAGGCAAAACCCTTGTTAAATAAATGAGATGATACAATGTGATGATCACCAAGACATTTATTATCATGTGTATGTAAACCTGCATACACAACAAGAAGCCCAACAGGCTTTCCCACGAGCGTTGGATGTTTCGTCGCTACGTGCCACTTTATTTTTGAAGGCTTCAGTGCTTCGTTTGATAGCATTAGCTCCCATTCCACACACTGAGCCTTCGGCTCTGCCTCGCTGCCTCCGTTCACAAAGCCGTACTTAAGAAAGTCAGGGTTGTACTTGCACACACATTTAGACTTTTGGGGGGGTATGGCACCACTGTCGTCTTCATTTTTCATTTTTAAAAACTTATCCATAACTTTCGCTACAGGCTAGCGGCTAGCTGAGTGTCTTCTTCTGCTTATTGCAGCTTGTTAAACAACTGACTGACGCATTACCGCCACCAGGTGGTGGGAAGCTATATTGTAACTGAGCGTCTCATGGATAACAGTGATATCTCTGGTGTCTTCAGTTGATAACCTATGCGGTCCCGCGGCCCTCGCGGCCCACAGGCGCAAAACTGAAAGTTTTTTGCGGCCCTCTAGGTGGCGCTCGCGGCCCAATCATGGGCCGCGGCCCTATGGTTAAGAATCACTGCTCTAAAGAGTCCTAAGACCTGAATGACTGTATGAGAGAGAGACACAGAGAGAGAGAGAGAGAGAGAGAGAGGAGTGTATGTGCGCGTGTGTCTGTGAGTCTGTGTGTTTATAAACATCACTGATTACTGGCTCAATCGTGAACACCTGTGTGCCTGAAGCCATTTCATGGAGATAACACAGGGAGACACCTCTCAAACAAATCATCAAAACTCCCATAACCGTAGCTCCTATTGCTCCAATATTAATAATTCAGAGGAAGGCTGAGTTGAAGAACAGATCCTGTAAAAATTGTGTCTGTAGTGTAAGAAATGTGGCTTAACTGGCGATCTAGAAATGGGGTACCGTGTTCTGTGGAAGATGTTTTTGAAGCAGAATTTAACATTGGTCTCTATGGAGCAGAAAGTTGGTTTTCCTCTCAATTAACGGCTTCGGTGTCAAATGTGTAAATCTGTGGGATTCCACAGTAATTTGTATACGACAAGGACAATATTAGCTACTTTTACATCCAGAAATTATGCATGAAGAGTGAAGATTGTGGACACAGTGGCAAAACACAAATGTTTTTTTCACAAGAATCTCAAGCTGCTCTTCACTCTAGCGGTGACATCGCACACTCTGAGCTGCGCAATACACACCCATTATAAAGTCAGAAAAGGGCTGAAAAATCATAAAAGTTTAATTGCTGCAGTTCAAAAAAGTTAAAAATATATCAGAAAACTGTATGTTCCGGCAATAGTTTAGGGTTTTCTCAACATTTGAAAGTTGAAATGGTGTCTGTAGCTGAAAGTATGAGGAAGTTAATGGATTTGAAAGTTGAAGAAGTTTAAGAGGATTTAAAAATCTTCTCCATAGAAACCCATTAAAAAAAAAGTTGCTAAAAGCTTAATAATTCAAAAAGTTTAAAGGTTAGAAATATGAAGAGATATACCACCCCTCTGCTGAAAGAGCTGAACATTTTGATAGTTGAACGGTTTCTGTAGCTTAAAATATGAAGGAGAAGAAGCGTTGCGACGAAACAGGGGGGACGGAAGAAATAGTGGAATAAAGATTCGAAGAACAATTTATTGTTGGAATGCTTAACAGCATTCCAACAATAAAGATTCGAAGAACAATAGTTGGAATGCTTAACACCATTCCAACAATTAATCAAGAAAGAGGAAGTCTCCCCTAAATGTGCTGATTTAATTAGCTTGCCATGGCCGTAGTGGAATGAATTAAATATTGCAGAAGGCTGAGCCTCGCCGAACTCCCCTGAGTCAATTTAAGAGGGAAAATAATGGATGTCCAATTTATTTTATGTTTACTCGGTTGACACCTCCACACACCAGCTCCTTTAAATCCAGCCTAGAAGTGTTGGGCATAAAAGATGCAGGTTAAAGTGGACTCCATTTGTTACCAAACAAATGCGTGTTAAAATGCGTGTCTGTCCTCCCGAGGCCCTCAAATTCACTTCACATACAGCTCCTTTAGAATTGAGTTGGTGGGGGGGGGGGGGGGGACTTAAAGCTGTCATACACAGGTACCATTCACCCAAGCAGTCAACACCACTCTTCACCAAACATGATCCTGAAAAGCAACAAGTGTTCAAGCTGTCTGTGGTGGATGGAAGCCCTTTGAAATACAATCACACAAAAAAAGTTAGCGAATCAGGTGTGTGACGCAAATGCCAATCCAAATGTCTGCAGAGTAATATAATGTGAGTGTGAAGCCAGAATGAGGCACAGGCCTAGGGAGTTTGATTGATGACAAAACTGTGGTGTGAGCCTAAGGCAGATTCAAGAAATAATCACGGTGCAATCCAAGGTTTCAGAGCGGCCTGTTGAAAGACAAAATTATTTTCTGAGAAGAAGCCAAATATGCCTACGCATCTTCCTGATGATGATTTGGAAGATTGTGAATATCCATTTAAAAGCTAACATTAGCCAACGTTACTGAGACACAGCGTTACTGAAATGCAAAATGAGGCTTATTAGTCCAAAAACCTCAAGCAGCTGAATCAACTTCTGTAGAAGATAAAAAATCGTATGTAAAAACATGACTTCCTGTTTTAGATCATATTTTCTTATTTCAGTTTGTGGAGTAGAAACCAAAACCGAGATCATACAAGTCAACAGCGCTAACAACGACAACAGTGCTGACAGAGCTAACAGCAACGACGCGGCCCGCCATTGTGGGTCATGGGACGCTGTTATCGGCCTTAACCACTCTGAGTGCTGTGCAGTGTGCCGGCTATGCTATGCCAGAGGGACTCACACCATAGACTGTATATAAGAAGTGGACGTAGTCATTGTGACGTCACCCATTGGTTTGTAAACTGGCGTTTTCAAGCCTCGAGTTCGGCGTTTGAAGATGTCGCCATGTTGGTTTTTTTCGCGACCGATGAACGGAAGTTAGCATATTTGGAATGTGGAGGAGTGACAGAGACACTGTACACGGCTCTGGTAGTGGCAGCTACCTGTCAATCACAAGGTAGCCCCGCCCAAAAGCATACCCTACTTTATGATCTAGTTTACTCTAAATATACCTTAATTTACTAAATGAACATAATACTGTATTGAAGAATAAATGAAACTAGAGAATAAACTCATGTTTACTGGGGTAATAAATCACAGACTTCTATACAATCTGACTTCTTTTTGCAACCAGAGGAGTCGCCCCCTGCTGGTCAGTACTTCCACGTCACCTTCACTCGGCAGAACCAGAAGTTGCTGCCAGACTCCCACACAGCTTCCAATCACATGATGGACATCGAGTCAAGTACTTTATTTATATCGACGTAACTTAAAGTTTACTGGTATTGATACTGAAAAAATACCAAGCAAAGGAAATCCTACTGCTCACTCAAATCTGACAACACAAAGTCTCAATTCAATTCATTTTGTATAGCCCCAAAACACAAATTTGCCTCAGAGGGCTTTACAATCTGTACACATGTGACATCCTCTGTCCCAGAACCCTCACATCGGTACAGGAAAAAGTCATTAACTCAGCGAAGGTAACTCAGAGACAGAAATAGCTCGTCCGCACAAGTTTAAATGTTTTAACAAATTCACATGAAGCCATCAGTGTTGAGCTGTACGACTCAACATGAGAACTGTTGAGAGAAAGAGAACAAAACAGGAGAGGGCTTGGAGAAAAGTGAGCGAAGCCATATGGCTACAGACTGTACATGGAGGTAACCCCCTCTTCCTTAAAAGCCAATGACAGTAGCTAATATTTTGCAAGTTGCGAAATATATCTTACTTGAATTAAATAAAATTGCCACAAACCAACTAAAACGTTGGTAAACCTGAACCTGTCGGAGCGCAGGGTCCCGGTCCCCAAAAGCAGTTTCCCCTTTAGCCTGCCAGCAGTCCAGCCTTGATCATGAGTATGTGATGTACATTGACAAATCAGTTGCTGTGCAAAAGAAAATGCATGATGTCCTCATGCCCATATCTGAGTTTCCTGGGATTCCAATAAGTCTGATGTTGTGCTCATTAAGTGTGTTTTCGAAAGAAAAACAAATATATAACAAACAGAAATGTCATATTTCCACGTTTGTCTATCATTTAAGCTTTAACTGGAGCTCATACGTCATCTTGCTGCATGACTTCTTCTGCAATGCTTTTGTGGCACCAGACGGGAGAATTAGCAGCTTCCGAAACAACTCCTAGTGTTCACACGACAGCAGTGGATAGAAACACACTGTTTAAATTCCGTTTAAATTTGCTCTATATTCGGATGAAACTTGACTGTTGACAGATTTTGAAATAAGTGAAAATGGTCACAAATATATATGACATGATCTTCAAACATAAAACAACATTTCTAAATGTCAACAATTTTCGCATAATTATGGGTACTCACGAATGCGCATTCTATTGATACACTCTATTATTAAGCAATTTAAACACGTGTAAAACAGATTGAAATAAATATTAATATTTTACGTAAAGATTTTGAACTTCACAGATGTGGTCATATTTGCCTTGAAATCGCTTCTTCTGTACACAAATGTCTAAAAATATTTGTGACATTATTTTTTATTTATTAACAGATTGTTAAATGTGTGTGCACTGATCGCCTGATACGCACGGATCAGGATAAATATGCGCATTACGTTTTCACACTCACACAAAGATCCACCAATGCATGCTGCATTTAAGCACTTTTGAAAAACTGGGACAGCTGGGCTTCCGGTGGGAGATATGTTTTTCTTTCTCTAAATAGACAGAATAGCTTGTCACCCTTGGATTAGAACACATTCATCAACCAAAAACACTGCCGCTCAAAAGTGTTGAGTCACCCTTAATATCTTTCAATAATGACTATTTCAACAGAGACAAAGAGTATGATTCAGACAAATGTATTATTTAAACTCTAAAGTGTTACGTGCCAAGGGAGAATACTCTTATCCCCCATTTTATCCCCAAATACTATTCGGTATTGGATTTATTTTCTGGTCCAGAATAGCATGAGTTACCATGAACCACATTGGTAACCGTGGCTCTGAACATCGAGTCCGTCCGGTTTTCTTTGGACCATCTGCAGACTACTCAGAGGTTAGATTGAAGAGCTTTGAACTTTGATTTGTTGAGCTGATATTGCAATAGTGCAAACCCTAGAATAACCTATTTCTTTTATGAAGCTTTTCTTCAGCAACACTCCAGCTTGGCTGCATTATTGAAGAGAAGTGATTTCTTCTGTTCTTACTCAACTGTTGCTCAGAGGATCTTTGTCCATCTCAGTCTGGTTGAACAGCTTTTTGATCATGTACAAAACATGACTTTTGCAAATCCATCATACAAAATAACTTGTATTTATAATGAGGACTTTCTACAACCTAAACGCATCAAAGAGACAATTCAAAAATATAGGTTGTAGTCCTCTCCGCCATCTGGCTGTAATGAAACAAGCTTTTGCGGCAGGCGACCCCAAGCTTTTGTGCGTCAGTGTAAATACTTTATATACAGTAGCCTGTAAATGCGTAATTTGTTCTTCTTCTGGGAAAACAAAGAGCAATGTTGTTTCATCATGAAATTCCCTTATGAGAAATTATAAGGCGGTAATCTTTTAATTAAAAAATTAAAATCAAAATGAATATATATTTCCAGATTTTGATTTTGGTTCAAATTGCTTGGTATTTGTGTGTAGATTGGAACGCACATTCGTTAGTACCCAAAATTATTCACAAATTGTTGGACACATTTGTGAGCATTTTGAGAGTCATTTTACTCTTTTAAAAACAAGTGCACCTGCCACCATGTTAAAGTGAAACTTAACATGGTGAATTGAAAGAAAACAAATTCAGCCAACAAAAATACTTCAATCAGGAGACACAAGTGAATGATTAGTAGTTGATGTTTATTATGACAGATGATGCGTTACGTCCATGGCGCTTGAACTCAACGGGGAGATTTGTGATCGAGTGGCGATTGCCCCGAGCGGCAACAATAGAAATCCCCAAAGTGAGAAGGAAAACACAGCAATACGTTCCACCCAAAAGAAAGTATTACTTACCGAGCTGAACTTGAATGGCTGCAAATTCTTTCAGCGAATTGGTGCAGACTGCTAAGAGATGAGGCAAGAATAAACATTAATGAATAAACATTACACTGCAATTGAGGTTAAATGGATAGCCGCAGCAGAGAAGCTGTTGTATCACTGACCTGGGTAGCAGCAATTGAGCCAGTGGTGGCTAGAGGGCAGCAGTGCCCTGCTTGTGATTAATGGCCCAATCCCAATGTCGCCCCTAAACCCTCAAACCCTGAACCCTCAAAGACTTACTGACGTCACCAGCTAAGTGGTCGAGTGTGAGAGACTGTGAGGGCTAGAAATGGTGTAAATAGGAATGGGACAGCACTTTGCTGCAACATATCATGTTACCATGAAAACGACCAAAAATATGATGTAATTGTAATGTAACATTAATAATTGTAACATTGCAATGATTTGTGGGTAATTCCCTTAGCATCCTATGCTGACTTATCGTAAGAGTTCATAAAGGGCTCAAAATGTCTGCTAGAGAGCCCTCAAACACTCGATGATTTGACAGTGGGACAGCCCTAAACCCTCACGGACTTCGCGGGAGCGCGCCTCAAAGTCCGTGAGGGGGGACATTGGGATTGGGCCAATGCTTTAGCCAGCAATGGCCAGTGAACTGCTGCTAAGGTTTGAGCTTAGACAACATGGTTAACATAAATGACCTACATGAACCTGTAAGACCCACAACCACCATCGGCACGCACATAGGAGGCATAAATAAGTGGAGGATTGTTGTTGTAGGGAAGCATTAGAGTGACCGTGCATAGCTGCTGAGGTTGCAGCGCCTATTCGAAATGAATGACCTGAATAATGCTTTAGGGTAGGTTGCATTTCAGAAGAACCCGCTCTAAATGATGGTAAACGAGGACTTGGACATGGGATTACTGTTGGGGGTCAGAAACGAGGGTCTGGGCCAAACCTGTTTTTTATATATTTACACATACTATTTAAAAAGGCAGAATTGACAATCCATGCGAGCGATAATTATTACACAAGCACCTCCTGCTTTGGAGTGTTTGAGAAAAAGACTGAAGCAATCTGGGTGAAAAGTTAAGTCTGACAAGGTAACGCGTCCTTAGCTGGACAAGTGAATGAAAAGAAAATTGAAATGGCCGAAGAGGGAAAGCAATTATTCCTTTGTTACTGCTTTTGATGTAGTATAAGACTGAGTAATGTCGCAAATGCGCTTGAGTTTCTCTGCTCGAGTAGCCGGACCGGTAGTTTTTTCGTCGGAGAGTGGGACACTTAGAGGGTTGAACAAGTGCGGAAGTTTGCCCAGGGATGCGCCTGTGTTTTCCGTACCTCAGATTAAGGTTGCCAATCAGTGCTAAATAAGAGCATATTACGTCGCGAAAAATGCCGAAAGCGACTACGAATTCACCGATTACCATGTCTCTTGACAATCTTGGGTTAGCAGACTTCTCGCCAGGGGTGACTTTACTTTCACACTCTGATGAGGTTTATGTCTTTTCCCTGCAGGATTTTTGATCTTAAGCGTGGAGAAATGTTAGATTCAGAGGGAACATATGGCGTACCTGGCAAGGGAGTAGGGATGGCAGAGGCCAGGGAATGCTGAGGTTTGATTAGGCCATATGTGGGGGAGATTGCTTGCTGGGGTGCCGGTGCATTAACTGCAGGTTTTGAGAGGCATAGCGCCTTGCCGAGGAAGATCACGCTTGGTTGTTCTCTAGAGACTGGAGGTGGTCATCTATAGCCTGGATTTACCAGAGACTGGAGGGTTGCTGAGAGGGCCAGAGGCTGGTCGGGATGAGCAGATCTGGTGGCGTTTAGCTTGAGGAGCTGAATGATGCGTTTTCTTCTCACGTTTGCGTCCGTGAGCTGCGGTGGGGGGCTCGTCCCGGGCTGGTGATCCATGACCCACTTCGTTAGCCAGGCTTTGAGGCTGCGAGAGGTCTAAGCCCAGAGCCGGATTGATGCCTTGAGCAGTTAGCATCTCCAGTATTTCGGGACCGGTTTCCTCTTGTCGGGCAGCGATCCGAGCGCTGTGCCAAGTTGCAGATGAGATGGAAGCCGATTAATTTATGTCAGCATCCCGATCATGAGGGAAGATATCAGCCCGAACGAAACGAGACTTTGCAATAAACACCCGCCGGTACAGAGTCGCACAAAAAAGCAGCTGGACAACTAGAGGCGGGGATACAGCACATTTAAAAAGAGACGGCAGCAAGCTGATAGGCTAACGAAAAGGGAGTGACGCTGCGCAATTGGCTGGGAGCGCTGGGACGCTTCTGACAATGACAGCTGGAATTGAGAATGTGCTGCTAGAGTTCGGAAGTGGTATTAGAGACAGAGGACTTCAAGCCAAAGCGTGCAAGGATAGTCTTCCTGACTGAACTTACGCTAGAGCTTTATTTGATTAGGTTTAGAAAAATCTGCGATATGCGATTACATTGTTCAATAACTCCATGACAATATGATTTACAATAAATAGACAATTATTGAAGTGTGCATTTAAGCTGTATATTTCCTCGGTCAGCCAGGTCGTCTTTAAATTCAGAACTGGATTAGAATTGAATATTTCAAATATGAAGTTTATAAAGAATGACGAACACAGACAGTCATTCCTTTTGTCATATGTTCCGTCTGTTGTCCTCCCTCTGATGTGATTCACTGCCTGCAGGTACCGCTGGTAGAGAGAGGAACCCATTCAATAGCTTGATAACACTGAAAGCAGGTAGTCGACAGCTCTTTTAATAGGAAACTTAGAGAAACTCATAAATGGACATGTCTTTTTTGGTGATGTTCCTAGTAACTGTCTCTTCTGTTTTGACTAAAAGTGACTTTGACGTGACTCACCACCTCCTCAGCATTAGTGAAATGCTGGCTGCAGCCCTGGATCCCAGAGACTTGCATATAGACGTAAGATCTCAGCAAAAAAAGCTGGATATTTACAGTGCTGTATATATCGTACCACTCTAGTCTGTCAATATAAGTGATCAGCTGATCAATAAGTTAACTGCCAGGCTGCACGTGTTGAGTTGCAGGTTAGCACTGGCGCTGCCTGAGCTTTGGAGCACCCACTGTCTCTCTAACAACCACAGACAAACAGATTCCAGAAGATGATTGTGACATCTGACCCGCCTGCTTTCTCTGCCTGCAGTGCAGAGATGCTGAAAATGACTCAGTGGTGCTGCTCAGGGTGAACAGCTGCTGTGTAACTCTGCTGCTTTCTACATGATGCTGCTGTGTTGCATTTCTACCAAACCGCCTAAAAGCAGCTGCCTGGTGTTACTATGCCTCAGTGGGTAGAAAATGATCAGGAGCTTCATGTAATGATTGTGCTGCTATACAGATTGAAGATTTGGCGAGATATATAACCAATTAGCGGTTTCATTTAGGGCGTCAAATCACGATTATTTTCATTCAGGAATTAATGAATTATGGAGCCTGGGGAGAGGGGGGGGGGGGGGGGGGATGTTCTCTGAGAGTGGTAAAAAAAAAAAAAAAGAAATCACAAATTCATGAGGAAAACAACTGTGATTACAAAGTTGTACATTTGTGAGCGAAAACTCCTTGTTTGACCTGTTGTAAAATTAAATGTGTTGTAAAATGTGGCTATAAGCGGCTCCTATTGTTGGAGAACGTGTTTTACTAGCCTCGTCACGTTATCCCCACGTCCTTCCGCTCGGCTCCCTGTTCCCCCATTAGAGACTGACCTCTGGTGGTGCGCCATGCACTTCAATACACATCAATACATCACATCAATACAGTATCAAACCAATTCATTTTCATGACGGTATTGAAAATCACACCGTCAGGATTTCTAAATACCCTGGTATGCTGTAATACCGTTATTCCATTATACCCAAATACTGTTATACTGTAATACTGTTATGACGCAATACCGTAATTCCGTTATACCAGTATATCTTAATAGCGTTATACCATAATACTATTATACCTTCATACCGTTATAGCGTAATCGTAACACTGTAATACTGTAATACCGTTATACTGTTTCCAATGTTCACTCTGACAAGAGGTCAGAAAGACACATATACATGCTTCCTTTAATGTTCAAAACTAATACAAATAATATATCCAAGGTTTTATTCTTGTAAATTTTCTGGGAATCAAACTAAATGAATTCATTTCCCAGTCGTTCATTTCCTTCAGCGGTGAGGAGTGTCACTATAAACTCTCTGAACATTTTTACGGTACTGTCCAGCCACCATTACGCACATAAAAGGATAGAAGCTGACAGCAACAAGCTTCAAGTACAACAGCAAGTGGCCCAGCGAGTGCTTCGTCCACCCTGGGTTTCTCCTCTCGCGCTGCATCCAGTCCGCACCTTATTGGTGGAGGGACGACACTAACACGGGTGTAGTTATACACCTCCTGCAATACATCCTGTTTCCATTATTTTGTCCGCTCCAATTATATCAACAAGGGAAGGCTAAATAGCAGAAACACCTCTCTGCATAACGCAATACAGTTCAACAGTACCACAAACTACATCCTCCGAAATGTTTCTTTCAACACATAACTGCTGTTGTATTAGACTGCAACTCTGTGTATATTATTAACTGTATTATATATATATATATTGAAAATAGCAGGTCTTCTTTCTGGGGAGGTTTCATGGTGATATCTATTAGGTTGTAATTACTCAAAATAATTTTTTTCTCCTCAGACTCTGAGACTGAAATCTACACTTCAGCAGCACTTACATACGCCAAACCTTTCACTTTCATTCTTATCTATATTCTGAAGGCTGTTACCGAGGGGTTTGTTCATACATCATTCAGAGCCTAATTTATGTATTTACATCTCATTCAACTGGGCAAGATTCATGGTGCTATACATGTGATTTGAAAGATGAATGTATCTATATACATATAAAGATGTATTGTCAGTATGCTTTGCTTTAGTAATATTTAAACATTCAAATTGATTGAATGACATTTATACACACAGACAAACACATATTTAAGTTTGTGTTCCCCTGAAACCTATGTCCTTGTATAAATATGATCAATAACTTATTATTTACTTGTTATTTTCTGTACTTCAAAGAACACTAGTCTTACACGGTGATTAATGAACTGAGCACATTATAGCAGCATTTTGACAGCAATTACAAAGATGTTGTAGACATGCAGTTATGAGATGTCACTGATGGAATGATGTATTAAATATCGGCCGTACAAATGACAAAACAACCATATTTGTTTCTTCATTTTGAATATGAGTTTAGTCTGACGTTTGCAGAGAATATTGACATCTCAGAAACATACATTTACACTGAGCCTCCTATTGAAATATCATTGCACTGACCTTCACTGAATCTGATGATAAACTGTGATGCTTGCAGGTGTGTGCTGGTAACTTACCGCCTATGTGTAGCTGCAGAGACGCCGCCGTCCTACCATCCCAATCACCGTGACGGTGAGCGTGGACAGTGTATCTGCTCCCCTCCTCTGCCTCGGCTCTGTTTGACAATCTTGTCTCCCTCTTCCCACCAGCAGCTGTGTTTCTGTCAGCATCCACTGATCTCTGAGCTGCTTAATGCTGCCACACTCTCCTCCGCCTCTCCACGCACTCTCAGCCCGTTCTCCCTCCTTCTGTGTTGTCACTTGTTTTTGTTGCACGATGACATGTTCTCTCTCTCTCCCTCTCTCTCACACACACACACACACACTGTTAACTCCATCTCTCCTTTGTTTCAAGTCTCACCTCTGCCTGGTTGCATTTCTCTGAGGGAGACAACACACTCGCGCCCCCTGAAAAATACATCTTAAGGTGAGATAAGAGGAGAAAGATGAAAGTTTGATGTGGAAAACGGTTGTTGCATTGAGTTGGAGGGAAAAAGAGAGATGGGGGGATAAATAGGAATGCAGAGTGAGGATTTCAAATGCACTACGAGACTTGAATTGCTTATTAATAAGGTTGAGAAAATCCAAAAAGGAGTGCAAAGAGTGTACACTGCAAAAAACACATGCATGAACTAAAGCTAAGCTGCTAAAAGAAGAAAAATACAAGCGATGAGAATTTTGTTACTCTGATATGGGCAGGAAGTAAAAAAGGTTCTCTATACAATACATTACAATACAATACAATACATTAAAGTAGCAGCAAAACACCATGTGCCTTGCTTTTTCCACATAGCCAGGGAGGCTATGAATGCTTTCTGTGCATGGCAGTGCATATAAGCGTGCCCCACGGCCGCCGCTCTGCACTGCTCTCATACGGCAGTTACAGCTGATAACGACGGCGTTGGCGCGGAGGGGTAGCGCCCACCCTCCAGTTCAACCTCAGGTAAACACTGTTAGCTCCGTCAGCGCTTTCACCGTAGTTTGAACTGAAAGCTCTGTTAGCGTCGTTGGCGCCGTTAGCTGCTAGCAGCCAGCTCAGCCGTCGCCATGTTGAGAGCCTTATTTGATAAGTTGGGAGTGTTAACATGTTGTCAGCGAACATTTTGCTGGCATGTTTAGTGTCGGCCTTTCTGCGATTTGGCAAATACATTACCCAAAGTTAATGTTATTCACCTGCATGTGGATGTAATTTCTGGGGTTTGGAGGAAGATCATGGAATGTAATTGAAAGGTCCAGAAAAAGCTATTAGTGGACCTTTTCTTTATCAAACACAAATCCACGTTTTTTATTAAAATAAAACCTAATCCCAATAAAGATCCAGGCACGGTATATTGTAGAACATTGTATTTATTGATATACTGGCGTTGCATATTGAGCTAAAGCTCTGAGACTGATCTGACATCAGCCATCTGTCACCTGATGGAATAATTGCTCTTATGACACCAGCCTGTGCTTGTTTACAACCTCCACTGTGAATGACCTTTTGCTCTCATAAATACTTTGATAATAATACCATGCAGGCACAACAGCCATGTTACTGGCGATTCATATTGAAAGCTAAATGAAACCTCCGAGGTCAGGCTGTGTCTGCACAGTGGGAGGTGTGAATGGTTATTAATGTGATCACCATGAGCACATGGCTCACTGATGAGCTGAACAGGTTCACAGTAACAGTCTGGCTGACAGTCACGAGGTGGCATCATACTCGTTTCCTATGGTAAAAAGTGCAGCGCGTGTGTGTGTGTGGCAGCTTTAAATATACTGGTTTGGCAAGGACGTAATGGATTACAACGGCCCATTGCTGTTACCATGGCAATAATTGCCAACACTAGAGGTGCGCACCTGGCACAGGTTAATGGCACATCTGTACAGATGTTTGTTCAGCTCAGTCCTCAGACCTCACTTGTGTTTTTTGACCTATGCTGAAGTCCTGCATCTGGGCTTCGTGCTCAGTTAGTCTCCATGGAAAATCTACGAGGAGACTCAGCGGATGAGCGAAGGTGGACCGACAGAAGCAGAGACGGGTCGTTGATGTTCATGGTCAGTGCTCGAGATCTATTCTTCATGTAAAGAGCAGAGGTAGGCACCGTGACGTCACCCTTTGGTTTGTGAACTAGTTTTGAAGCCACAAGTTCCTGTCGCACATGACAGCAACACCTACGGCTCTGCACTTAGGATTTGTTAGCAACAAAAATAAAGAATAACACCATCATTTAACATCGTCTCTGAATAATGTGTAAGTGCAGATTAGCTGTAGTGACATGACCTATATTACCCTGTACATAGTAGATCAAATACAGAACTCGCTGCAGTGATGACGCACCTGCTAATTATCCCAATATTGCAAGAAAGCAACCTCTTTTGTTTTCTGCCTGAGGAAACATTTTTGTTACGCATTAATTATGTTTGAATGGATTTACACACACGATGAGTCGCTTAGCTCCAGCAGCATGGGGGTGCTCAGGTATGTTAGTGCTTGGCTGTGTGTCAGGATAAGGTGTAGCCAAATGATTTCAGTAGCTCCTGGCTGTCACTGCCATGACGGATCCCAGATGTTGATGCCGTTCCAAGCCACCTGCTCATACCCCCCTCACCAGCCCACCTGATGTGGTTGCATGAGGTACTTTATCCAGAGTCACGCTACTCATGCATGAGCGGAACCGTTTATACTCTGTGTGCTGTTTCGTTGCATTATTCTCCGAAATGCCAGAGGGTGTACAAACTAAATGAATTGTAAAAAAAAATGGACAACAAGTGTAACTCAGATATGCCATAGACTGTAATAACCTGCAAAATGCATTAAACCGACCTCCACAATGGCGAAAGAGATTGTAATGATCGGTAACCTCTTATCTCATAATCATGGACTCTACTTTACTGCCTTTGTACAAGACCTGTAAAGAAGTCAAGTATTACATGGATTATAAAGAAACAAAGGTTGAATATCTTGTAAACAATTTCATTTGGCTGCAAAATATTTACTCAAATGAAGATTTTTAAGATCTCCTGTCCCCAAAGCATTTAAAAGTGAATTGGCCTTCTTTGTATAACCGCTAGACATGTAAATAGTGTTTTTATCAGCAAACTGCGGGCCTCGCACCGGCTTCACAGGGCTGAGTATAAACTAAGCTTCAGTGTATTACCTGCAGTCATTTTACACTGTTAGCACTGTTAGCACTGTTAACGCTGTTAACGTCCAGCCGCCGGCTCAGCCGTTGCCATGTTGAGAGCTGTGGGGAGACACTAGACACGCTCTGAATATTTTATGTAGCACCGTTTTCAATGATGCTGGTTTGACAGAAATTATTATTTAATATATATAAAAATGAGACAAAAAGGACAGTTACCTCTCGTCCACTCTGTGAGGCGAGAGCCTGGTAGACCTGGAAGACGACGCCAAAATTGTACGCAGGGGCGTTTCTCGGATTCAAAGAAAGGGGGGGCTTAGCCCCAAGGGGAGCGTGTCATGTTTGTGCGCGTGGGGGCCTATTTGGGGCCTCGAAAATCCATTGTTTCAGACAGTTCATAGATTGGTTCAATCAGAGAGTGTGATTTTGAAATGGAAGGCACCCAATGCATTCACCATAATCAAGTCAAACTAGGATTACAATGTACAGAGAAAAACACTATAGGACTAGATCCGGACAGGACTTTCCGCGTTGACATGATTTTAATCAGTCTGAAGTAGGGCTGGGCGGTAATTTCCTGTATATGAATTTTTCATATACCGTCATGGCCAAAGCACAGCCAAAACAACTTCTGTCGCTCTTCAACAGGCAGCAAAATATATTGTTCGCCGCTGTGAGCGCTACTTCTTCTTCTAGTTTTACTGCGGTTGTCATCCATCTTATTGGTGCATTACTGCCACCTACTGCTCCGGAGTGTTAATCAGACAATAGACTGTGACCGCTACAGTCGGAGCTAGTTAACTTAAGTGTATTGAGACACTTGTATAACAACAATTAATAACCCACAACTAATGCTCTTTAACAGGGCAAAACACCATGACACAACAGTTTGTGACACATAAATAATTTGTAACACAAATAATTGTACATTTAAAAAATTTCATCGCCAAACTGCATGCTGGGTACAACTAACCAACAACAGTCTGCTAACAGCTGGGAGAGGCTCTGTCGCTCCAGTAACGTTACATTAAAGAACAGAAAAGAGCGATGCAGGATGAACAAAGACTGAACAACAAAAGGTATTTTGGATAGACACATATGCAACGCTGCTTACCGTGTAATATGTGTGGTATTTGTTATAAATGTACGTTGGTACGAGGGTGACAATAAGCTGTAGCTACTTGGAGGGGCTTAGGACCCAGGGGAATGTAGGTGAAGGAAACAGGAAGTGACGGAACGGAAGACACGCCACACAAACAGCTGTTCACCGCTCGCGGGCCAGTTGGCCGGCCGGTTCTTTTCAGCGTTAATTAATTAATGCTTTAACGCGGGGGGGAAAAATACAGTGATATACCGTGAAACCGCCAGAATCTTACAAAATACCGTGATATGCATTTTTGGTCATACCGCCCAGCCCTAGTCTGAAGTTGCTTTCGCGTTGCCTGTGGAGTCTGTCGATTGTGCACACGTCTCTTCAGTTGCATGCCCTTATAAGGAGCTGGCGGGGTGTTTCTGTATGCAAATCCAGGTGCACGAGAACGCGCGTTCAATTTAAGAATCCTCATTCGGGGGAGCACAGCTGAGAACACTTCGGCTGTGTAAGAACCCATTTTCAGGTGTTCATGAATCAGGCGGAGATCTTTTCTGACGTTGGTCTTCCGAAGTCCGTAAGAAAACATTTCAGAAGACACTTCAGAAAATGTTCGAGAATGAGGCCCAATGTGTTCCTGAATTAATTTTTATCTTG
The DNA here is from genome assembly GCA_028022725.1 of Lycodopsis pacificus. Taxonomy (NCBI): domain Eukaryota; kingdom Metazoa; phylum Chordata; class Actinopteri; order Perciformes; family Zoarcidae; genus Lycodopsis; species Lycodopsis pacificus. The sequence continues at coordinate 2,713,654 of CM051710.1, forward strand.
GAGATTTTCGTCGATCGTGATCGACGGGTTGGCGACCACTGCACTAATGGTTAGGGACCAGTGGCGACTGGTCAATAGAGGGCAATGGGGCATGGCCCCACCTTGAGCCACACAAAAAAAAAAATGATACAAATTGTCAATATTTGTGTTTTTGAACTGTGGAATGTACCCAGTAATATGTGTAAAATGTGATATCTGCGCAAAATATATGCTTTTCCTGCTCGTCCTCTCCGCCTGTGTGCTCGTCTGCTCGTGCTCTCCGCCTGTGGGCACGACACGTCTCAGAACGCGCGCTAGGGGGCAAAATCGTTTTTGCCCAAAAGAGACGGGTCTATGAAGCAGTTTAGCCAATTGCTGATTGAAGATATAAATGAGTGACATACAATTTAGCCAATCAGCGCCCTCAAATAGATTCAGTGTGGGGCCAAAAATATTTTGCCCCCCTAGCTGCGCGTTCTCGTCAGGAGAAGTCTCTACGCCCAAGCGCCAGCGCGAGCTCTACTCCTCCAAGACCCGTTTGAGAGGAGAACTTTGGCGGAGATTCTGCAGCCAAAGAGCTGATATCAGATCAGCCTGACCTCACAATCAGACAGCAGGCTAGCGGGAAAGGGAAGCAGTACATGCAAAGCTTCACTACTAGCTGTACCAGACAGGTTTGGCTAGCTGGATGACGTCATGCAAATAACTTATTTAGCTTTTTAAAACAACGGGGACAGATCCAGCACGGACAGTTACGGGAGTGAGGGATGAGGAGGTAAGGAAACATGAGAACACCAGGGTAGGGAGTGAGGGATGAGGAGGTAAGGAAACATGAGAACACCAGGGTAGGGAGTGAGGGATGAGGAGGTAAGGAAACATGAGAACACCAGGGCACACATGAGAACTCTGTCAAGCTACATATTGGGCAAAGTGAACATCTTTTATTCTACATAGCTGTCCTCAGTCTCATCTGCTTAACTTGGTCATGGAGGCATCAACATGTAATTGAGATGTTAAATTAACAGTGAAAACTCATCATAGCTTAATTTAACATCAGTATTCATAATTACACTTCATGTTTACGTCTCCTGATCTTTACCTCCTATAACAAGGTCCATAGGGGCATCTCAATAAATGAACATGTTCTATTATATTACATTATATTGTATAAGTGTTATTTACTGCTTTTTTCATATTGGAATAAATGTTAAATATTTAACTGCAAAGTAGTAATGCGTGTTTGATACTTTAATTTTTTTGCATTAAATCATACTGGGATGTTTGCTGAAATTGATAGGATGGCCCTACCTAGAACATGTTCCACCAGCCGCCACTGGTAATAAAGATTACTGTGGGACATGTGTGTACATGGGAGACATAATGGTAGATAAGAAGCTTTACCTGCAGTTATTTCCCTCACCCCCACTTCCCTCTGTAAGCCCCATGTCCCTCACGCCTCTCCATACAGGACCTCACCCAAACTGAGCTACCCTCCTCCTTTTTTTGGCCTTTTCAGGACAAATGTCCCTGCATATAAACAGTGCAAGCTGTCGGTTGTCGTCCACGTTTGTTTTGCCACAAGAACACGTGATGATTATGCTGCATTTGCAGGTAAAACAAAAGTCTGTGCAAGTTGATGGAAACTATTTTAATTTGCAGCATGGTCCCCTAAAAATTACGTTCTCCTTCAACAAAAGTGCAGAGTTTCAAACTCGGTAGAAGTGTGTGTGGGAAGAGGTTGAGGTGGACAAACACGGCACTGTCACCCAGGAGACTGCTGCTCTCGTCCTGTTTGAAACCAAAAGTCAATGTTGACTTATTTAAATTTTCACACGCAACTTAAATAACGTAACAAACATACTAAAACATACATAAACCATGCTGTTTAACTGAACATAGTGTTTCAATTTACAACCGTAACCACGTGTTTTAAACTCGCGACAGTAATCCAGGAGAAAATATTTCCCTCCAAACCTTGAGAACCTTGCGAATGCAGTTTAGTTGTATGGGAGCGTGATTTTATCGAAGACAACATTGTTGGTCCAGTTCTTTGAGAGGTTTCAGGTTTGTTACAAGCTTCAGTTGGCCTTTTGTATCAGCGCCATTCACAATGTCTTTGAATTCAACTGTGATATCTACGCTATGTTCAGCAGCTGGAGCTTCTCATTTAATCTGCATAAAGGAACAGGTGTAATGAAAGACGTTCAGATACATGCTTGACTCATAATGCATGCAGGCATCAACAGGAAACCTGATTAGCATTCTGTTAGAGGTGGTTTCAATCAGGAGCGCTCATGAGTCACCGTACTCCCTCCGGATGGCTCCGATACAGCTCCGGTATCTTTTTCATATTCCAAATGTATTGAATATATATGTCTTATATATTTCAGATATACATACCTTCACCTTGCTCGAGGATATCAGGAAACTGCCCTGTTGGTATGTTATTTGTACATACATTTATATTCAGTACACTTGTATACACTAGTGTTCAACTGTATACCTGCTGTTACTTATTATCTTACCTTCATATCAGACAGGAAACAGTTTTCTTTAAGATTCCTGTTCTCATGATACTGTAGCTGTAGCATGTCACCATGACGGAGCACACGTTAGGCCACATGAAGTCACAATAAGCTGATTCGCTCCTGTTCAGTTCCAGCTGGGGATTGATTTCCGTAACGATTCAACATTATGTTCATGTGATCTTTACATCATCCCCTCTGAATAAAACATCGAATCATTGTATGTGTGCATTGACCTACAATGCGCTTTAATCAGATGTGCAATCAGATTTACTGGCACCCATCATCATCATCATCATCATCATCTACTTTACATTTGTCACATTTTCTCATCACAGAAATAAATAATCTAAATGTTCCATTCAGTTTGTTGAGTGTCATTGTGAAATCTCACAGTGCCTTTCATGTGGGACTGTTATTCTGTGGCTTGTTAAGTTGTCTTTAAGAATCAGGGCCACCGATAGAGTTTCTTTAAATCTGTACACCACAGTGATGGACTGTGTCTAATGTATTCACATCCGCACACAGAGCTGATCCCAGGCTGGTCCGCAGAGGACCAGCGCCTCCTACAGGCTGAATGCATAAAGTGTCTCTAAAGGATGTCCACACATAACAAAAACAATAAAACCACAGAGAAAATGTTCACTGCCCATCTTCTTTAATGTAGAGAGTTCTACGTGTGTATTCAGACTCTGTCTACTTCACCCATCATCCAGCCAGGAATCAGGAAGTGTCTTAACCTGGCTCCTATGACAAATACGGAAAAGGACACAATGGATGAATCAAAAGCATTAATTATAATGAAGTAAAGAAATAGCTACCATTGTGAAGCGTGTCAGTCAGTAACATCAGTAATGCAAACGTGAATGCGTGATGATGAAGTGTGGGGTATTGTCAGTGGAAAACAAAAGAAGACCAAACCAAGGCATGAACCGGCAGACGCTGGCAGGGATGATGAGTCCATTTGAGCAGGAGAGACTAGAGCAACACTGGAGTAGAGCTTTCATTGTCCAGGAGGTCCAGGACCAGGTGCTCTGCATCCAGTACTCTGCCACAACCGCATTCCTGTGACACCTTCAGGGACTCAAGCAATAAATCAAGAGTACAAGGAAGGTGCATCTGTGCTATGAATGTTAGAAATGACAAACATAGAAATATACAATATTATAATAAATGCAGGAAAAGGAAAAATTGTACAGGACCGAAATTACAGCATCACCGTCAAACCTGGATTAACCCTCCCGGTGGAAAAATGAACTGTGGACCTCGAATGAAGTTTTATAATCTCATGATCAGGGGTTAGCCTACCGAAGCATGTGGACCAAACAAATGTGGAATGTATGTCTTTATCTTCGACTTGAATTTGAATTAGTAGCTGTGGCCGTCATGCAGCAGAGGGATAGAAACACGTTTTCTCAGAATTGAAAGAGGGAGATGTGGCAAAGTAACTTCATTAATCAAGCTGTTACACACTGAAGTTGATACAGACAAAGCGGCCGATGCTTCGGAGGAGTCCAACACCATCAAAGCTCTCTGTACATTTTCAGCAAAAGTCAAAATCCCATTTCCTGGAGAACCATAAGACTCTAGAGGGAAAAAAAAGTATTTCAAAGTTATTTGCTTGTTGTCTTGAGGAGAGAACTAACAAAACATGAATTCTGACTTTTTACAATTATGTCGTTATTTCGGAGTCCCTTTTTGTCGGTTTATTGCAATTAAATCTCATCAAAATCTGTTTGTTTTGGGCTCATACTAGTAAACCAGCCGACGTGTGGCTTGCTAGACAGTGAATACAGATCGATGAAAGTCACAGAGCGCCTCCGGTTGATGTTACGAACCAGACAAGACGGCCTTTAGTTTCCTGGGATATCTGGGACTTCTACAACTTGTAGCTACAAATAGAAAGCAGAAATATTGGTTATTCAGAATATCCAAACGTAATATGATGTTTACAGGAGCCATATCAAATCAGGAGTATTGTAATATTTAGAATAGTAATGGAATCTGAGTGTCGATACAAATACAGTTAGTGTTCCTTCAGACAATCTACATCCACTAGACCCCTCCTCACAAAACCTCACCCCTGCCCATGAGGGATGGTGTGACACCAACATATAATGTACGTAATACAAAGAATTATTCTTCATTACTAGAAACTCATAAATCTTACCTGGGCATCCTGAACTGTGGTGTACATTGATTGATACTCGTGAAAAAACCCGTACACAGAAATGCACATTTTCTCTAAGAACTTGAGATGCAAATGTAGAGAACTAGCAGTGTGAGTGTGAGGAGCAATTAATCATAGAGAACAGCTATAGAAGGATAACAACATGAGTTATGACTCCCTTTTCTTAGACACGTCTGCATCCCCCCCCCCACACACACACACCTCTCACACACCTCTCACACACCACCCACACACCACCCACACACCTCTCACACACCGCTCACACACCACCCACACACCACACACACACCTCTCACACACCTCTCACACACCACCCACACACCACACACACACCTCTCACACACCACCCACACACCACACACACACCACCCACACCGCCTACACACCGCTCACACACCTCTCACACACCACCCACACACCACACACACACCTCTCACACACCTCTCACACACCACCCACACACCGCTCACACACCACCCACACCACCCACACACCGCTCACACACCACCCACACCACCCACACACCGCTCACACACCACCCACACACCGCTCACACACCACCCACACACCTCTCACACACCTCTCACACACCACCCACACACACACACCTCTCACACACCGCCCACACACCGCTCACACACCACCCACACCGCCTACACACCGCTCACACACCACCCACACACCGCTCACACACCACCCACACCGCCTACACACCGCTCACACACCACCCACACACCGCTCTGGATCCACACAGAAAATGAACTTGGGAGAGAATAAATTCTGAACACCCCTCGGCCTCTGGCCATCCATCTCGACTCAAAGAATATAATTAAATGTGTGCGTGGAAAATGCAACAGTGTTCCTCCGGAATCCGGCTGATGATTGTTCCTCAAGGTTTGACGGAGTAGATGTGAAAGGACCACGATGTAGCTGTACACAGAGACACCGATATCCAAATACATGTGTCCACAGAACGTCAGTTTATAAAAAGTCAACATTTAAGATCAACTTAAGATGCAATTACTGCCTGAATCAAATGAAAACAGCATCAGTGTAACACTATGCCGTCACCACTCTAGTGCTTGTTCTGTGTTAACTGAAGTTTAATCACTGTGTTGGTTTTAAGTATAACTTTGCATGGACGCATATGACGTTGGTCCACCAAACTGTTTTTGTCTTAGTCAACAAACTGAATCTGAACTCTCTATATTGTAGTGCAAGTATGTCAACTGGGGGAAATATTTGGATTAGGAAAATATATACATCCTGTCCAGTTTCAAATGAAAGCGTTCCATACGCTTGCATTCTGATTGATCTCCATAGTCGTGTAGCAACCCAAGCCAGCACCAACGGCCTGCAGGTGATCTGTCTCCACTGGAACACATTCATGTTTGTTCAGTGCTGCAGAATCGATGTATCACACCTGCTGGCGTCGTGTGATACATTGCGGCAGACATCAAGTCTGCGTTCATCTTTGGACAAAGCAACAGGCTGTTCTCATCCATGGCAGGAAGATGAGGAGTCACTTTTCCGTAAGGTATCGTATGAGGATACGATGAACATGTTTATGTGGCAATGCAGTCTACACTGCAATATCTGATTATGGAATAAAAAGTAATGCAGACTTGATGTTCTCTATGATGATTTATACAACGTAAGCAAGTCTCACACTGTGTGGAAGCCAACAGATGGAACAGCAGCATGGTCTGTTCAGCGATCTGAAGTCTTATGAAAAGGATGAAATCATGCAAAGCTTCCTGTTAGGACTGTCAAAATAATGCACTCATTTCTGTTCATTATAAAAAGAATGCCTTAAAAATGCAAATTAACACATATATTATTTAATGTTAAATAAATTGATTTGTTAACAATTCGAAGCAGTCAGTTCATTAATTATGTCAGATAGTTAAAATAATTCTCCTCTGGCCACATTTTAGGCTAAATGATAAGCGTATGTTTAATAAGACATATATTGAAATTTAAACAATTTATTGATTTCTAATTCCCCTTTTGATATTTCTATTCATTGCTTTACTTGGTGATGTTTTTGAGTGAAAATATCTTCATTTGGGAGCTTTTCCAAGCAAATATTGACGCGATTAATTGTGAATAAATATGGAGTTATTGTAAGCCAAATGTACTGATGATTTAAAGTTATACTACCCATTTGGCAGAATGACCAGTTATTCAGGTATATATGATATAATTAGATTGTCACTACAGATGTGTTAGCATGTTGTAGTCGGTTTATATACAGATGGGTACACAGGTGCAACACTTCTCTGACACCTGGTACAGTATTGAGTGGCATAAAATGAAGTATTGTACTTCCTGTAAGTGCAGTCGTTGATGTACTTGATTGAATTCCACCACTGTTATTCATTCAACACACACACACTCGTTCATGACATTAAGACAACTGTTTATTAGAGAGCAGATTATCAATGCTTAGCGTTTCTATTTCACAGGTTTGGATTAGTTGTCTTCTGGCTCTTAGTCTTGCACACGGTGCTAAGAGCTAAAAGTCATCTTACAGACAAGCTTGAGGTCAATTCCTCGAACGGGCTTTCACTGAATCGGATCAATTCAGTGATCACACCTGACGCACAGGAAGTTATCTTTCTCTAAGTATTGTAATGGTCATACAGGCAAATGTATAAAATAACCAATATATGTATTCTGTAACCTCATTACACTGGTTCAAAATGATACGACCAACGCTCCTGCTCTACACATAGCACCACGCGGTGCCATGATGAACGACAGCGGCTGGATTAGGGATGGGAATCCATAACATGTTATTGACACCATCGATTCAGCTAATCGGCCTGGTTCTTTATTGATTCCTGAAAAAGTAGGCCTACAAAGGTTTCCAGCATCACTGCTGTGTTATGATCTGTGAGTCTGAGCAAAGTACAGATAGTCCGTCCCTCCCCGCAGGAAGAGTCCACGGCCGCAGGAAGAGTCCACGGCCGCAGGAAGTGGCGAGGGGTGCTTTAAAGCCACGTTCCCCCAGGGCCTTTCCAAGCCGACCTGCTAGACACGCAGGAAGTGGGTAAAGGTCTCACGTGGGGATCCTCCCACACCGAGCGGCCGCCCCTTGACCCGCCGAGTTGAATCCCCCTGGGCAGATTTCGTGGACCCCACTCGCTGATATATAAATGTAGTATTAACATGTTCTGGTTGAATATGAATGACCCTACTCCTTCCTGTTGCAGGTTTCCAGGAGCTCGACACGGTGACGGATGAGTTTCAGCAACGCACAACTGGCAGAAAAGAAAGCCAGCATCAATGGAGGGGAATGAAACCCCTGAGGTGATACAACTTCAATGGATCGCACAATTTGGAACTGGTTCTCGATTCCCATCCCTGACTGGCTGAGACCAGATCAGCCCTGCGGTGAAACAATGGACTGGTTGGCAGAACTACAGTTCTTCATGAAGAAGAACTGCTGAATCTTCACAGCTGCTACTCAAGCCGACATTTGAGTCTCACACTGTGCTGATCTCAGCGGCATCACTCCACTGACCATGCAGTTAATCCAGTGATGTTTTCTTTGCCGATTACCGATCTGCTAAAGACAGATTCAAGTCGATTCAGAGTTTCACACTGAAATACGCTGCTTCTGGAAACAGTGCAAAGGAAATGGCACTAATTATTGAAAGTAGGTGCAGCAGGTCAACATGGGTCTGTCAACTACAAACCCAAGTTGTAATAAACATGAATGTTCCTTTGGACCACTGGTCCTTTTACGAGCCTCTGCACACTGATGCCATCCAGTCAGACGTCACCTCTCACTGCTCCATGTGGTGCCTGGTGGCCTCTGACACCATCAGCGGATGGAGTTTGCTCTGTTGTCATTTCCAATGTCAAGAATAAGTTGCTAACTTTCTACTAACATGGACAAGAAGTCCTAAAAGTCTTCTGAAAAAATGGAAAGTGTGACGTGCATGACTGCAGCCATGACGACTGAGCAAATTCCATCTGCCGATGAGCAGTAGAGATGCTCCGATACCATTTCTTTCCTTTCCGATACCTGAACTTGCATATTGGACGATCGCTTGTACCAATCTGATACCAGAGTGTTTAAACAACAAAGAAAGCGTTGCTCACCTTTTTAAAATATGTAATGTGTTGCCAATATGCTCCGGCTCTGCTGGCGCCTGACCGATCTGTACTGAGCATGAGCAACTCTCGACAGAGATGGGAAAGAAGCGATGGCGCACTCGTTAGCTATAATAGTACTCGTTAATATGGGATCGGTGCATGTACTCGCCGATACCCGATCCAGCGCTTCAGGCTTTACTGGAGGCCTTTGTGATATCGGTATCGGAGCAACTCTAACAAGGAGTCGATGGGCTGTGGACCTGGAGCTGACATTGTTTCGTCAAACTGCCGTTTCCGAGGTCAAGAATGAACTGAAGCTCGATTAAGGAACTTTTCTTGATGCAGGTGTGAAATGCCATGAATGTGACAGAACACAAAATCATCTCAGGATACGCCCCCCCCCCCCCCCCCCCCTCGGAGTCCACCATGTCCTGTCTTTGACGTACATTTCTTGGTATCAGAGAGCGGAGGAAGCACAGCGGCGTTACTGCGGCGGGGTGCAGCGGTGGCTCTTGTAAGTCCCCAGGTGGCGGAAGCTGCGTCCACACTGCTGGCAGCAGTACGGCGTGGCCCCGCTGTGGATCCTCTGGTGGGTATACAGGTTGCCCAGCTCTTTGAAGCGCCTGCCGCACTGCGGGCAGGCGTACGGGCTCTCGCCGGTGTGCACCCGCTGGTGTCTCTTGAGTCCCGATAGCACCGAGAAACCTTTCCCGCACTGGGGGCAGGGAAAGGGGCTCTGGGCCCCGCTGTGCACCAGCCTGTGGCTTTTTAAGCGGGCAGCGTGGCGGAACCGCTCCCCGCACTCCGGACACATGAAGGGCTTCTCTCCCGTGTGGATACGCTGGTGCTGCCGCAGGTTTCCAAGGTAGTTAAAGTGGCGGCCGCAGTCCCCGCACTCGTACCCACCCTCGATTTTAATCTCCTTTTTCACCACGCCCGCTCCCCGCCCAAGGCCCACGCCAGCCCCTATTCCCGCACCAGCCCCTCCTGCTGCGTCCTGGTCCTGGTCCTGATCCTGGTCCCCTCCGCTCCTCCTGGAGTCACGGCCTCCGTCTTCCATGGCGGGCGCGGCTGAGCAGGTGGACTGCAGGGCCTGGAGGGCCTGGGCGCCGGCGGAGTCCGAGTGTATCAGTTTGACGTGTTCCTCTAGGAACACGGAGTCGGGGCAGAAGGTTCCGCAAAGAGAGCAGATATAGGTGTGGCCGGGGAACTGCTGGCCTGAAACACAAACAAACATTATTTCAGCAGCTGATGAAAGCAAAACTACAAATCAGTAGGGGTGTAACGGTTCACAAAATTCACGGTTGGGTTGGGTACGATACAGTGGAGCCACGGTTCGGTACGTTTCGGTACAGTAGAAAACTATAAATGCCAGAGAAATGTACTTGATTTTAAAATATATTTATTCATTACAACTAACATCATGAAGTTATTCTTTGACTTTGAACAATAATGGAACTATACCTGAGTGACTCATCTTCTGGGGTGTCTTCTTAGCAACACATAAGCATAAAAAACAAAAACTGCTCCTTAATGTTATGTAGTATTGTTACTTACATCTTGCAAAAGAGATTTTTAATCTCAATGGGACTACCTGATTTAAAACAAACGTATTCGGTTCGTCATGCGTACCGAACCGTGAGCCTCGTACCGAACGGTTCAATACGAATACGCGTACCGTTACACCCCTACAAATCACACAACTCTGCTCCACCGTGCTTCATTCTGGTCTTCAGAGTGGTGTCTGCAGTCGATCAATCAATCACGTGACTTAAAGATTATTATAGATTTGAAATGACACAAAAGAGCATTAATATAATTTATTTAATAATAATTTAAACAACATGTAACAGGAACTCCGAATTAATACAGGCGTAAATAAAGCATGGTGTATTTAAGAAGAGATATATAAAAAGTATTCATATATATATCAAAACTGAATAAATAAAGTTTGATTTTAAAACAGAGAACTGATGACACTTTTTTAATTGTTATTCTAATTTGATGTCATTCTTTCATATTTGTTAATGTTACAACAAGGAACTTTCTTTCCGAGTTGATATTTTAAACTACTATAGTACAATACAATAGTACATGCTAAGTAAAATAAGAATATCTGTAGAATAAAGGAAGGTGCGGTGCATGAATGACAGTGTAGGGTAGAAAAGAAGGTTTTGACTGAGTGGATCTGAGCAGCTTCATAGTGCTCACGTGTGATTATTACTTCAATACATCAATAGAAATGTGTCTGTGACATCAAGGCCACAAAGTTACTTACTTACTTCTAGGAACACATAGTTCTTGATTTCATGAATAGGATTGTACTTTATTATTGTACTTTATTGAGGCAAAGAGGTTGATAACAGCTGCTGAAAATGTTTGAGAATGACTTCTGATCAACCAAAGGGTTTGAAACATTGAAACCGCTACCTCTTGCTTCGTTTAGTTGGTTTCCATAGCTACAGTGTTTAGTTGGAGAGCTTTGTGCAGCATCCTCACTAAACGTCTCCTTGACCTTGAATCTACGGGGTTTCGAGGATAAAATGTCTCCATTTTAGCTGGCGTTCAATAAAGAGCTCTCCCTCAAATCAACGACGTATTAATAACTCTTACAAAGAGTTTCTTTTGAGTTCAGCTAAAAGTCTAAATGGATTTGCATTTATAAAAAGCTTTTTGAGTTTCCTCAACCACTCTAAGATTCACTTCAATCACCAGCCAAAATAAACTATGGTTAACCTATTGAGTGGCTGGTAGACTTTGGAATCCAGTGGGAGATGGAAAAAAAAAAGTGTATAACACATTCATGCGGTCTTGTTTTTGTCATGTTCTTACCAACCTGCCACAGGCCGGTCTGTGTTGCCCTCCAGTGGACTCCCTCCCTCCCCTGGAGAGCTCTGGGGCCCCATGCTGAACTCAGAGGGCTGGACGTGTGACAGCGGGGCCTGCTCCAGTTCACCCGCCTCCCTCCTCGGCGACACGTCTCCCTCCTCCTCATCATCCTCCTCATCATCCTCCTCCGTCTCGCCGGTCGGGATGTCCTCACACTCGGGCTCCTTCATGACTGAGGGAAAATATGATCACATCACTATTGCTACCGCATTAATTTACTCTTCGTGTTTTTCCAATTCTATCAGATACTCTTTACTTAGTGACACTTTATGGAGGCCACTTACACGAACAAAACAATATATATGTACATATATATATACACGTGTGTGTGTGTAATAAACTAAAATTATGAGATACTAACTCAACATTAGTGAAGTCCAAATTATGAAATAATGAGCACAAAAAATATGTATAACAAAAGTAAATAGTATCTCATGAATATTTAACCTATACAGTTGTGTTAGTCTACCTGTAAGTGAAATACTTTGTGTAAAACCAATTAGAAAAGCGTTAATGAGTTAAACTATAAAAACATAATCATAATGTTTTGGTATTGTGTGTAATAAGGATACAGTTGATAGGTATAAACACTGTACGTGTTCAGAGTGTAGTAGCACTGTGTTCACCCTTCAGGTCTGAAGAATACTCCATCGGTGCTATCCACTCGTAGTCGTACATCCGCTTGCTGCCGGAGGGGAGCATACTGAAGAGGTCATCGGTGGCGGACTCGGAGTCTCCGTGTCCATGCCCGGAGCTGGCCATGCTGCCGTCCGGCCACAGGTTGAGGGAGTGCGGGTCCGGATCTGGGCGAGTCTCCCTGTCGCCGCTGGTTTGGCTGCTCTGGTCTCCGTCCATGTCAGCGCCCCCCCTCGAGTTCTTGTCTTTCATCAGATAGTCGCAGATAGCATCTATATTCTCCTTCTTCACACCAGGCATGACAGCCTTGGCTCTCCTCGGATCGACACTATTGTGTTTGTTGCCGGAGCCGAAGTCATGTTTTTTGAAGGCAACATCTGCAGACGGCTCCATGGTCGCAACGCCGGGGAAAGGGTCCCTGCCGTCCCTCTGGACTGTATCCAGTCTCACCTTTAACACCTCGATTTCCTCGGTTTTCTCGCGAAGCTCCATCTTCAGGACTCGTATCCTGATGCTGACCATTTTGCGGATCTCCGACAGCGCCGTCTCCAGCACCGCGGCGATGTTTCTGCCGAGGTGCTCGGTGATGTCGCTGACCGAGCAGAGCAGCTCCTCGTCGTGCTCGAGCTCCAGGAAATCGCCCTCGGCTCGGCTCGCTGACCCGGGGGGCTCCATGAAGGCGCCGTGGAGCTCAGGGGACAGGCCTGTTTCGACGAAACTGTGGTTTCGTTTGCGACTCATAAATTAGCTTGGCTAGGGGCTCTATTTTCTGAGTTTGGTTAGCTAAAAGCTACTCTACAAGCTAATGTTTGGATGATGCTGAAAGACAGTAGTTATGTTTGCCAGAGTACCACCGGATGTAGGAGAAACTTGGCTTCAAAACAAAAGCATTGCTATGTCAAACAACTGACCAGACGTAGCTTGGAAAATGAGACTTTTATTTTGAAATCCGTAAATGGAAGTAGCGTTTTTGATATAAATTTACTTGACATATACACAACAGAGTTGCAGTGATGGCTGGATTCGGGAGAGTTAGATCGGTTCTCTTAGGTAGCGCCCCCTAAAGTATACAGTAGGAAACCAACTGTGGGTTTGAACCATCAATTTTGCAGTTGTAAATGTTAATACATTAAAGATGGAGTTATAAAATGAGCAACAAAAAGCTTGGAGCCTATAACAGAGGTCAACTACACAGAACTGAACTCAGGTCATGACAGCTGATCGTAAACTGAATGGAACTGAACAGACCAAACCTCATAAACTGAACACAAATGAAATATATATATAGACCATTGTAGACTCAAAATAAGTAACACAAAGACACACACAGACAACTAAACTACAATCAGGAAAACAAAAAACAATTTGTCTATCTGTTAAAATCAATGATGAACAAAAAAAAGCTAATTTATTCGAAAGAAATACACTTTTCGGCAGAGAGTGGCTGCAGGTGCAGGTCTAACCAGTCAATTTTTAACAACCTGGCAACTGAAAGTTCTTTCTTTCTTATTCGCGTATAACTAATAAATCAATCCTTGAATTAAGCATTGATGAACCCATTACAACTTATAAACCTTCATAAAGAGCACTACTTAGTTAGGTTTAGTAAAATGTCATGGCTTGCCTACGTTTGTCACATTTAAGTTAGCAATGTTCATCTAAATAAGTCAACTTTGACTTCTGGTTTCACACGGGACACAAACAGCGGTCTCCTGAGTGAAAGTCATGTGTTTGTTTGACCCACCCGTCCACCGCGACCACCTCCCTACATGGACTTATGCGGACTTTGATTCGAAAAATATTTGTGATAAGTCAAATAACAAACGAAAATCCGGGAAAAAATATGTTTCCCTTGAACATGGTGAACATCGTGGAGCATTTAGCAGCTAAAGAGATGGATATTTTTCTCTGGAGTTGATGGAGACCAAAAACAGAGCAAGAAGTGAGAGAATATTTCCCTTGAATTCATCAGGTGGACACAAAAATGACTGTAAATTAATGCTAATGTTGCTCTGTGTCTGCTGGCGGGCGGTTGCTGACATTTTCTCCATGGCTGGAAAATATGATGATGCAGCTTTAAGTAAATGATCAATTTGTCAAGTCAGTGAAAGTTCACCTTATTGCATGGTGTCTAAAAAGTGAAGCAGGGATCATTCGTTGAGGGATTTACACTCACATGAAGACTGCTGCACTTTACACCACTTAGTCATCTGACAACTACTGTGTGTGGAGTAAAATAATAAAAGGAGTAAGTATTATATGACGCTTTGCAGAATGTGTATCACTTAATTGCTGAGCCATCGTGTATCTCGTGACTCCGTCCCTGTGATTGTCTGTTGTTATAAACACTGTTATAAACACTCCAGTTTTAGAGCAACGCCGCTGCTGCTCGGCTGCATTGCTGAGCTGACAGAGGAACTGACTGGAGGAAAGGAAATGCTGAGTCTGTTCCTGGGATGTTAAGGGGAAAACACACACACACACTCTGAATTAAACACACACACACACACACACAGCAGCCACACAAAGAGGTAAACTTTGGGGGGAACTTAGGATAGAACGAGTAAGAAAATAAAAGGTTATGTGTAGGAAATGATTCTAGCTGGTCTTCATGTATAAGCATGAATAAAAAGTAGCCCTGTGTCCCCCACAGTCCCATTTAGAGGTTGAGCTTTATTTGTTCAGTGAGAGATTATTAACTTGAAAGCTGCACACTTGGATTTGGAGGAGGGATTTTAGGAACTGTTTCATACTTGGATATACCTAAAAGTATAGAATGGATCTTGTTATTTGAATGGATGATGCAGATATACAACCTGCATCATGAATATGAATTATAAACACACCAACAGAAGAAATATCACAAACAGATTGTATTTCTAAGTGTTGAGGCCCATAGTGCTTTAGATATCACAGTAAAGAGTTTGAGTCAAGTTAACCGGAGTATTACAGGAAACTCAGTGAATGCAACTTCCCCCTCCGCCACGCACACAACTGCTGCTGCCAAAAATCTGTGTGCAACTTAAGTTCATAGCCAACTTCATAAACCGAGTAAATACATACTGATCAATAAAAGAACAAATACATAAAGATACAAATAAGTCAATAAATTAATAGCTAATTAGGTGAATAAAAAAGGCCAAAATATCAACTTCCACCAATGCAAAACCCCAATAGATAGTTAACAGTGTGAATTAATAAAACACAGCAATTTCATAAATACAGATAGAATAACTTTGTTAGACTGAATTAATAATATTATAAATACATAGAAAATAACTAAAATTTGATAAAACATAATAATTATTGGTCACATTTTAATAAACTGAATCTGCAGGTTCACAGTGTTTTGAAGCGGTGGCTATTACTTCATTTGTTTGTTTTTCCATTGGCTAGTAGTTGTGTAAATATAGAGAATATATGAAAACAATCTATTTTTTTAACTTGTTAATTGTATAAAATCCTTCACCAAAAATTGGTGTTTCAATTTTGATCTCGTGTAATTTGTTTTTTTTAGAAACCTCGGACTCAAACCACTGGCTTATAGCTCAGTCGAGGTCGGTTTTTTGTAGTCAAAGGGACTTTTACTTTGAAAAGAAACTGCAGGACGTTGCTGTGGTCAGCTTGACGCTCCTGTCTCTCGTACTTGGAGCGGACTTCTGTTGGCCGCACCGCGCAGTGAGCATGTGATGGTGAGGTGTTGACTGGTCACCGGGAATCGGGGGAGACTCCACGGTTGTTTTGGACATGTCGGACCGAGACGGCGGGTACCGGAGAAAGATCTCTACAGACGGCCAGCAGCACCGGCAGGTGGCGGAGAAATCCAACCGACACAGCAGAGGTATGGAGGCTACTAATATTATAATACTTCTACAATAGGAACAGAGCCACAGCGATATGATATCATTGTCTCAATAAATCAAATTATAAAAGTCGTTATGAAGCCATGGCCTAATATTTGTATGAAAGTATTTTTTAAATAATATAATAACGTATTATTACTATAAAATATATTATTCTATAAAAAAGTATGTATAATCTTGTTTTGTTTGAAAAGGCTCGTATAGATTGATGGACTGTATGTCCTCTGCTTCAGGAGCTTTTCCGGTAACAAATGCACCAAATTAGCATGAAAGCCGACCCTGAATGTCCACCCTAATTACTTTTTTTTTTTTTAATAATATCTTAAAGATCCCCTCTAGACACTCTTTAAGACAAATATATTCTGTACAGTATAAAAGTATAATACGTTTAAATGACCCTGTTCTAAAAATCAAAAAATGTCATCCCCTCCAATACTCCCTCGTTGAAAAAGGTTTTGCTGGATATAGTGTCATTAGAGGCTTCAAGGTTCCACAGCTGCATACTGGACCAGTTGGCTCCAAACCAGTTGTGATGTTCCATATGTTCTTCCAATGTGAGGGTCCCGGGACAGAGGATGTTGCATGTGTACAGATTACAAAGCCCTCTGAGGCAAATTTGTGATTTCATGATTTTGGGCAAAATAAATAGAATTGAACCAATCCTGCTGGTGCGTCCACGTGTTCCTGAGATTTGAGGTTTTCTCCGTCAGCAGATGAATGTGAAAACAAACCAATTCAAACCCCATTAGAATATCTAAATTACATCATTATCAATGAGCTAATTTATGAAGACCCGGAGGAGACATGGAGGGGGAAAAGTTGGAGGTTGAAAAAAAAAGATGTGCAAGATCTCACCTAACTGTTATGAGATCTCCCAAAGTGCGATCTGTAATCGTGCTTTAAATGAAAATAAGCTTCTTCATGTTTTTAACAGTGCGTGGTTTCGCCAAAGATTCTTCAAGTCTGAGGAGAACTGTGTCAACGTGTGAGGAAAACGTCCCAACAGGTAACTTGTTCTTCTGCTTGAGATGAGTTTAAAATAATGTATATTTTTGGCCTTTATTGGACGGATGGAAGTGTAAAGGCAGCCGAACGTGGGGTGAGAGGGGTAAGACATGCAACAAAGAATCTGTAGATGGAATCGGACCGGCGACGTTGCGGTTATGTGGTTGGGGCTGTAACCATTCGGCATTGACGTACAATTTGGTACATATACCCATGGTGCTGAGAAAATAAACCCCAATGACTTTGGTCAACTCCTATATTTTCATTTGGCCATCAGCTCGAAACCTTCAAAACTAATAGCGTTCCTCCGCCTCAGCTGTAGTGTGAGGATTAGCAAATGTGAGCATGCTAACATGCTAAACTGAGATGGTAAACATTATACCTGATAAATATCGGCACGTTTGTATGCTAATGTTAGCATTTAGCTCAAATCACCACTGTGCTTATGTACAGCCTCACAGAGCTGCCAGCACAGCTGTAGACTCCTAAAGGGAAACGTTGGTGACTAATGGGAACAACAACTTTTAAAATTGGTCCAGTATTGAGTGAGAACACTTCAGACGGCAGACGCTAAACGGGCGGCAATGTAATTGTTCAGTCAATGTACGTCCACGAAAAGTTCTTCCATGTCATGGCTAAATATTTAGCTGATGTTGAGAGTGGGAATGAGGCCTAAGCCTCGAGCAAGATTTCAGAATGAGACTTCTACCAGCAAGACACACAATATCTAATAGACAGGATCAAGCAAAATGTAAATTAAAAGGTTTTATTTCTCTGTAGGGTTCGTTCCATAATGTTGTCAGACACTTATAACAATCTGAGCCTCTCAGTGCCAAAAATGTTATTTTTAATGTTACTACCATGCAGCAACCTCCGGTGTTGAGAAGCCAATGGCTGTGAGGCTGGCTTCAAAAGCGAGTCAAAACCAATAGACCCCCATTTTACAGTAAACTTGAGTTTATGGTCTCAATCTCTAGTTTCAGGTGTTCTTCAATACAGCATGATGTCCATTCAGTAAATTATGGTCCAGTTAGAGTAAAGTATGCTTTAGAGCGTGACTACCTTGCTATGCCGTATACGGCGTCCCTACGTCACTTCTCCGCATTCCGAATATAATGACTTTAAGTACATAGTTGCAAAAAAACAAGATGGCGAAGGCCAAAATCCTAGACGCCGCTGGTCAAAATGCCAAACTTGAGGCTTCAAAACCACACTCTACAAACCAATGGGTGACGTCACGACAACTACGTCCTGTCTCCATATCCTGTCTATGGCTAAAATCTTTACAGCAGGAATAAACATGTTTACAGCCTAGTGTATGAAAAGGTTTTGGTCTCTATAGGTCATTTCCCCGTTCATGACAACTTTATCAGGTGGGTGGTAATTTTAATGTAACTCACCGGTTTAAATGATATTAAGGATTTACAGTTTTGAATAATTAAGGGCGTGGCCGCTTTGAGTGAGGTGAGTGCCGTCTCAGGTAGCAGGAGTCTGCTGAGTCCCCTGGTCCCGCCTCAGCTCACCAACGATCCACCGCTTTGCCTGTTTTTAGCCAGTAGTTAAGCTGTCAAGATGAAGATTTATTTATAATTTACACAGTCTATGGTTATTACTAAATATAAAATGTGTAATATATACCACTGAAGTCCTGCTAGCTGCCCCTTCCTGTTATTTTGGAAAGGAGGTAATAAGAGTAAAGGAATGCCTCGTAAAATATTGCTTTTAGTTGCACCGTCACATGACCTGACCTCAGTGGAAAGTCATGTGGGAGATGTTTTATACCTTGAACCTGTGAGTTCCTCTGAAGTCACTTATTAATCTGTGAGTCGGTCAGACTGCCGTCATCGACTCTGATTACTAGATGATCAGAAGGAGCTCAGTGTCAAACCCCAACATCCGTCCCAGCATCAAACTCACCACATAATGATGTTAATTGTCAGTGTGATGCATTTTTTGCTCTTTTATAAAATAATGTAATACTTTCTGTCCTCAACCTCTACCGTATCTTATGGGGTAAAGGACCACCTGGTGTCAGACCCTTCTGCAAGTAAAAACTCAGTTCTACAAATACCAGAACCTTCTTTTCTTCCAACACTAGTTAAGAGTTTTCACCACAGCACCAGAAAGTGCTCCGCTCGTTCTTTATTTCAGCAAACATTAACAAAGAGAGGTAGTGTCCTCTAACGGCCTGTGATGTTAGGAACATATAAATTACTCTACTCATGGAGTAGAGGCTGCTGCATCGACCCTGTAAAAGAAATCAATCGATGTTATAGGCGAGTTAAAGGTTTAATGTGTAACACATTCAAATGTCTGAAAAAGACTAGACCGTATATATTTTGTTGAGTTGTGCGCTTACATTGTCCCAAATGATTTCAACAATTTTCAAACTAGAGAAATCTGTCATTTGAATGAAGGTAACGGTGCGATTCATTCGGTCACACATATCCCCTTTAGTCATGTGAGAAGCTGATCATAAGTTGACTTTTTAATTAGTTTTAAGCTGCATTTTTACCATTCACCTTTTAGATGGTGGTGGTTTTTAACTTTATATTTTAAGCAGATTAAGGATTTTAGACGTTGCACGTTTTGATCTATCAGAGAAACAAGCCGAGCAAATATTCGGCTCGCGCAGCATTTGAGCAACACATATTTGTGAACGTGAAGCTGCTTTATTCAGTGTTTTTACTGGTTTTAATCAGCGGGTCCGTTTGTTCTGGAGAGGAGACCTCTGTGGTAAAGTCATCTACTGAATCCTAAGGAATCCTAACCGGGAGAAGCTAACTGCACCAAAGACAACAACTCCCATGATCCCACGCTGTACTTCACCACATCACCAAACGTTTTGTTTTGATTGAGAGACCCCTAACAGCAGACAATGACATGTTGTGTGTTTAAATGAAGTGGAAGTAGAGAGAGTTATGATACAGTCTCTGACATCGTTATAACGCCCCAAATCCTCCAAAGTTACCGTTGCTTTCACATAGACACCTTTACACACGGTGTGATGTGACTTGTCATACAATTCAAACTGACCAGAGGACAAACATGGTACATTTCACATGGTGATGGTGTTCCGTGTGGTCAGCCCTGCCGCTGCTGCTCGATGTGGTCGGGGGTCCGGAGCGTCTTCCTGCAGACGAGGAGTTTCAGGAAATGCTGAGAGGGAAACTGCGCATTCTGGAAACTGACGGCACCGAGGTCAACGCTCTGTTCGAGGTACAGCTCATGACACACACACACACACACACACACACACACACACCTGGCTACCAGGCCTAAATTCAGCTCGCAAAGTCCACTTCCTCCATGAGTTATGATGAATCAGGTTGTAAAAGCTGTCTGTTCTAGTAGCCAGAATTCAAGCAGCTTAAAGTTGTGTTTAAAATAGTTATGTTAATGTTAAAAGGATGCTTAGTTACAGGCTCTTTAATGAGAATAAAGTTTGTGTTAATCATTTATTTGCATCAGGAAAAAAATGGAAAATATCTTAATGTCCAGAAAAACCACTGCTGCATAATCCACATATTTCTTTATTTAATGTGGCTGAACACACAACTTCCATGTGTTATTTTCTGGAAATACAAATAATACAAAGATGTCATGAAAATGAAAGCTTGAAACGTTCTTTTTAGAAGTATAACTGATGAAACTCTTTTCTTTTCTCTGTTGGTAGGAGCTGTCTACTCATCTCATCTCCATCAACAGTGAAGACAAAGTTATTTTTGTGACATTCAAAACATTTGAGGAAATATGGAAGTTCACCACATATTACACAATAGGTAGGTTTGGACCACAGTAGTAGTTGTACTTGTCACTAACAGTGGGATTTGAACTTAAGTATTTGCAATAAGGCAAAAAAGCTAAATAAAATAATTGTATTATTATTTCTGCCAGGAGGATGATGCGATCAGTCGTGTGTGTGTGTCTGTGAGTGAGTGTGCGCCTGTGTGTCTGTGTGTATCTTACATTGTGCATACTGTTTTGAGTGGCCGGCCATATGCTGTGTGGTGACACTTTCTCAAAACACTTTTTACTTCCTGTTTTATACTGCCATTAACTACTGACTTCCCACTCACCCCTCTGAACCGGCCCTCGGCCAATAGGGGCCGCTGGTGATAACACGGCTTAGTGCATCGTTGACCCCCAGCTACCAATTATGGGTTGTATCCATTCAATCACACCATTACCGGTGCTGAGAAATGAAGCCAGCAGTCCTTCAAATGGCCTCTTGACGCTGGCTCTAAAAGCGAGTTGCAGAGACTGCGTCCATATTGTGGATGGACAATACAGCAGTGGTCGTGGCAGTCACATCTGGCGGAGATCTGCACTCTGCTGAATGCACATTTCTAGTGATATTATGGTATATTTAAATAGCTTTGACAGTTTTTTTCTTGGGTATTGTAGTTAACTTCTGCAGGAAGGAATGCAGGAATGCACTTTGTGAGATATGAATAGCACTGGATAGGGCTGCTGCTGCTGCTAGTGCTGCTGCTGTAAAGATGATGCCAGTGGTTACAGTTCAGAATAGGAGTGGATTCACTCACATCTCCTCTCCTCCAGGTTTCCTGGGTCAGTGCATGGAGAATCTGTTGTGGGACCAGAAGTTTTGGCTCAGCTCTTTGGAGGAGGACATCGCAATCCAGGTTTCCATTCAGGAGGACACTCTCAACCTGATCTACAAAGGCATTCTCATGCAGGAAGGTATGAAGGACGTGGACAGCTATATTTCCTGCTGTACCTCCTTGTCTCTAGTTACAAGAGTAGCTGATGGAAGTCCCACCCCAACTTAAGACCACTGCTGAATCAACAACAAACATATGCCTAGGTTTAGGCAACAACTGTCCGGTTAGGTTTGGGGAAAGATCGGGATTTGGGTTAAAACATGTACGTTTGTAGATTGTTTCTGTAACGTCAAAAAGTAAAGAGTGTCAACATGTTAAAGTGTCCTTAAACTCTGCATCCAGGTCTCTCCAGTCACATAAATACAATTAGATTAGAGAAGTGGACAAATCATCTCTGAGCTTTCTGGGACTGTCTCGTATCAGATGCCTCATTCAGGCTGTGATGTTTCAATATGAATTACCGATTAAATACAGGTGTTTGCACTTCTTCACTTTGACCTGAGGAAGACCATCAGTGGTTGCAACATTACATCAGGCTACACAAAGCATGACTCGCTAAATGCACACCGCTAGCTGGATTATTTACATTACGACAGAACGCAGTAGAGTAGTAGAAATGTACTCTAAAGGTTACTGAAATACATATAACAGAGTAAATTGAACTTGTTACAACCCACCTCTGCCGATGATTACCTCAAAATGATCTAGTAATTAACTGAAAAACTATACATTTTAGAATACTTGACATGCTGACGTCAATCTCTCTGTGTCCTCAGGTTCATTGTTTGCTAGTTGTACTACCAACCAGATGTTTGACAGCTCCACCTCTGGAGGTGACCTGTACCTGGAACAGGGAGACATAGCCCAGTTTGAGCCTCCCTTCCTGGGCTCAGGGTGGACCGTCCACTGCCTGGCCGATGGAGCCCGAGGCACTGCACCCAAACCTGGTCTAGAGCCGGTTGTCCCTTTTCATCAGTAAGCCCCATCCACACACAGGTCTGGTGTCTCTGATCCGAGACCCTATGGTAGAAGATACGAGGTGCTCACATGATCCCATCTGTCCACAGATGGTTTCTCAAATCCTGTGCAGAGAGCATTTTAGTTGGTGATGGCAAACCCTCCTGTGGATTCCCTCTGCAGTTTGGTAAGTGCAGTAAAATCTATTGAGGATCGTTTCACCCAGAAAGAATTTCAGAATTTCTTATATACAAATAAGAGAAAATGTTGAAGGCTAATTTTTTAATTGAAACTCACTAATAAAGAAAATATTCAAATTATTTTATCACTACTGCCACTTCAACTTTGTTCAGTATTTGTTCAGAGGTTATCTGCTTTCAGTAATTACAACCCAGCTGACATCTCAACCACTTGTATTATTGTAAACAACACCCCTTTAAGTTCCCCAGTGATATTTTGTGGTCAGTGTTTACTGAAAGTTGTGGGACATCTTGTCTCATATTATCCTTTTCCTCTGTTCAGCCAGAGGAACCTGTCTGGTCACAGTGGAGTATGACGCTGAGGGCCCAGATGAGCTCAGCGTGGCCCCCGGTGATCGCATCATCATCGTGGGACTTCTGGTATCTTGTTTTGATTGGTTCACAGGGAAGAAGGAGGCGACAGGAGAAGTGGGTCTGGTCAAGACAAGCCTGGTGAAACCGTCCGCTGACATTTATGAGTGAGTGTATCACCAATATTACTGTGTGTAAAATTGTTTGACAATAGAGTATATGTAATTACTGTATCTTATTCTACTCTTGTCACCCTTCCAGCTCAGAAGATATTTTTTTGGACGGGGAGGAAGGGACATTCTTCAGTCTGCAAGAGGACAAAGTCATAGAGGAAACAAATGCCTTATTGAAGAAGAAATCTCAAAATGATATTGGTCATAACTACAAACTTGGTGAGACAGAAAGGACTCATAGGTCACACTGATTTATACATATTTGTGTCATGTGTCCAAAAAATCCAACAAGTTATCCAAACTAAATCACAAAATATGTTTTAATTTGTTATAAAAACAAAATATTCTGTTGCTGCTCTGTTAGGCTCGACTTAGAGACAGTGGTGCCTTGAGCTAGATGTTAATGTCAACATGCTAACATGCTAACAAGGACAATGTTAAGATGTGACGAGTATTATATTTATCATGGTCACCATTTTAGTTTAGCTTGTTAGCGCGCTAGCTTTGCTAATTATCACTAAACTCAGCTGAGGCTGATGGGAATGTCACTAGTTTTGCAGGTATTTGGTCATAAAACAGTATTTGACAAACTGAAATTTGACCAGATGATAGCGCTAGATGATAAGTCAGAGGGTCACCAAAGTTATTACAATCCATCCTGTGGGGGACATAAACGTGTGCGCCAAATTTCATGGCAATCCATCCGGAAGTGGTTGAGATAGTCAAGTGAATAAGTGAAAACTTTGACCTGTCGATGGTGCTAAATGAATAGTCAAGATATAACCAAATTACGATTCATCATTGTATGGCATCATGGACATCTTTATGAAATTTCAATACAACCAGTCCAATCACAAAAAAAATAAAATTTCAATCTTTTCGTGCAACTAGAGGAAAACTCAGAGGATCACCAAAGTCAGTGGAATTCCTCCACTGAGCACCATGAATATATATACAGATTTCCATAACAATCACAACACAAATAGGGGTCTCCTGTGTTAGCTTTGTTGATCCAACCATCCATCCCGACCTACTATTCTAAACTCATAACTAGAACACTTAATGCTGCAGTCTAACTGGAGAAAAGTAGCTTGAATTAATACCATGCATCTAAAGCTTACAGCATGAACGACTTGCACAGCGTTCAGATTGACATTGTCTTGCTTTAATTACCAATTGTTGAGATGTTAGGGTGTTTTCTCATTCACTGTCTTGCACTTTGTGTTGTTCAATCTCAGATATGATCAGTTACCAAGACTCTGAGAAAAAAGCATCACGTAAGTATTGGCACCTATGGTAAATATCAAATAACTGCGTTATATATTTCATAACTTCTTTCCTCCGATTATTCTTTTACAGTCAGCTCTTCAAGCAAAGTTGATCCTCAGCAGACTGACTTGAAGAGAAATATCCAGAGGTTTCTTGATCAAGGAAAAGACACATTGCCACCTTCCATACGGACCGTGAATGGGACTCTAGAGGACTCTGTCCCGGCTTCAGAAGCAAAAAGTCCTCCCTGTTTCACTGTTCACCCGGTTGTAGAAGGAGAAAACAACAATGAAATCTTCACTGTGCTTTTCTCCTTCTTGGAGGGACAAGACTACAAAATCGAGTTTGGCACCCTGTATGGATTGAGTTCTGAACTCCTGGCCTCCTCCGCATTCACCGGTCACTCGGACGAGGACGAGCTGATTGCCTTCCTGGGTGTTGCCAGGGAAACAGCCAGGAAGAAACGACTCTTTTGGTCACAATCTCGTTTGTGCTTTCTGCTGGGTAAGCTCTGTGCTGGAAGGTCAAAGTTCAGCCAGGCCCGGGTCTACTTTGAAGAAGCCCTCAGCGTGCCACGAGAAGGCTTCGTGGACCTCAGGCTGTTGGCCAGCATCTACTCCAACCTGGTCACCATATACCTTTTGCAGAAAAATACAGAAAGTTTCTTTGCTCTGACAGAGCGACTTGTTGCCTTGCTATTGGGCATCCCAGACTGTCTGGAATGCTTAGAGGACAACTCTGCTCTTAAATACATCCTCAAGAAAGCTGTTCTGTCTCACAACCAGATGGCAGAGGCCCGGGCTTGTCATCTATTGGCGAAGCACCACTGGACTCGTGCTGAAGGGGTACGAGTTGTTCCTTACCTTGAGAGACTGCTTGTTCTTTGCGCTGAAGCTCAGAGAACATGGGGCCTCTCTCCCAGTCATGAATACCTCGCCCTGGGAAGGCTCTACACCGAACTCCAACTTCCCCACCTCAGTGTCAGTTCAGCCAGGAGAGCTTCTCAGCAGCCCTCTGCCACACTGACGGACTGCCTTAGCAGCATGGTTCTATTTTTGGACAATGTCAACAGACTGAATGGGATCGCAGAACAGGAAGCCACTATCCCACCTCAAGTGGCTCCCTATTTACACCAAGCCCTCTCTTCTAACAAAGCTCAAGGAGGAACAACTGATCAGCACCATGTTTTGAGCCACCAGCTTACTGTTTGTCTCTGCCAACTCTTTTGTAAGCACAGAATGGTTGGACACGCTATCGGCCACATGCATACTCTCATCGACAGCAATCCACCCTCGCAGAGACCCCCCATCTCAGTCCCAGAGAGAAACGGTACCCTCATCTGGCTGGCATGGCTTCACATTGACAACAAGCAGCCGGATGTTGCTTTGGATATCCTGGACTCAGTCCTCGCCTCCATGCCAGAACACTGCACTACCCCTCAGGAAGGTCGGTGGGCTTGATTGTGTTCAAAGAAAATAACAGTTACAGTGTTTTAAAATCAAATATTTCCAAGAACTAATCATGAGCCACAGGAACTAAAGTCAGATACTCGACCAGTTGAATTTGGGCCTTCCTATTTGTATTTCCGATACTGACAATAATCTAGGAATCTGACAGTTAGGGAAAAAATGTTGTTTGGCGCGTAATTTTTAACACGTCATGTGCATTTTTTGTATTTACTGTTGAGCGTTAAAAGAGACATGCAGAGTTGGAAAAGGGCACTGAAAACTTTCGTCTGTCTCCGAACTGCAGTGCGGCTGTTTTATTGTTATTAATTTAGAACGTAACTGTATTTGACAGACTGAAATACATATGTTTGGTTTTTCATGTTCACTGATAAGATAGCAAACTAAGCCAGTCTGAGAAAAGGTCCCTGGAAAAGATTTCCTTCGTGGAAATAAGAGTGCACGAGACAACCACAGGACTAATCTGTTTTAAGAAATGAAACTACTAATTTGAAAGTAAATAATTCGAACATAAAATGTGTTACCTAACTGCCTGTTATTGATGTTAATTGAACTACTTCCTAATTCAACGCTCAACATATTATGACTGGTGCCTCTGTTATTATATTATTTTGAACGGGACTGTTTGAACGGAAGAAATTGGCCAACTTTTTTAAAGATGTAAACATATGATTGGTTGAAATACAATAATCAGTGTCGATCGGCAGGCAACAACTGATTTAAAAGCAGGCTATTTCATAACGCTTAAAGTAAATGTGTTTGATTTAACACACAGGTGTGGTCCTCAACATGCGTGGCGTGGCATTTCGGTGCATGGGTGACCTCCGGAGGGCGGCAGAGAGCTACCAGGCTGCTGCGGACATCTGCCAAGAGTATGAGGACATACCAAACTGGGCTGAAGCTCAGGCTAACCTGGGTAAGAAAGTAAATGCTTCGTCAAGGGAGACACTACCGGCAAAACATTGTTTTTCAAGCACTGGTCAATTTTGCTTCCATAACATGTCTTCTTTAAGACTAGTGGAAAGAAAACATCAAAAACACACAGTTTGGTGTTTATTTTACTTCCTTGTCTATTTGCGTCTGTAAATTTCTTCTAAATTCACCAAAAAGTTAACTTTAGGTAATGCCTCATTTGCATATTTAAAGATAACATTTTAGAAAAATTGTAATACAAAAAATATTGTCTTAATGCAAGTAATCAACTGGAAAAGTTTAATGGTGATATCTATTAGCTGTTGTTTTTTACCTTATTCACCTTAACTCGTGATTCTTCTCATGAACTTCAGTCCTCTGAAATGACTCTGCTTCCTCCTCGTGAAGGGCTGTTATGTCTAAAGGCTGGAGCTAAAGGACTGGCGCAGAGACACCTGACTGAGGCCGTGCAGCTCTTCTCTGAGCTGGACGAAGAAGGTCACGAGGCGAACTTCATCACAGTGCTGCTGGAGCTGGGTCAGCACTATGTGAAGCAGCACCAGCTGGACTTTGGGAAAGGATGCTACGAATGGGCTCTGCTGCTGGCCATCAATGCCAACCTGTTAGACTGTAAGTATGTAAGTTACACACTGCGTGTCTTTTTTATTACTTGAGCTCCTCTCAATGAACTGGACTGGACTTTCACTCATTGCCAGGCCAGCTCACTGCAACCAGACACCTGTGCCATCTGTATGGGTGTGAGAGTCCAGACCAGGCCCAGTGTATCGTCTACAGCCAGCACCAGGTCCAGCTGCTGAGACACACAGGAGACAGAGGACAGGAGGGAGAAGCACTGGTAGCCATCAGTCAGCTCTATCTCACTCTGGGCACAGAAAGGTGTGTGTGTGTGTGTGTGTGTGTGTGTGTGTGTGTGTGTGTGTGTGTGTGTGTGTGTGTGTGTACCTGTACATCTATCTTTGTGAGGACCAGTGTGCGTTTGAGACCCTCAGAGTGAGGACATTTTTTATAGAGAGGACGTTTTGGTGAGTCCTTACTACCTCAAAGGGTTTTAAGGTTCAGATTAGGATTAGGTTAGGGTAAAGGGCTATGGAATGCATTACGTCAATGAGTTTCCTCACAAAGATTGAAGTATAGGGTTGTGTGTGTGTTTGTGTGTGTTTGTGTGTTTGTGTGCTGCAATAGATCCAATACAAACTGTACTGAGGGTTTTTCCAATAAAACAGCAAAATACAATGCTGTTGTTTTGAGTAGACAAAGTGAGTATACAAAGTATACAAAAGTGTAAGCATTTAAGCCACTATTTTTTAGACTTTGTGTTTTCAAAATGCAACCATTATGAAAATGAAACTCAGCTGTTAATTTGACGTTGTTAATGACGAGTTTAAACTTGAGTTTACCATTTTACAATTCACCTGCCACACTAATCTGCACTGCCACCTGTGGTCACACTTGATATAGGCGACAAATGTAAAAAAAAAAAAAATACAGAGTCATATTCTCCTACACATACACTCCTACAGGACTAATCTAAGTCTCTGACTATTTTCAGGGCATACAGGGCGGCTCTCGACTACACCAAGACCAGTCTGGGTATTTTCATCGACCTGGGCTGCAGGGAGAAGGAAGCGTACGGCTGGCTGCAAGCGGGAAACATCTACCGCCTGGTGGACCAGACTGAACTTGTGGACCTTTACGTTCAGGTCTGAGAGCAGCTGTGTAGGCATTGCAACCATTGTGATGATGTCTATCAGTTGAGGCACAATCTACGAAACTTGTATAACGCAATCGTAAACCTGGTTGTTAGCAGTTTCATCTAGGAACTATTTTCTTTCTACCAAACGACACTCAACATATCACCGTGCAGAAGGAAGCGTGCATCTGTACTCGATGAGGCTAGCTCACCTAGCACACTGAGCTAGCTAACGTTACAGCTCAGCCAAGGATGACACCATTAATGTTTACGTCAAGAGCAAGAGCCTCTTGTCCGTGACTAGATGAACACTTCCTAAATTAATATAGCACTTTTCTAGTCTCAGCGACCGCTCGAAGACGTCAGAGATTGTCATGGTTGTAATTTATGTTTTTGGTGCCCTATTGAAGTGGCTGCTCAGTTAGTTTCAGTTTTGTGCTGTCTTTGGCGGATAAACTAAAACTATGTGTTTTTGTCGATTTCATTGTCAGGTAGCTCAGGATGTCGCTCTGAGTACAGGAGACACCGGGTTCATCCTGAAGCTTCTGGAAGCTGCAGGAGACATTTTCTTCAACAGCAGCCAGGACCGGGACAAAGCTATCACCTTCTACAGGGTATGGACTGGATAAAACACTGAGTCAATACAAATATTTAAACATGTTACTTTATCGTTACCTTACAATTTACAATCACTACTACTAGTCTCATCTTCCAGTGGCGGCATAATACGGCATCCTTTATCAGTTAGTTTGGATGTAGGTGTGGACTATTTATCCATGTTTTAGAGCAGGGGTTCGGTTCCAAAAATAATTCTAATTGAATGGAAGATAAAATGATGCTACTCTCATGTCACTTCTGGTTGCAAAGAAACAAGATGGCGACAACCAAAAACCAAGTTGGCCATGTACAAGATGCCGAACTCAAGGCTTCAAGATGGCATTCAACAAACCAATGTCATCGTGACTACGTCCACTTCCTACATACACTCTATGGCCTTTCTGTGCTATCACAGTATTACTATTATTGTTTGGTATGATGGTCAAAACTAAGAAAATAAGAAGCCTGCTAAAATATTCTGTGCATCTTTGTTTACCCACCATGTAGGACCGTGCTCTGCCCATCGCAGTGAAGAGCAGCAATGTACGTTCCAGGCTGAGGTTGTGCAATAAGTTGACGGAACTGATGCTCAGTCTCAAGCTTTATGAGGAAGCTGTGGAGTTTGCTCAGACTGCACTGGACATCAGTATCACTCTGGGTACGGAAAACCTCCAACACAAAGTTTTGATTTTTCTATATTATTCCAGGATATTATTTTAAGGTTGTATTTACGCTTTATTTAAAGGAAGACATAGTCCAATTACTGTCATCCATCAGTACTACATTGATTATCTGTAGAAAGACCTACTTTGGGTGCTTTCACAAGCCGACATTTAGTCGATTTTAATGGAACTGTGGTGCGGTTCACTTCTGCAAAAGTCTGGTTTGCTTCACATCTGGGTCAAAGAGAACATACAGAATATGCTAAATGAAGTCCACAAAGGTGGGTTGGTGAGGTTTATAAAGTCATTGGACATAAATCTGGAGAGGGATACATGTGCAAAGTAGATCAGTGACGAATCAAAGTGAAACAACTTTGACAGCAGTGTTTTATAGTCCCTGATTCCCTGCGTAGAAAGTGGCAAATTATTTTCTGATTTAGTCTGCTTCAACTTTTGCATTGTGAAACCGAACCAGAATAAATAGAAAATTAACCAAAAGCATCAATTGCACGCTGTAACGGTCTAGCCGAATGGACTTTTGGCTTGTGAACGCGCCCCTAAAAGTATGAATGAACTAGAAGGACACTCGGCAAGTGCAGATCCCTGCTAAGGTTGTGTCCGTGAGTAGAAAATAATGGATCTATCTGCCATGTGACTTGGTTCTGCTCTAACATTTAATGAGTTCTTCCTCTGGCAATGCTACACCCTTTAACCAAGTTTCATAAAAATATGAAATTCTTTTTTATTTTTCAATCCTATGTTTCCATGTCGGGGGGACCTATTCAAATGTTCACTAAATCACCAATAAAATCCACCAACAGTTAAGTTTTCGGGAATAAACAACATACTGATGATTTAGCTAATTGCCAACAGTGGAACTTCAAATGTCAAGTGTATCCTGCTGGTGGGGCAGAAAGAAAATCGAAAGGGTCAGTCCTTTGGGGCCCGAATGTGATCAACAGATTGAATGGTAATTCATAAAAAAAATTATAAGATATCTTATGCAAAAGGAAAGTTCATGACTGGTTCATCCTCTAGGGACCATGCTTTGCAAATGTCCTACCCATTAGATTACATTTAGTTTCATGAAAATAAAAATGTGCCAACCACAACCAGCTAGCTTTTGGTGCATGTTTGGCCATTTAAAACAATACGTGTATTTCAAAACGTGCACTTCAGACGCTTTCTGTGCATTTGGGCCTTTAGAAATCTTCCTCTCTGAACCATAAACATCAGTATGAAATGTCATGGTATTCTGGCTAGTAGTTGTTGGTGTGTGTTGCTCTAAACCAGTGGTGCGCAGGCAAATTGATAACTGAACTTCCAGATATCCTGATGAGTTTGACAGAATAACTGTGTCTATCTTTGTGTGTGGTTGTACATACAGGTGAGTTTCTGAATGAGCGCGTGGCTTACCATCGTCTAGCCTCTCTGTACCACTGTCTGGACCAGTATGAACTGGCTGAACACTATTACCTGAAAACCCTGACCCTCTGTCCAACACCTCTGCTGTTTGACGAGGAAACACTGTACTATGTTAGGGTGTACCAGACGCTGGGGGACATCATATTCTATGACCTGAAGGTAAGGGATTAAATGACAGATATGTCAATCTGTTAATTACTACGAGCACAATGTGACACGCACAGACACTGACGTTCAGAGGTAGTGCCCTCGTTATGGGAAACATTTAAAAAAAAAAATATATATATATATATCTTAGAATATCAGTTGAAAATAGTTGCTCTTGAGCTTCTTAACATTTAATTTTGAATCCTTGCAAATATGTGACATTTGTTATTTTTACTTGGATTAGAGCTCTATTGGATGTTCTAGTTAGTTTCCATTGGAGGAAACACGGTCTTAATATAGTTCACCAGCCATGGTTCCTTGTCCCCAAGAATACCTGTTTGTTCTTTCTGATGGCCAAGGATCAGGGAACGCACAAAGGGGACTACTAGTTTAGTTCCTGAGACGAGCTGCTGTGGGGCTGTAGTAAAGGGGACTATTGTCTTGTTAGCTTGAAAGCTAGCTATCAAGACACCCAATCGTCACCTTGGGTTTGTCCAGAGTTATAACATATTTTAAGAGTACAGACATGAGTTCACTTAAGGGAGCAGAAAACAGGTGGTTGTATATTCTTTTATCTTGTTATCTAAAGATCACACGTTACTTTACGTTTATTTTGGGATATGACAAATAAATAGTTTCCTTAGGCCAATAAATCTCTGGAATATAAAAAGACTAACCAACTTCTTATAGTGTCTTAAAGAGCTCAGCTAACAAGCCAGGTATGGTATGCGCAGACATGCTAATTTGTATGAACTACAATGACTGATTTTAAGGGCAAGTACATTGTGCTGTAATCTCTACAGGACCCATTTGATGCTGCAGGCTACTACCACCTGGCTCTGGCTGCAGCCATGGATCTGGGCAACAAGAGGTCTCAGCTTCAGCTGTGCACCCGCCTTGCCACCATCTACCACAACTTCCTTATAGACCGGGAGCTCTCGCTCTTCTTTTACCAGAAGGCTCGGGCCTTTGCTGCAGAGCTGAACGTGAGGAGAATAAATATCTCACCGGATCAGCAGTATAGCAGCACCCCACAGTACAAGACCACCGGATGATAGGACTTACACTTTGGGAAGTATTTGTTCTACAAGAAAAAAATATACTTCAGCAGATGGCTGGATGAATGTTTGAATGGCTGGATGAATCTTATTTTGGTACAGAAATGTGTGTTTCATGAGAAGCCTTGTGAATTATTATGCCATAAGCATTAAGACTACAGAACTGATTCAACTGTTCCCATAAAACCCATCTTTAAGACTTTACTTTGAAGAGATAATTAAGGGACCAGGGTGCCCAAGATGTCCAATCAACTCATCTATTGTATTGTGAAACTGTGTGTTAAGAATTCACGATTGAACTTTACTCAGGCCTCTGAATATTCACAGGGAAAAGATAAATATACGAAACCAGAAAACAGTTACTGTCTTTAAAGATTGGATAGATGTGTCATTGATGATTTCTACTTTTTCAGTTTATTTTTTGTAATTCTAGGAAAACGTAAGAAATAAAACTGCTGATTACAACTGATCACTCATAAATAATAGTACATCATCTGCATATAATGAAATCGTATGTTCTGGTACTTGTTTGAATTCCCTTTAGCTGGTTATTTATTCTAGAGGCTTGACTGAAAGCAAAATTTAATAGAGGACACAACCCTGTTCTGTACTTCTGTTGGAAATGCATGACATGACAACCATTAGGCAATAAAAACAGAACTGCACAATGTAACTTGACTCAATCAGTGGAAATATTCCCAAAGCAAATTCTTGCATCGTTGGTATACAGTCAAATGCTTCATGATTTCTGGTAGTGTCCCTCTTGTAGTGTTGAGTTCAATGACTACAGTGTGACGCCTGAAATACATTGAATATGTGAAGTTTATAAGTTACCAGCAGCTGATTAACAGTGTGTTAGAGTTGTTCTCATCAAAAGCCCATCACACATGTTCATGTTATTCTGAGCTGCAGTTATGGAATAAGTCTGTAAGAGCATCAATGCTGTTTCGTCACTGCTGCCTTTGAATAACAACACATAGAATGATACCTGCTGTCTATGTTAGTCTGTTCCTGTCCCAGCATGCACCATGAACCATCTGAACAAACAAGTCTCTGCTCTAGGTTGTAGACACAATTATAAACGAGCACAAGAGCAGATGTGGGTCTACTCTCTTGAAAGAGGACGGCAAAATCATTACAGGATTACGCAACACTAATGACAGACTGTTACTTAATGACCAAAACTACAATCTTCACTCAATTAGTCTGGAAGCATTTGACAGCTGAACCGCTGAACATGTTGCTCAACGGCCACAAATCAGTCGAGGAGTCTGCTGCAGCGTCTGTGTTTGGCCATCACACAATGTGAAGTCACTTTTGTCTGCAGAGGGTAAGCTGGAACACCGGCAGCAAAATGGATTCAGTCTGCTGCCATTGGTCATACTGACCCGACCTTAGTCACCTTAGCGTAAGATCTGATTCTAGTCAAAAAATAAAAGGACATAACTCAGTCAAGCATGAACCCGGTCTGGATGTAGAAGGGGGTGCGTGGCCTAAAACGTTTTGGAACCGCTGCTCTACACCATCGTTTTTTGAAGGTCTACGTTTCCACGGTCCTCACTACGAGTACACCCTGGAGTTTTCAAACTAACTAAACTAAACCCCTCTTTTTTTGGGGGGTTACAACTCCGGAGTAGTGTGGATGCGAGGTGTAAACATAGCAAAAGTCATGCGTTTTAAAGTGGAAACATTGGCGTTAGCCTGCTGTCTGGGTCGTGCGTTCGAGTCCTGTTTTTCCATGTGGTTCCACGAGTCGTGACAATTATACAAAAAATATACCAGAAGACTTGGCTTAAGTTTATCTTTTAACTATTTTATTATTTAGTATTGAATTACATAGGTATTGGTTTGGTATGATCACCTGAAGTGCTTAGTTAATGACTCATAATGTGTCAAATAGCCGGATAAATATTACCAAGTGCTGTCTGCATCCCCCCGTGACCTCCATAAACTGTGTGTTTCTGCTGAACAAGGAGCTCAGTGTTCTCTCAGGTGACTGCTTCAAATAAACACACCCACGGCTGGGTGAGAAACACATGTCTCCATCGACACCCCTCTTGTCTGTCCAAACAAACTTGGACGGTCGCTTTCTGTGTATATGAGCCATCTACAGCCATCCACAGCCAGCCTCCCCTCCGTGACCGTCAGCCTGTCGGAGGGAAGCAGGAATTAAAAACAGCCTCACATCTGTAGAGAGCGTGTCGGTGGGAGGGTTCGGACAATATATTGCAATCCATGTGAGAAGCAGCTTAAAGTCCCTGAGAGAAACAACATTTTTGCTGAGTGAGGTCATTTTGGACCAAGGGAAATTTATCTTTTTTATAACCTAAGTATTGTTTTTGTAGTTTTGACCGTCGCTCTTGGCTGCTATGATAACATCAGCTTCATTTACCTTCATTTACACAATGGCTCTGTGAGGCAGAGTGCACGTGGCAATTGAAAAAACAGTTTAAACATATCATCTAAACCATCTTTAAGTGAAACTTTTGACTAAACTTTTGTAAATAGAAATAACACTATTTATCTTGGGAATAGAAGCAATAAAACACACCCTTGCTAAATGCGATCCACTCAGCTACAGCCTTACTCCGCCCATTGGTACATTTCCACAACACTTAATTCCATCAGTACAACAGCAGTCTGGTCATACTCTCCGCTTTGCTGAGAACCCTTTTTCTACGTAACAAATGTATTTATTCTGACCGGAACAAAGCTGTTTCTTGGAAGGTTTTTTTTTAAAAGTTCGTTATTTTGCATGCAACAAGCATAAATTGATAGGTGAAAAACTGATGCTAGACATCAAACTATTCCTGGAGCAAAAATGATGTTCTGACTGACTATTTATCTCCAGTCACTTTTGCGGTTTTCGATGTTATGCTACCATCAATGTAACTCAACATAGATGTTTCAAAGTAAAGGTTTTCCAGCACCTGCATGTCGATTTTTATGTATAAAAATCTGATGGAAATTAAAAATTTCATTGAAAGCAAAGTGGAATTAAGTTGTGAAAGATTAAGATTTCTTTTGTTAAAAAGGAAGTATTGCGTGACCCCAATCGATGTTTCTTAACCTGTCCATAACGAGTGACATGGCCTTTTTTTATTTGAGCTGGCCACGCCCCTGCCGGCTTTGATATGAGAATAAATGTCGAACACGTTGTACTTTTACCAGACCACACGTTTCCTGTGGTCATATTCATGTATGTTGAGGACTGGATGGACTCAAAGATGGCGCCCATTTCTTCCAAGTGAAGTTGAAGGATTTTCTCTCTTCCTGGTTGTTGTTTTTCTAGCGTCTGTAAAGTTTTTAATGACAATAAACCTTCATGATGCACACATTGAATGGTAATACAAAATACATATTCATGTTTTTCTTTGCTGTTGGTGTGCTGTCAACAATTTTACAAATATCTTTTTTATAATGGAGGTCTATGGGCAAAATGCTTTTTGGGCCCCCGTCTCAGTACGGTGATAAACCACAAAGTGGCAGCAGGACTGACCTTCACGCCACATCAAGCTCTGACTCAAGATAGCTTCATTATTATCTTGGGGTAACGGTCTGTAATGTTAAATGAGAAAACTTTAGGTTTAGCCACAGCTGCTCTAGGTTTCCTTTTCTCACAGGAAGTAGAAAAACAAAAGTCAGAATCACCTCTGGAGTGAACCAGCACCTTTAAAAGTAGGTTTAAATGTGTGTGTGCGTGTGCATGTGCATGTGCTTGTGTGTGACTGCATGGTCTGGTAGTCTTAAATTGCCCTTACAAGGGGACAGTATGAAAGCATCCAGTCGTCCACATATCCCCAGTCTGCACCCAAGAATGACTTCATGTTTTGGAAAAAAAGGGAGGAAAAAAGAAAAGCAGCCAGCACATGAAGCTGAGT
Source organism: Lycodopsis pacificus (assembly GCA_028022725.1). Classification (NCBI taxonomy): domain Eukaryota; kingdom Metazoa; phylum Chordata; class Actinopteri; order Perciformes; family Zoarcidae; genus Lycodopsis; species Lycodopsis pacificus. Next base: position 2,750,283 of record CM051710.1, read on the forward strand.
TCTGTCTCTGGGATTCAAGGGTCTGTGTAGCGTAGCCGACTCATTGGTTGAGAGGGCTTACAGTTCTACGCCATCATTTGGCTCACATGGGCTGCTCACGTCAAACATTTAAGGATGTCTCAAATGTTCCCGAACAGAAGATCCATCAAAAGAATGACTGGAGTTGGGGTTAAAGGAAAATAATGTATGTCGGTGCATTGACCCGCCAACCAACTACCAGTATTAATATCAGTGGAAAGATAAACCTGGTCATTTTTTAGCATCTACAAATTACATTTCCTCATTCATTTAAAGTTACTACCAGGAACTTTCCTTCCGTGATGATTTTTGTCCTAAAATGGTGGTGTTTTTGAGCACCAGACTCCCTTTAGAAAAACTCTCATTTTACTGCAGGATGTCTGACAGTGTTCCATGCTCAGTCCTGGTTCTGGTTCTCCCAGTGCCCCCCTTCCCTCCAGCAGGGTCTCTGGCAGTGTGGTGTTAGTGTTGGCTACCAGCGGGGACCGGAGGAGTTTCTGGTGAACCTGCATAGTTTCATTTGATTTTGGGCGGAATCCGACGACGAGACACCGATGACGAGAATTAAGAATAACTATAAATAGACTCGTAGGTCTCATCGGTCTCGTTTACTGATGGAGGTCCATAGAGGATCAGGATTAAACTGAGACTGATTCATAACCAGTTAAAAGTTTCTCACAACTTTTAATACAAAACACTATAAAACAATCAATGCAATAAAAATATGTTCTATGTTAATTCATAATGAGAAGTTAAAGCAAAAAACGTTGCTATTTCTATTTTAACATAATACATGAAATATATTCAAATTGATAGAAAATGGTTGGTGCATGAAGGGGACCTCAGAACTTTAACAGCCTCCCTCATTACTGCACCCACTAGACCTGCCAAAAATGTATGAAGGCAGGATGATTCTGAGGTCATACACGGTAACGTCGGAGCTCCGTCGCCACGCCTCCAAGAGCGCAGCTCCCTCCCACATCTCCTCCCTCTCTCTAGCCTCGCTGCTAGAGGCGCTCATCCAACTGAGTGGATTGGACAGACAGAAAACACCCAGTTTCACTTCACTGGATGCTTTAACAGCTGGTTCGCCCCTGGACGCGCAATTACGCACGGCTGCAAAATAACAATAACAGACTCACTGTCCAATTTGAAATATCAGGATCGCTTTATTCTGATGTATTTTTCAAAACTAAGGGGACGTTTGTCTTCCGTGTGTGTGGATTTCTTTCTGCAACGTCCCCAGAAAGTGATGAGCAGTGCGGAGCCAGGGATTGTGATCTCCGCGTAAACTTCTCTTCTCCTCTCTGTGTCTCTATCCGCTGAAAATCTTGCATTAAGAATGCAAGTCCTCCTGTACACAGCCGTGTTCCTGTACCTCAAGGAGTCTGCCGGCGCACAGCCAAAAGCCAAGTGTCCGACGCGGTGCGATGTGAGTACCTGTCCGAGCCCGGGCTGCCCCAGCGGCTACGTGCCGGACCACTGCAACTGCTGCCTGGTGTGCGCCCAGGCGGAGGGAGAACCGTGCGGACGCAAGGACGACCTGCCTTGCGGGGACGGACTGGAGTGCAAACACCCGGGGGGCAAGCGGCTCTCCAAGGGCTTCTGTCGGTGCAGGTTCCGCCTGGACGTGTGCGGCAGCGACGGGAAAACGTACGGCAACGTGTGCCAGCTGAAGGCGAACAGCTGGAAGGCGCTGCAGCAGGGACTAACGGGCATCACCCAGGTCCAGAAGGGACCATGTGAGAACAGCGCAGGTACGATTTACGCATTGGTGGCTTCATTTGGTTAATCAGACAGTCGGTGAAGCACTGGACAGGGCCGGAAGCAGAGCCCTTTCCAAAAACTTCTTTGATTTTTTGTTATATTATCTTCAGAAATAAATTATATTAAAAAGGAGACAAAACCTGAAAATAAAAATAGAAATATAGAAAAACAGCCATACCTTCATTAACAATATTTCCATCACTGGTGTCGAAACCAAAATGCTTCGTCCAATACTTCTCTGATGGTTCGGTGTTTGCATCAAAGTACAGTTCAACAGTTGTCTTGTTTTCCAATAAGTCTTTGGGGCATCAATAGAGCAGAGCTTTGGCCGACAACCTGTTGACTTTTATGTAATTAATTATGTCATGTCTCCGTTAAAAGAAACATTATGTGCCAATCCATCCGTCATCTTAAATGTATCTGGATAAAATCCAAATGAGATTTAAGACACTTTCATTTGCACTTAGCCACATACGTAAGTCTCTGTTGGTGGTACGTCAGGGTTGGCCCTCCTCTGTTTGGGAACAAAAAACACCAGAAAAACCTTCTGCACTTTAGCACTTCAGTTACACCAATAACAGTTGTTTTTACAAAAGTGAGCCTCAGTCTGCTGTCATTAGAGTCGAAATGTGTTTCCCACAATCATGTTGACTCATCGGGAGAGTGTGCGGTCCGGGCCTTAACCCCCACCTCAACGAACCGCCCTGTCTCCACACTAATAAGAGCCAGATTAATAAGGCTGGGTCACCAGAGTAATGATTCACAGCAGCAATAAATACTGGTTAGAGGGCAGGGGCCGGTTTAACAGCCTGTTAAAGCGGCCCAGAACCAGTTATTTGGAATTAACCACACCTCTTGTAAAGAGATGTTTGTCTGTCCTGCAGACTGACCTAGATAATTCCCTCAACCCAAACACAGAGTTCATGTGCAGGCCTTTCTCCGTAAACAACGTTCCTCATGTAAGGGGCGACCAGATCTACATTGTAGACGTTTATAACGGATAGCAATATTAGTCAGTTGGTACAATGAACCACTTTGGTTTAGAATACAATATCTTGGCAGCTATTGGTTGGATTTCCAAGAACTTTTGTACATACACTGGTTGTCCCCAGAGGATGAACCTTAAAGATGATCTGATCTGATTCGATGATCTCCCAGCATTAATTAGCACTGAAAAGTTGCAGATTTATACATACTATTTCTGCCTAACTGTTGTTTTTAACCGAGCTGATTGCAGTAAATGCCTTTTGCTACCTAAACGGTTGTTTATTACTTGCGACCCCGACCGGCCGGTTAAGAGGAGTGAGGAGTCAGCAGCCAATGACGGTATAAAACATGTTTTTCAAAAATTGTGAATCACCGCAACTATTAGAGGGCCTTGAAAGGAGCATAACAAAATATACCAGGCTGATGGGTCCAGCAGTGGGAGATTAGCTGTTGACAGACACACACGCACACACACACACACACACACATGACCGAACGCATGATCTCCCCACAGGCTTACGACCTGGCAGAGATAATAAATATGGTGCGCATGATGGCAGAAACACACGCACATACAAGCACACACATGGCCAGTGTCATGTGGACCGATTCCAGCATCTGCTGTTTTACAGTCATTCTCCTGTCCACACATCTGCACATGTTCCTCGTTTCCTCTGTCACACTGATATACATGCTCCTGCCCGCAGCGCTCCAGTTTATTAGACTACCGTCTCCATTCAAAACATAGCGGGGAGAAAAGTTACTGGCCGTTAAATGATCATCCTGCCTTCACCATCTCTCCCTCTCACAAGCTTAACTTGTAAAAGCAGAGCACGACGGCTGCTCGGAGGAAGCGTTTCACCGACTGCAGCTAAACACATTCACCACACTGTTCCAAACAAAGGGAGAGGCTCAGCTTCATCTCCTCCTCCACTGAGCTCAGATCTGCACACTGTGAAAGTCCACTAGCAGACAGTTTTCTTGTCTTTTACATTTACGAGCTTTACTGTGTTGAAGCTAAAAGACTAAACGCAGACTTCACTCGTCAAACTTGTATTTTCTGACATTGAATAACATTTAAAGTGATTCCACAGAGAATTCTACAGTTTGACTCCACACGTTGCAATACACATACTAATGTAACATGTGCACACTGAGTTATAAAACCAAGTTCCTTTCTGTGATCATCATCAGCTGACATCAGCAATAATCTATGTTTTTGCTCAAAACGTAGCTATGTGTTGTAATTAATTGTTACATTTGCCTGATGCTGATGCTAAAGGAACGGTCAGAGGAAACATTTGGAAGCATCCTGAGGACAACACGTAGCCACAGTACATGTCGGGCCAGGATATGATGCGCTGGACGGACAGACGGACAGACCGTCTGTTCAGTGCTGATGAATGAAACAGATTGCTGCTGACTGTTACAATCATCCCCACAATCCCCTGCTCAAGGGGTTACAATCATCTGAAACACACACACACACACACACCAATGGGAGATATCAACTGAGGAAACAGGAAGTCCCTGCAGCCCAGAGTTGTGGCAGACTCTATTTACATTTCCCTTTGATCACAAACCCTTTATTTTGTCAAGGTTTTAAAGGGTATGTGGCTGGCGCACACACACACACACACACACACACACACACACACACACACACACACACACACACACCTACACACACCATGTCACTGGAGCGTTGCATGCTTACGGGCGTGGCTAACTAAAAATATATGGGTGACTGACCTGCAAGTCCCAACTCCCAAATCGCTTGTGGTAAATCATTCAGCATCGTTTTCTTTTACCAAGAAAGTTTCTTTTACCCCAAATCAGTAGCGGAGCTCTAAAACCTCGATTCATCATCTTAAATGTGTTTAGTACCGTTTTATTCTTGGGTCTTTCCCAAATGTCTCGTGTAAGTGATTCTAACTCCATGCAGGTCATGTGTTGTTTTAAACAGCCGCCCTTCTGCTCATTTATTTGAACTCTCTACCAGCAGCAACAGCAGTGTTTTCTCTCTTTCTTATGAAAGTGAACGTTACCTTATTACTGGAAACAGGAAAAGATTTGCCTTGGGGCAGGGCTTTACTGCTGCCATGGGGCTCTACGGCAATGTGGAAATTGAAGCTGCACTTAATACCAGTGGATCAAAAGACTGCGTGCGAGGTGAAAGGCTTGTAGCGAAATAATCGCAGACTCTGCAGTTCAGCTTTGTGGAGATTTATTAATTGATTAGGTTTTTTCCCTTTGAAGGAAATATTTGAATGGTGATTGAATGATATTTAAAGGCTGCGTATTAAGAAATGTGAAATCCTAAAGACCAGTTGTGTCAAAAACCTAAACCCACTGGCGACAGCGTTTGGTTTGGATTCTGTCATTTGAGCAGTGGCGGCTGGTCAAGAGAGGGCAATGGGGCATTGCCCCACCATGAGCCACACGAAAAAAAAAAAATTAAAAAAAAAATTATAATAATCATAAATTATACAAATTGTCAATATTTGTGTTTTTTAACTATGGAATGTACCCAGTAATGTGTGTACAATATGATATCTGCGCAAAATATATGCTTTTCCTGCTCGTCCTCTCTCCCTGTGTGCTCGTCTGCTCGTGCTCTCTGTCTGTGTGCACGACACGTCTGAGAACGCGCAGCGAGGGGGGCTTGATCGTTTTTGCCCAAAAGAGACGGGTCTATGAAGCCGTTTAGCCAATTGCTGATTCAATATATAAATGAGTGACATACAATTTAGCCAATCAGCGCCCTCAAATAGATTCAGCTGTGGGCCAGAACGATCAAGCCCCGGAGCTGCGCGTTCTCGTCAGGAGAAGTCTCGACAGGCGCCCGCGCCAGCGCGAGCTCTCCTCCTCCAAGACCCGTTTGAGAGGAGAACTTTGAGGAGATTCTGCAGCCAAAGAGCTGATATCAGATCAGCCTGACCTCACAACCAGACAGCAGACTACATGCGAAGCTTCACTACTTCGTACAAGTCAGTCAATCAACTTCCTTTCTTCCTAAAAGTACGCTGATTACTTCGACATACCATACGTATCCACAGGCAGGGGCGGACTGGCCATCGGGGATACCGGGGGAATCCCCGGTAGGCCGACGGGACTATATTATATGCTTCACAGAACACGTTCAATTTACTTTAATACCGAAAGTCAATAATCAGTGAAAACTGTATCAACAGTATAAACTGAGGACGCCACAGCACTGCTGGACACTACGGTGCTTTTAAAAACTTTTCTCCATAACCGTGGTCTGCGCCGTGCGGTCGTGCCGGGCGTCTGTCGGGGCGGAACCGGCGGAGGTGCGAATGGCCGCCGTAGACCGGCGAAATACATGCCGTGTATTGAGTGGGTAGCGCGCCGTGTATTGAGTGGGCAGCGCGCCGTGTATTGAGTGGGCCGGTCTGACAGTAACTCCCGGGCCACTTTTTCCCCCTAAATGAACAGTGAAAACTCATCATAGCTTAATTGTTGGAATGCTGTTAAGCATTCCAACAATAAATTGTTCTTCGAATCTTTATTCCACTATTTCTTCCGTCCCCCGTTTCGTCGGCACGCTTCTTCTCCTTCATATTTTAAGCTACAGAAACCGTTCAACTCTCAAAATGTTCAGCTCTTTCAGCAGAGGGGTGCTATATCTCTTCATATTTCTAACCTTTAAACTTTTTGAATTATTAAGCTTTTAGCAACTTTTTTTTGAATGGGTTTCTATGGAGAAGATCCTCTTAAATCCTCAAATCCTCTTAAACTTCTTCAACTTTCAAATCCTTCAACTTCCTCATACTTTCAGCTAAAGACACCATTTCAACTTTCAAATGTTGAGAAAACTCTGAACTATTGCCGCATAATTCAGCTTTCCGATATCTTTTAAACTTTTTGAACTGCAGCAATTTAACTTTTATGATTTTTCAGCCCTTTTCTGACTTTATAATGGGTGTGTATTGCGCAGCTTAGAGTGCGTGATGTCACCGCTAGAGTGAAGAGCAGCTTGAGATTCTTGTGAAAAAAACATTTGTGTTTTGCCACTGTGTCCACAATCTTCACTCTTCATGCATAATTTCTGTATGTAAAAGTAGCTAATATTGTCCTTGTCGTAGAAACATTACTGTGGAATCCCACGGATTTCCACATTTGACACAGAAGCCATTAATTGACAGGAAAACCAACTTTCTGCTCCATAGAGACCAATGTTAAATTTTGCTTCAAAAACATCTTCCACAGAACACGGTACCCCATTTCTAGATCGCCAGTTAAGCCACATTTTTTAAACTACAGACACAATTTTTACAGGATCTGTTCGTCAACTCAGCCTCCCTCTCAATTATTAATATCGGAGCAATAGGAACTACGGTTATGGGAGTTTTGATGATTTGTTTGAGAGGCGTCTCCCTGTGTTATCTCCATGAAATGGCTTCAGGCACACAGGTGTTCACGATTGAGCCAGTAATTAGTGATGTTGACAAACACACAGACCTCTCTCTCTCTCTCTCTCTCTCTCTCTCTCTCTCTCTCTCTCTCTCTCTCTCTCTCTCTCTCTCTCTCTCTCAGGTCTTAGGACTCTTTAGAGGTCTTTCCACCCTCCTCCACCCCCCCCCCCCCACACACACACACATGCCATTTTTAAATAAAAGCCCCACAGAATGAATCCTAACTGAAATGCTTGTGATGAGCCCATCATTTAATAACCGGTTTGTGTTTATCTAACATTATGATTCTGTCTCCTCTCCCCTTCTCCCCCACACCCCACACCCCATTTCAAAATAAAAGCCCCAGAGAGTGAATTCTAACTGAACTGCTTGTGATGAAGCCTGTCATTTAATAACCTCTGTTTATGTGTGTCAAACATTATGATTATGTCTCCTCTCCCCCTCCCTCCCCCACCCAGTCCCACCCTTTCAAAATAAAAGCCTCATGGATTAACTGTATTTAAACATTAAACTCAAAATTAGGCTTTTTTGTTGAAAAAATGAATGCTCTTACTAATACTGCGACAACTACTACTGCTGCTAATATTTCTAGTATTACTACTACTACTGCTACTACTTCTACTACAACTTTTGCTGTTGCTACTATTACTAGTGCTATTACTGCTACCATCAATATTATTACTACCACTACTGCTATTACTACCACTACTACTATTACTTATACTACAACTGCTACTACTGCTATTCATGCTACTACCAGTACTAATACTACTACAGCTATTAGTACGACTTCTACTAGTACTACTACTACTGCTACTTCAAATACTGCCATTACTTTTACTACTACTACTACTACTGTTATATTAAATACTACGACCACTACTACAGCTATTACTACTACTACTGATACTAGGCTACTACTTCTTCTGAATACTAATACTTCTTCTAAATACTAATACTTCTACTACTAATGATACTTCTACTACAACTACGACTTCTACTATTACAAATATCACTACTACTACTACTTATTCTAATGCTACTAATACTTCTGCTACTAATAATACTTCTACTTCAACTACAACTTCTACTACTATTACTACAAATATCACTACTTCTGAAATGTGTTTAAGCTACAGAAATTGTCAAAATGTTCAGCTCTTTCAGGAGAGGGGTGCTTTGACTTTTCATTTTTGTAATCTTTAAACTTTTTGAATTAAGCTTTTTGCAATTTTCTTTTGAATGGGATCTCTGTGGAGAAAATCTTCAAATCCTGTTATACTTCAACTTTCAAAGCCTTCTTCTTCCTCATACTTTCAGCTACAGACACCATAGTTAGACATTTCAACTAGAAGGTTTTTCAGCAGTGCAGTTTAAATGCTTTCGGGCTTCAACATTTTTCAGACAGATAGTCTCCCATTTCTTAATTTTCTGCAATTTTTTCACAATTAATTTCAGCTTTCAGCATTCCAACGCATTTTCAGCAGGAAATGCATTTTCTAGTTTAACATCAGTATTCATAATTACACTTCATGTTTACGTCTCCTGATCTTTACCTCCTATAACAAGGTCCATAGGGGCATCTCAATAAATAAACATGTTATATTATATTGTATTATATTATATAAGTGTTATTTACTGCTTTTTTTCATGTTGGAATAAATGTTAAATATTTAACTGCCAAGTAATAATGCGTGTTTGATGCTAAATTTGTTTTGCATGAAATCATACTGGGATGTTTGCTGAAATTGATAGGATGGCCCTCCCTAGAAAATTTTCCACCAGCCGCCACTGCATTTGAGAATCTTGTTTCAGTCTAAAATCAGAAACCCTGAAAGCCGACTTGGCTCAGCAGCTTTAGGAGGAGCTAACTTTGAGGAGCTAACTTGGTTTTCCATCAGTGCTGCCAGGTTTGTTATTGTTTGGGTCGTGGAACAGAGATGTCCTGACCTATTAACTCTCCTCACATCCGACTGTGTTCACTGCACATGAGTATGTCAGTCAGAGAACTCCGTGAAAAAGGGTTTAGTTGCCACCATCAGAGGTTGCTAAGTATGGAGGCCCTAAAGGGACAAAATGAGCTAGCTGCCTAGTTTGTCTCATCTTGTCGACTCTTGCAGCTCTCTCTGCAGCTCCTGAGGAACCATACAATCAAACAATTCATTTCAAAATGTCAGTCTGGCAACATCACCGTACAACACAAGCAGCACTGCTTTGTGCCACTATGACAGTCTGATGGATGCAACATTCTGGGGAGTGCTGTTCCATTTAAGTGCTGTGGGTCAGTGGTGCGGTTCTGCTGGTACACGGTGTACTTCACACCGCCCTGACATGAAGTTCTCTGTCTTGATTGGTAACTATTCCTCCACTGTCCACCAGTGTGTAGCGGTCAGTCCTTGATTCCCATGCTAATATTGGAGGTGTGCCTTTCTTTTAATCCTGATCATTTCACTAGACTGGATGAACCTAAACATCCTACAGTTGAGTGTTGACAAATCTGAGATATTAATCTTTGCTAATCTTTCTACTGTTATTGTCAAAACATTCCCTTATCTAGCCATCTAATGCCGATGTGCAGGAATTTAGGACTCCGTTTTGACTTGTGTTTATGTTTGAGCTCACAAAAAGCTAATTTCCTGCCACCTTTCAATGCTTTCAGTCAACAACATTGAGAAAGTACCCATGATTATTATTACATTACTGGAACAGGCTTTCTTCTTGCTTGTATCAGTCTTCATTTGATTTGATTATCCCTATATCAAAGTGTTGAAATACATAATTCTTCTTGCCAGTATAGGTCCTTCACATGCTGCCAGTCCTCGTTACAAGTTCAACTTCATCGCCGACGTGGTGGAGAAGATCGCCCCCGCTGTGGTCCACATCGAACTCTTCCTCAGGTACTGGCTGTGTGTACGTGTGTTTGGAGGGGTTGCATTTCAGTACATGTGACTTTAAAAGGTCAACTTTCAAAATCCATGGAGTATAACTTTGCTTTTAGGGTTATCAAATGGTTTTCATAAGGTAGATTATTGTTGTATTCACCCCCCAGGCATCCTCTCTTCGGTCGGAACATCCCTCTTTCTAGTGGATCCGGGTTTGTGATGTCAGATAACGGACTGATCGTTACCAACGCCCACGTAGTATCCAGCACCACACCAGTGTCCGGTCAACAGCACCTCAAGGTATGAAATACTGTTTTAATCATTTATGCTTCACTTTAAATGATCACATTCCCCACATGCTTAATCCTTACTGAGTCAACTCAAGTTGTATTGAAATTGATTTGCCAATAGTGACTCCATCCACAGTTAAAAGACACACCTACCAATAGCTCTAAGGCTCACTAATCAACATGTAATCTGCACACAAACAGGGATGTAAAAACGACACATTTTGGTTGAAGGAGGAGTTACACGCTGGAACTATTTCTTAGAAAACATCAGTTTATCTTAGTGGCCAGCAGTTTCCCTCTACTTCCACTTCTTTATGCTATGCTAGGCTAACCGCGTCCTGACTCCAGTTCTGAACAAGGCGTGACTATGGATCTTCTCTTCTTACTCTCAGAAAGAAAAGAATTATGAGAATGCACGTTTTTTTATTGTTATTCAGGTTTCTTTCAGGGATTCATCCACTGTAACAGGATTAACAATTTGATGTTAAATCCTCAATACTTGTCAATGTTTGGCACTCAAATGGACGAATACACCAACGTTTAACATTGGCACCAAATACTGGCTATTTACAAATTCAAGATGTTGGCAATGACCTTATTAAAAGATGATATCTGGTTGACCCACCATTGGCTCAAACTCAACCTAGCTCGGTTATTCAGAAGATGCATAGGGCAGAACATTGAGTGTTGGATATACTATATCTGATACAAAGCTAACTTCAAAAACACGAATCAAACCAAATCCTATTCTATGAATTAGATTTCAGTTGAGATGTTACATTTCTTCCGTTCTTCCCTGCAGGTCCAGATGCATAATGGTGACGTATATGAAGCCAACATCAAAGACATTGACAAGAAGTCAGACATCGCCACCATCAAAATCAATTCACAGGTACGTGCACAGCTTCATGGGATGTTCTCAACTAGCAACAGATAAGAACAGAATGTCTAGTCACGTGAGATTAAACAAGCAACACAGAACCTTCTACTAAAACAGTACTGGTGGAGGTAAAGTGGGGATATGCATCGGGGTAAATGTTCCATAGCTTAGACGTTACAGGGTGATGAATGTGCAATAAGAGAGATGAAAAGATACAGGTGTTGATTACGCCTCTTTGCCAGAGAGGACAGACCAATAGTAGTCTCCGGGGACTGAGACCGTCGCAACCTTTGTTCTGCACTTCAATAGGAAGCTGCATCTCTTTCTGTTGATGTTGTTGAAGAAAAATACCTCGGGAGTCATACTCTGCTACTTTTTCAGTATTCCTACCAATCAATGTGGATCGGTGCAAATAGTTCAAATCAATCAGCATTAGCTTTGTTTAGCCTGCATCAAGGACTAGCTAAAAATGGACTATTGTATTTTAAAAAGCACTAAAGGAAAGTTGTAGGTTCTCAACAGCAAGTTGTACAGAGTCAGAGGTATGGTAACCAGACGGGGGGGGGAGGGGGGGGTTTGCGTCGGTTATTTACCAGTGATTCCAGGATTTTTGCCAAGCAGGGAAGTTTAGATATTGGCTGATAATTATTAAGATCGCCTATAATTATCATGTTGACTGCTTTCAACATGGTGGACCAGTAGAGCCAACTATTTCATTTGACATCCAAACACTAGAATATGCTTCAGAAAACATTTGAGGCGAGAAAAAGTCAAAGCAGTAAGAGATTCTATATTCAGATATGATGAGTTCACAAAGGTTCACAGCTCTGTGCGCGGTGGATACTTGCGAATGCCATTAGGAGCATTAAACGGAATATCTGTCTCATGTAATACTGTCATTACATAGTGACAGCTTGACCAAATATGATCAAAAGTTATTTTTATTAAAGTTATCAACTGTAGTTTTAAGGATAAACTGGATGTAAACAAACCAGCGTCTGTTTAAAATGATTGCTGCAGTAGAACTCCAGCAGCGTGATGAGTCTTTTCTGGCATTTCGCCAACGTCAGCAGACTAAATACGTGTGTTTACAGAGTGTGTCATGTGTAATGGACCAACAGTCAGAATCCAGAGCTCCCCTGAGGAGACACCGAATACTTCCAGCTAGAGTGCACAGCAACACCCACAGCTCGCACCAGCTCCGGGATGATAGGCTTTCTTCTTAGTCTGCTGCTCCTACGTCAATTCCCAAGTTGTATTAGTTTGCTGATTTACTGCATCTTATGCTCATGTGAGATATTTATTTCATTTTCCAATAATATTTTTGAAGACTGCATCCTGCGTATAGTTTTGCTGTAAAAGTAAATCTCTAATGACTAACCAAATTCTAATCAGTTCCCCCTTGATCACCCTATCATCTTGTTCCAATAGTTTAGTGAAGGTATACTGTGTGTATATATATATATATATATATATATATATATATATATATATATATATATATATATATATATATATATATACTGTGTATATATATATATTTACTGTGTATATATATATATATATACTGTGTATATATATATATATATATATATATATATATATATATATATATATATATACACAGTATATATATATATATACTGTGTATATATATATATATATATTTACTGTGTATATATATATATATATACTGTGTATATATATATATTTACTGTGTATATATATATACTGTGTATATATATATTTACTGTGTATATATATCACTGAACAATCCTTGGCCAATTCTTCGCCACACAGGATGTGTTTGTCGAGGTAAGGACACCGATGGCTGGGTTATCCAGTACAAAAATATCTGCTTTCGAAAACCAATATGAGTTGAACCTCAGTTGACATCTCTGCATTAGAGCTGAGAGAGCTGGATCAGGACCAGGACAGGGAGGAGTGAGAGAGAGAAACACGATCCAAAAGTGCCCCACCTTAAAGCAACCCTTCCTGCCCATTCCTCCCCTCCTCTCGTCACACCATCTGTCTGCTCAGCATGTGTTTCTACTCAGCTCCATTATTTTTCTCCCTTTCCCGTCTTCTCGTCATAGCCCCTCCCCTTTTTCCTTGTGTCTCCTTACAACCTGCTTTTTTTGGTATATATCGCACAGTATATTGCTGCGTAGTGATACTTAAGGTCATGTTAGTCTTTACAGATGTGCTTTTATTGACTGTGTATGTTTTACAGCCGTTATCATCATCATCAGGCTGTTATTCATGGTTTTCCATATTCATTTAATTTGTCTTCATGTTCCAGACAGATGTCATGTGAGGTTTTATAACCTCTGGTTGCTATACTTGCACACTGGGTTCTTGGAACAGTTAAATTAGCAGTTCAAAATTTTGTGTGTCACAAACTGAAGTCATTGCAGTTTCTGTTGAAACACACATTGGGTCGTATGTCCTGAGTGTGAAACGTGTAAATGTCCAGGCTTCTGGCACACGGTTGGTTTGTGTCATTTCGCGGATGGAAGATTCATGAGCAGAGGAGCAGCAGTTTCACAGCTGTGAAGGAGGTTTGATTAGGAGGAATGCAGCGCAGATTAACGGAAAGTTCAACTTCTCACAACCAGTGTTATATTTTTGTACTTTTGCTCTATAAGCACATTTTATGACCAATATTGTTGAAGAGAAGCGCTCCTCTGGAAACGGAAAAACAAAAACACACCTGCGTATGGAGGTGAACATTAAAAGTTATTACCTCAATAATACGTTATGGTTGTCTTTTACATTGCAGTGCAACCTCTGTGGGTCCAACAAGGTGCACGCCGCTGTTTACAGCGAGATGTACCTGGTTAGCTTTCAGGTTTGAAACTAATATCCTCCATCCTGCTACAGCGTTATCTTACCCTTTGTGCCTCTTCCCAGATGAAACTGCCCATATTGTTTCTGGGCCACAGTGCAGACCTGAGGCCCGGGGAGTTCGTGGTCGCCATCGGCAGCCCCTTCGCCCTCCAGAACACCGTCACCACAGGCATCGTCAGCACCGCCCAGAGAGACGGCAAGGAGCTGGGCCTCAGGGACTCCGACATGGACTACATCCAGACGGATGCTATCATCAACGTGAGGATACAGCAAGGCAGAAAACATGTGCTCTGAGTCAACATGATTGTTTAGCGGTGCAGTAGGTTGTAAAAATGCCATATTGTACGTTGTGAGATTGTCCCGTTTTTACACCATAGTACTGTTGTTCTGTGTTTTCCTTCACAGTACGGGAATTCAGGAGGACCTCTTGTCAATTTGGTGAGCTTTTGGTTTCCTACCTCAAAGCTTGTTTGCTGTAAAATACCTTTCTCTCTCGCCTGGTCTGGTTGTTCACTTCAAATACAAATTGCACAACCACTGCGTTTGGCTTTGCACTGACAGGTTATTCTCGATCACACCAACCTAAGAAACCTTTTCTACTGTTGTACTATCTGTAATTTGCCTTGAGATAAAAAAGAACCCGAACATTCTGAAAATGTAAATGGTCATGACTTTGTCCTGCTGTGTCTTTGTATTTGAGGATGGGGAGGTGATTGGCATCAACACCCTGAAGGTTGCAGCAGGAATCTCATTTGCCATTCCCTCCGACAGGATCACTCGCTTCCTCAACGACTCACTCGACAAGCACAGCAAAGGTGCGTCTGACAGTGATGTCATCGGGCCAGGATCAAACATCTTCAAGTGTCCCGCTGAATATACAGAAACTAACTGGAGTCTCTTTCAGATGTAAGGTCAATAAAGAAACGTTTCATTGGAATCCGGATGCTGACCATCACACCAGCGTAAGTCTAAACTAATGACAACTATTGTGTGAGTAGGAAATATAGTAAATAGAGAAAAGAGACAACAATAGAGTGATGGCATCTTATGTTGTTAATTGAATAATCAATTTTCAATTTTGTCAAAATACTCAACTGCTGCCCTTGTTCAAAGCATGTTACATAATAGGCCGCAGGTTTCCAGCTCACAGCAGGTTACAGCAGCAGCATCTAAACCCACAGCTCTTGAAGTTATTGAACCACCCAACCACTGCAACAGGCCGTGGATAACTACGAGGAATGTTTCTACTGTCACAGGCAATTCAGTTTATCTTTTTGAAACAAGGCATATCTCAGCTTAGTGGTAGCTTGTTTCAGCCATTGTGTTCGTCTTTGCTTGACCGTGAGGATGCAGTCCACATGCATCTCTTCAGTGCTTACGTGCCTTTGATTCTGTATGTTGTAAACTTGGTAAAAGCTTCGTGTAAACCGCTGCCTCTCCCCGGAACTGTCTGTATTTAGAAGTTATCTTAAATTGCAACATTGTCTCTCTCTGTGTAAATTGAATTGTGTGTGTTTTAGACTCGTGCTATTCATTGGTTTATGATTTTAGATTGGACAAGTATGGGTGGTGTTAGGGTGCCATCTGGGTCGCTCCTATGATTAAATCTGTTATGTGTTGAATTTGAAAATGTAATTGTAAAACATTTTTTATCTTTGTTAAATTCAGATTGTGTGGCATATTTTGTGTTATCTATCAGTCTGAGTCAGGACTCTGACTCTTGAAAACAAGTCAATGAGGCTCTCGTACATAAAGGTTAAATAAAGACACTATGTGTTAGTATTCATACAGCTTGTGGTTCCTGAACTTTGTTTGGATGATAATGAATGATATGAATGATAATGAAAGTATTTGTTGGTTCCAGGTTGATTGAAGAGCTTAAACAACAGAACCCAGACTTCCCCGATGTTACCAGTGGGATTTATGTTCATGAAGTTGTTCCTCACTCACCTGCACAGAAGTAGGTTTTTATTATTTATTCATTCCTCAAACCAAAGCAGTATCCAGTTTGTTACTCATTGCTGAAGTAAAATGAATGCTTTACCTATAACAGCCTCTATGCACTCCCCTCTTTGTCTCCAGAGGCGGGATCAGAGATGGTGACATTATTGTGAAATTGAATGGCAAACCACTGATGGCCACGGCCGACCTGCAGGGGGCGCTGCAGGAGGAGACAGCCCTTCTGCTGGAGGTCAGGAGGGACAATGATGATCTGCTCTTCAACATCGAACCCGACGTTATCATGCAGTAGACACCGGAAGCGCCTCTCTCATGTGGAGTTCGATCAACATGTAAGGCCTTATTCTTGTGAAAGAACACGGTGGACGGTGGAAGCACTGCATCAGTGCAGTGGAACTCTTGTCAAGCGCACACTTCTTCTGGTACTTTGGGAACTGGCTATTAACGGTACCAAAGTAAAAGAAGCCCATGGTGCAATGCAGGTTTGGGATCCAGGATGTACAGCTGTGCCTTCCATCTGCTCAGACCAGGTCAACGTTGGAACAGGTCCATACATGTACACCCTACAGAATGGCATAACCCCAAACCCTATCATATATCTTATGTTTCACTTTGATTATACATTTTTGAACCAGTGGACACATTTGCTGTACAAGTATCTCAGACATCTGATGATTATATGAGGCAATCATGGCTCACATTCACATCATTCACATCACAAAAAGATAAGAGCAATGTTGATGAATGTACAGTTGAATTGATCATTTCCCATCATTTTATTTTAAAAACAATGGTGATTATGGTGAATTTGCTCTAAAGCAGTTTTCTGACTGGCAGACATGGTCAAAAACTTCCATAAATAAATACAAGTCCACAAAACCCCCATGACCCCTCGAGTGTCCATCCAGAATCTGCATTGCTTCCCATTAGAACTGGTTTTCGTGGCCTGTGGTCAGTACGCCAAGGCCCCCACACTCACATGCCACCCATTTGGCAATTCACTTGACCTTCACCTGAGAGAGAGATGCAACAAAGATTCATGAATACGGCCATGGCGACAGCCTGCACTTGACCCTTATGTTCAAGTGGGGCCAGCAAGGCAGGACCCCCGTTCTCCTGAATCCAAATCCAAGTGAGGTAGGTTGCTTCTCAATTTGCCTCTCCAGAGGAATATCTGGGGAAGAAGGAACTAAGCTGGAATAAGCAACGCTCTTGATTTACTCGTCGGTCTACATTCAAACCCTCATCTTAGATCATGAGCTTTGGATGATGACTAAAAGAATTGTGTCGAACCACTGCTTCTTCTTGTTGAAAGGAGTTAGTTGAGGTGGTTAATGCATCTGATCAGGCTATCTCCAGGATGCCCTGTCCAATTGAGAGGAGATAAAAGGGGCAGAATGAGATTACACTGGAAGGGTTATATATCCCATCTGGCCTGGTACAAATTGCGCTTCGACTGGGACGTGACTGGGGAGCCGAATGTATCGGCTGCTTTGCTGAATGGATGGATGGATACTGAGAGTCATGGGTGTGGCTTGTGATTGCCAGTCTGACCCAAAAATAAATGCACCCATGCCAACTTCAATTTCAAATGAACAAACAGAATTGTATTGAATGATAAAGCGGTTAATACGATCAAGTATCAAAGTATTCAAGTCATTATCCATTAAAAACGTAGCGCAATCCGAACAATTCAGTCACCTTCATCAACTCTGCTTTCATCACTTATCATTTGACTATAGATGATTCTTAACAGTTTACCAACGTGTCTTGTGTCTTGCACAGTGGACGACACTTTGCACCATTTATTCACAAAACAAAAGGAAGAAAGGGTTTTAGTTTTGTCAATATTGGCCTTTGATCATCAGCCAGTGTGGTCCACTGCAGATATGATGGACGGCCCCTGACCTCAACGAGTGAGTGTTATTAAGAGGAACCATTCCAGAGTGCTGCGGGGGGGGGGGGGGGGGGGGGGGGTTTAGGCCAGGCAGCTTTCATTACAAAACTTTAAAACCCTTTCTTGTAAATGGCGATGACTTGCATTGTATCTTTTGCTGGAAGATAAGTTCCTATAACCCCAAACAAAGTGCTGTAGTACAGCTTGAGTATGGCTGGATGAGGGTGTATCCCACAGGAGTCCATCCAATCTGAGCCCTAAAGTTGTATCACCTCTGAAAGACATTGGTTCTAATGCGGTTCCTTGTTCTAGGTCTCAATCCTAAAAACCCTCACAGAAACAATCTGACAAAAACATGCGAGACAGGCAATGCATAGCTTCCTTGATGTAATATTTGTTTTGGCAATGTTCCATCATGTTGACAACGTATGACAACTCATAAACCTGCATATCGTGGAACTTACCAAAGTTAACAACTTGAGTTTACGCTTCTTTGGAAGTTGAGGCATCAGTATGTTGTGCTTGTCAGATCATCTAACAGTCCCCAAACCAGAGGCGTCGACTCGAGTCACATGACTTGGACTCGAGTCGAGCTTTGCATTGTGGCTCTGATTACTGCTTGCATTCTGACATACTGTTTTACTTGAGTTCAGAGAAGCTGTAAGGGGCCATGGTTCATGTATTGATGTGGGGGATTAACCATGAAACAAATCTCAAACATTAAATTGTTGGACGAACATCTGGCTAGCACCCCAAGAACATATAGGCAATCCTCTAGTCTACACCACGAATCAATTAATTTCCCTTCATTTAGTCAATCAACTAACGTTAACACTTCATTCCCAGGAGTTGACACTTAATTAGATCCACTTTGTTTTTAACCAATCCGACAACAAGCTGCAGGAGAAAACCATGAAGAACTAACGATACGTTACACAGCACCTGTTGGTGCCATTTACTCTGTTGTTAAAAGGGCATTTCATTGGGCGAAGAGCACATAAGGACTTCTTTAGGACTCAAAACTCAAAGTTTAGGGCTTTGGACTTGACTCAGGACTTGCCTTGGACTGAAGCTCCAGGGAAGCTCCAGGCTTTGCAGCAATTTCACACAGTGGCCAAATGGTGGAATTACAATTTCCAGGTCCGTCACGTTTTTAGGTAAACCAACTGCCCAGTACGAACAAATGAACAGCCATTATTTAAATGATCAGGTCCTAAAAGTTGTAAAATACACTAATTGCCAAATCCAGAGTTGTCTTCCTTCCTCCATTCATGTGAATGAGCCTGAGAGCGAGGCTGGACCAGGAGGCGGGGGAAAGAAAACACCAGTGCTTAGTTTGGTGCTGGGCAGGTGATGTACGAGTGGTAATTCTCTGTGGATCCGCCAGTAGGAGCCTCTATAATAAACACACGGTAAACATTTAGTCGGGTGAATTACAAATTGTAAAACATTAATATTAGTTTGAGTGCAGTTGCCAAATTCGATGCTTTGTGTCAAAATGTATTTTCAGGCACCACAGTGAGCTCAACGTGTAAGTTTGAGAGCGTGCTCGAGCAGATATTAAACATTGTGATGTTATCTGTGGTTGTTGGTTGGCACGTTTCTTTATTGCTGTAAGTTGTCCTTCCATAACCAAATGTGAACCACGTGTGTTGATTACGTTTAAATGATGTACTCTGTTGGAATGAAGAGCAGAAAATGTGAGCAGATGTTTTGACATAGTCTCACCACTGCTGCTGCTCTGGTCCACAACTGTTTGTGCTGTTAGTATGAATAAACTCAAACCAAATGTTTACATGTACGTCGCCAACAAGGCATTTCTCTATATCAGCTTTTTCCAGTTGCTTTTTCCACCAAATAAAGTTTTCACAAAGTAAAAGTGTTTTATTATTATCTGTCGTCTTGATGGTGCAGAATTCCAAATTCCTCATCATTTAGCCTTCAAATCTAGGTCACAGGCAATGCCTCATGGGACTTTCTTTGCAGCGCAGTAGTACAATACCTGACTGTGTGGAAACAAGGCTGAGCTCTCCTCATGGCCAGCCATAAACATTCCTGAGTGGAAACAAGCCTCCCGTGCTGGAATGCAGAGGGGTAAAAACAGGAAGGAAACTCTTTTTGGGGTTCAGAGATAAAGTCTGTGCAGACAGACGGTGATCGTTTTCAGACACAATCAATCTTTCCTTCAGCTCTCGACGGGTCGTGACTTTATCTGAACACAGTGGGCAGTCTCGCACAGGGACGTGGCCAACATTTTGTGTTTCATTGTAAAAGTAAAAAGACCAACTTTTGAACTTAATATGTTAGAACTGTCTTTGTTATTCTAAATGTCTAATGTAGTACATTAATATATTTTATGTAGGAATCCTAAATATATTCAGCACTCACGAGACAGGCAATTACAATCTTACAAACAATGTATAATTCGATTTATATTCATATTTTAATTTATATTCAAATTAATTATTTTCATAAATTGAGTCACTTCCTGTTTTGCCATTTTTTCCGATCAACTGGTTTGAGTGTCAGAACACAACATTTCACACAAAAATGCAATATTTTAGGAAACGACACATTTCACAAAACAGAACATTTCAACAACATTGAATTGAAGAAGTCCAACATGTTTCACACATTGGGTTGTCTGGTGGTTCGATCCCCGCCTCCTCATGTCTACGTGTCCTTGAGCAAACGTTTAACTCCGAACTGCTCGTTCAGTGGACATGTGTTCGGATACGTGTGGGCGTGAATGCTCAGTTAAGTCCTGATGGGTAGGGCATAGTATAAAAAATATAGTATGGCCTGAAAATATCAGAAAGAATTTCATTGTATAGTATACCATAAAAGTTTTATATAAACATCATACTTTAGTGTGCCATAAATGATGTCATAGTAGTACAGCTCAAGCTCTCTCTGCCTGCTGCTTCCACCATCAACAAACCATGTTCACATTGCAAGCTGTGTCAGAGTCCTGCTTTTGGGTCTTAAAAAACTTTACAAAACGAGTATCTGATGAAATGAATAATATAGTATATATATATATATATATATATATATATATAGTATAGTCATAAAATAGCACTGTCGCCTCACTGCAAGAGGAGCCAGGGTTCGGCTAGATGGGCCTTCTGTGTGGAGTTTGCATGTTCTTCCCGTGGCAGCGTGGGTTCTCTCTGGGTTCTCCGGGTTCCTCCCACAGTCCAAAGACATGCAGCTTAGGTTAGTTGATGATTCTAAATTGCCTGTAGGTGACGTGAGCATGAATGGTTGTCTGTCTCAGCCTTGCGATAGTCTTGCAACCTGTCATGTGTCATCGCCATATTTTAAGCCATAAAGAAGTGATATAAATCTCAAGGTATTGTAAGGGGCTGAGGTCCAGGGTAATTAGAGGCATATACATTCCAGCCAGAAGGCTCCACCCACTCCTCCAGGAGAGCTTTGGGATCAGGTGTGGGAAGGAACCTCCCTAAGGTCTCCAGGATTGGAGAGGATTGAGGCCGGTAGGCCGGCTAGCGGCCCGGCTGAAACAGTTTAGTTTTGTGCTCGAGCTCTGGACTGAGCTAGGTTTTTCAGTTTTTGTGTTATTTGGAGTTTATTTCATTAAAAATCCTGAAAACTGCAGAACTGACTGCTTCTAAATGCTGTGCTGGCACTATTTCCTGTGTCCTCCGTACCATCCTGTTACAGCATGCAATGGAAATGTCATCGTACAGAACTCTGCTTTGGTTTTGTAGACGTCAAAGCCATTTTCTCTACCATACAGAAATGAGTGTATGTAATTTGTGTGTTTTGGTATTTGAATTATCATGACATTATTCTCAGACTTGCCACAGTTGCTGGTTTGTGCCAGTGATGCTCGTCCTCTGTAGAGCTGAGTACCAAGGGCCTGACCTCGGAGCCTTCAAACATAATTACGGCCCTGCTCTTACTGAAATATTACAGATATCATTCGCAAGCGATAAGAAAAGCATAAATTATAAATCAGAGCATTAAAATGAACTTTTACAGCTGCAGTATATGTATAGTACAGAACTCTCATCTGAAGTGTGTCCTGCAGAAGGCCATACAGCTGTGAGAAACTCCGAGTATGATTTATCAGAGTGGAGTAACACTGACCTATATCCTGGATAGAGTTGTGTTGCAGATGACTGGCACAGAGTCAGAATGCAAGAACAGCAAGGATGTCGAGACAAAGCCGCAACTTGCTGAGGCACTGAAGGCCAACCCACTAATCAACTCCCCAGATGTTTGGTGGGTATATATCTTACTTCTTCCATTCTGTAGTATAGTATGCCTTTGGCCCACAAACCTCACACTAAGTGAGTTTTTAGGAGCAAGAGAAGGCAGTTGTGAGTGTGTGTGTTGGCAGTTGACGCAAGGAGTTAAATTTACAACTAAGCCGAAATGGTAAATGAACTTGTACTTGTACAGCTCTTTTCTACTCTTCCGAACACTCAAAGCGCTTCAACACTACATGTCATCATTCATCATTAATACACCGATGACAGGGGCTACCATTCAAGGTGCCACCTGTTCATCAGAACCAGCTGACATTCATACTCGCAGGATCAGTAATCTCTTTTAAATCACTTCTTAAAACCTATTTTTACAGACTGGCTTTTATGTGATGTCGTCGCTTTACTGCTTTATTTTTATTTGTTGATTTTACTAAATTATTTTATGTTATTTATTTCTTCGTGTATTTTTGTCATATCAACTGTTTTTCTTTCGTGTTTAACTCTTATCTTAGTTGCTTTGTTGGGCCTCACTGTTGAGCTTTCTGTTGTTTTATTGCCTTGCTTCTGCTGCTTTGTCTGTCAAAGCACTTTGTAAACTCTGTTTTTAAAGGTGCTATATAAATTATTATGATTATTACTATACATACACACACACACCGATGGCACAGCCTTCGAGAGTCATTTTGGGGTTAATTGACTTGCCCTCCTCTTATTGAAGGATGACCCGCTCTCTCACTGATCCATCAACAAACAGTCACAATGACCTCAACTTTGGCGGAGGTCACTGAGGTTGTTAAAGAGCTCCAGGGTTTAGGGAACCTCTGGTCATGGGAATGTGCCCATTCAGTCCCACACCTTTTTATTTGGAGGTGTGTGATCGTGTCCCACAGGGAACCGCCTGTGATGCTCTATCCAGTTCTTGTATAACCAAAAAAGCATTTCCTTTGTGGGTGTTGGCGTTTGCCTCGGCTGTTCCTCTTATGCATATCATTGGGAGAATCCCCAGATGCACCTGAGGAGTGGCGAGCATAAACTGTGACCTCCAGTGTGCACCAGGACAGTTTGCAACCAGATGTGATGATGCGAAGTCTGAGGCCGTGGTACTCATCGGAAGAAGGTGGATTGGTGAAATGACTTTCCTTTGCAGGGTGTCTGAGCTCAAGGGTAGGGTCAGGGGCTCGGACATCCGAAAAAGGGATCTGCTGCTCTTTTGCACTGGCAGGAATTGGTATTCAGGCATCTGATCAACATGCCTCGTGGACACCTCCCTGTGGAGGTATTCTGGGTATGTGCAACTATAGGACCCAGAACATGCTGAGGAGATGATATCTCATCTGGCCCAAAGACACCTCAGGATGCCCTAGAAGGAGCTGGATGAATTGGGACATTTGGGCTACCTTGCAAGTCTAAAAGTCTATTTCTGCAGTCTCCAGTAAAGAGCATCCTTGTTTCCATGAGCAAACGTCCTCTAATTAGAGACCACATTATTCATCTGGGTCTAAAAACACAGTTTCAAACATTGACGATAACCTCAATATGGGGAAAGCAGACATGGTTGTGCTGACTCGTTCTGTGGTAGGTTCAAACGGGTATTATGTGGCGATACAGTGGCTATAAACGTCACCAGCCAGAGAAATGAATGAGTGCTGGCCCATGAGACCATGATAACAGGCTTTCACATTGGCTGCCAGTGGATCTTGGCTCAGAATCATGTGAGCCCAGCAATCGGCCTACGTTTTAAAAACAGCTGGGTACCAATAAATATATGAAGTAAACTGATAATCAGTCTCTTCTCGTCTGCATAAAAAGAAAGTCACTCACACAACAGTGAAAACGTCTAAGATCTGTAAAAACATGAACAAGAGGGCTGGAGGTGTCAATTGTTGGGTTTTCAAACTGCATATCTTGACATCCAGCTGACCACACTGACTCAGTGGTGTTAATATAGGCATGCCATTGCTGGTTGGTGATGAATCTCAAGTCTGTTGTCTTTTGACTGTTGGTGAAAGTGTGAAAACAAATCCGTGGAATGCTTTCTGTGAATGCATCCAAAGTGCAGGACACTAAAATATGTTTAAAGGAAACTGGTTTTTGTTCCTCCCATACCAAGGTAGACCAGCTTTCATGGTACAGTGTTGGTGAACTGTGCTTTGTAAGGCAAGGCAAGGCAAGTTTATTTGTATAGCACATTTCAACAACAAGGTAATTCAAAGTGCTTCACATAAAACCATTAAAAGCATCAAAACATAAGGCAAAAGAAAAGGAGATTTAAAAACAATTAAGAACATTCATTAAAACACATTGTAAGACAGTTTCATAGTAAAATGCAGAAATGCAGGAAATTGATTACCAGTATGGAAGACATTTAAAACATGACTCTCCGTGTTTCTGCCGCATTAATTCAATTTTTGCCACCCATGTTCTTCTGGTGTAGACGTCGACGCTATCTTAGTACAATGCAATCGTCACTGCAAAGTTGAGGTTCTTTATGCCTTAGGAAAACTTCACAAAACCTTTGACGTTTCTTTTATCCTTAGGTCAAAAACACTTAGAAAAACCTGTATGACGTTTCTTTTATTCTTAGGTCAAAAACACTTAGAGCTCCATCTGCTGCTATGCGGCAATGAGAGCTACAACACCATGGACTTTGTCCTAAAATCTGTCATGTGGGGGAATCACCCAAAGTTTGCTGATGAAATAGCTGAAGTGGTTCAGTTTGGATCCATTTGTCCAAAAGACAGGATGACAATTTGTGAAATACTTGGGCCAGTTTTTTAAGAGTTGCCTTTTTTAGGAGTCTAATAAATATCTGTCAATGAGTCTGTAAATACAGCCTAAACACTCCTAAAGCGAATGGGTTCTTCCTTGGCCCCCATGCTTCACCCTGCCACCAACTTTCATGAGAATCGGGCCAGTATTTTGTGTGCTGACAAAAAAAAAAAAAACCAAACCAAAAACATAACCTTGGTAAAAGCAATCCAAACTCACATGTCCCACAATAAACATGATGGGGAAACGAGCTGCACGGTTTATGTTATTTGCCCTAAACCAGTTTTAAGTAAATAACCTTCCTTATCAAATTGACTAAAAGGTCATAATAGTTACCTCTTATGAGGCACAAGGCTCTGAAAGAAGGGGCCGCCCCAATAACTGAAAGTGTGTGTGTGAGAATATTGGCATTAAATAATCTGATAGGAATCACATTGTTGGCTGCGACTCTTACAACGCACCATTCCTGTTAACATCTATTCATCACTCTGGTGTTGCGGGTTAATTGGAGAGCTGAATAAACCTCGCTGCTGTTGCCCCAAAATCTGGGGCTCAAAGGTGAGACTTTAAGTGATCAGTCTTCAATTATCACTTTATATTTCTATGTCCTTTTACATTTGGCAAAATGCCTTTACACCCCCCCCCCCCTCTACATCCATCTTCCCTCTTTCCATGCAACATCTTAATTTATGCCAGCTGTCACGAGCAAACATGTAATTCAGCATTGGGTTTGTGGGCAGACCTCTGGTGCTATAAATGAAGGTTTTGGGTCTCTAAAGAGTTCGACAGAGGAATGGTGTTTATGTGCGGTCTGCCAATGAATCAGCAACACAACTTAATGTGAGATTTTACTTTTTACGACATCCATATCTGTTAATTGCCAGATACTTGTTCGTACTCCCTGTTGATTTTTGAAGCATAGCATTATGAACGCTGCATTGTTTGGTCCTTTAAATAGAGTCGTTTCATTTCACTGGAGCACAACAAACACTACACAGCGCCATCAGTCATCTTAGTAAACAGTAAATATTTAATCTGCATAGTGTTATCAATATCAAAACATTGTAATTATGCATCTACAGATGAACACAATGTTTAGATTACATCATTTCATTCAATATGAAATCAAATAGACAAATATCCTTGGAATGGCATTATTGCTGTGTTAAGGACAGAAACGTGGCAAAGTGATTATTCACATAATCACAGTTTACATCCAATAGAACAGACGATCGGTAATCTTAGTGATTGACTTTCTTTGACACAAATATTAATCCATGAAGTGTGGCCTCCAACTGAAATTGAAAGTTTGGTTCAACGTGATTTAAAGTGATATCTTGATTTTATCTGCCGCTTTCTTTAAGAGCAGCACACAGTTTCAACTTCAGACTCTCCAGACGTCGTAGTCCAGAGTGGATTCTAGAGTTTCGGACGGAGGGATCCGACCTCTGGCTTGTCTGAGCAGAACTCTTTCCACCAGGAAGGCCGTTCCAGCACCTGGCTGCCCTGCATCACGGTCGCCCACAGGTTCTTGTAAAGCTACGTGAAGGGGAAACAAGGAGAGAAGGTTTTTATCTCTGGTAAAGATCCTGATCCAAACATCTCAGCAGAAGAACTCTGGAACTGGAACCATTTTCCTAAACCACCTTTCCAACAGGACCGATGGGTGTTGAACACATAAGGGGATTGTAGTGTGGGTGGACATCTGTTTCAGACCTTGTCTTGATCCGATAGACTTCCCTCCCTGTTTAATCTGAGCCGCCATCATCACTTCCTGTCTAACCAGACATGCAATCAAAGTGCCTTCTGGATCCGCATGAAGAGGCGCCGCGGTCAGCTCACGGACACAGTCAACACACTACCAGCCCAAACAGATTAGATGAACTATGGCTCGGAGCCTCGCTGTGTTATTTGTACCGGACCGCAGCTGAACAGGAAGTGTGTTTGTGTGGTTACATTTTAAATGAATCCGGAGATTCACAGCAGGACGCGCGGCTGAATGACTGACTTCACGCCGTTTATCTCTTGGGATTCACGTGAACATTACATTACATCCAGGACATTGTTGTTGTTATAAGTTTACAGGAAGACATGACATGCCCATGGTCGGGAGCTGGGTATGTGTAATTGGATTTCCCTCTATGCTGTTGGGAAGCAACTGGAGTCAATTAAGATTCATCATGACTCATATCCAAAGCAATCTGCATTATTAAGCCCTCAGACACCCAGAGGCCTCATATTAATAGTGCAACAGTTGGTTTCTGGTAATGGCTTTAAATTAAAGACACGGGTTGCTCAAATCAAGCAACCAGACTATTTCTGACCGAAAACTACATTTGAACAAGATTAGATTCAAACGTCACGATAATGATAATTAAAAAGTGAGCCTCAAACCTTTGCCTAGTGATGTTTGTTCTACTTAGTTCTGCTTCTTATGTGACTCACCCATAATGAAGACCCTCGCAGACATGCAGAAATGTTTTTCAAAAGGAAGATTAAGTAGAAAGTAATCCAGCAGAGACAGAAAGGAAGTCAGTGCTATTCAACTATAAACTGAGTCAAACTAGCCAAATATTACAGATGAAAGATCTAGAAACCAATTTCTCTATAAAAATAAACGTGGGCGACCCTGAGGAACAGAATACACAGCGGGTCTTCATCTCTCGGGAAAAACAAACCTCAGTTGAGCCTTTTGTCAACAACAGTAAACGACAATTCATGAGCAAACTCGTCGCTGTACGTGTTTTCCTGGAAGAGGGAGAGACGGCAGCCAAAGCTCTGCTGTCCTCTTCCAGTAATGTGACTTAGTGTCCCAGAGTGGGTCAGTGTGTGTGTGTGGGGGGGGGCTGTGACTGAGTCACTGTGGTGGGTGTTAACAGCTTATTATCTCTCTCTATAATATTCATCTTACCAATGGAGACATGTGACGCCGAAGATAAATACATATTTTTTGAGTGACAAGTTCATTTTTCTAACACAATTTAGAGCCTTCACCATACCTACAATCAAAATACAATCATTTAATATAAACGTGTCTAATAATCATATGAAAAAAAATTGAATAGATTCCATTATCGGAAACAGTGGGATCTGATCAGCCAGACCTCCTGCCGAGGTGGTCTGGCTTGTATCGAGTTCAGATCTCAGTCTCGGCGTTCTGTTAAATTACTGCTGATGAAAAACAAACATTTCCTGATTTTGCTATATTAACACAAAAGCCTTTAAATAACAGAATAACAGGCTACTTTTATTATGAAGAATTTATAGAAAAGAGTTTATCAGCGGCTATTTTTTAATAAAACACGACTACTCTTACTGCAGGGAGGAAGAGGAAGCAGCAAAAATAACTTATCGTGAAGAATTCTTAGAAAGTGAAATGGTTTAATCCACCGTCTTACAGCAGCTCCATTAACTACAAAATAGATGCTGTGGACACGCAGGCCCCCTCTCACCTGTCAAAGCTCTCAATGTCATGGTATGACAATTCTTCCATTATTTATGCTCGCGACTTTAAATACTGAGCTATAATCAGGCTTAATGTCCAATATAATATAATTAGGCTTAGTGTGAGTGTGTGTGTGTGTGTGTGTGTGTGTGTGTGTGTGTGTGTGTGTGTGTGTGTGTGTGTGTGTGTGTGTGTCTTTACCTGTCCATCAGCGTTGCCTATGGGCGAGTGGAGAATGAAATCAGAAGGTGCAAACACATCCACCAATGCTACAGCATCATCCTTCAGCTGGAGGAGACAGAGCAGTTTAGGTTGAGCTGAACGTCGGGTAGAGGAGCAGAATCTAGCAGAGCCATAACTTTACAAAGGTAGGAAGTACAGAAGAACACAAGAAAGAGGCCAAACAACAACAACACACACCATGAAACAGTATAAGAGGGTGGAGTGTTTCTGTACCTGGGTGCAGAGAGTGAGAATGGCCGTCTGGACCAACTCTGAGGGCTTCCTTCCACTCAAGTACTCACCTGTACGGGAACAAAACTACGTTACAAAAATCAATGCAATGTGTTATTGGATGGATGCAGGCGGTGTGTGGAGTACGGTACGCACCCTGGTAAAGTGTGGCCATGTGGCTGCTGAGGCTCCACAGCCCATACAGGGCGCACAGCTTGCTCAATACAGGTCTGAGACCAGCAGGCGTGTCCTCATCAGTGGTCAGATCATGAAACCTCTGGAGGCAGTTGTGTTCTATGTAGGCGATGGCCAGGGAACGGCAGTAGTAAACCTAACACACACACACACACACAGAATATTTGAAGCTGTTGCCAGCGCAGAGGCATAAAAACATGCAATATTGTTTTTGCATTTCTGCTTTCAGAAACCGTAAACCATATTCCACGAGCCCAAGATCTTTGTGGAATAAACCAAAGACCGTACATAAGAGGTGGACGTAGCATCCTGACGTTACCCATTGGTTTGTGGACATCTTGTTTTTGTTGCAACCAGCAAACTAGTGACCATGTTTGGACTGTGGAGGAGTGACAGAGACGCAGTGTACGGCTCTGGTAGAGACCTGTCAATCACTGTGTAGCCCCGCCCTAAAGCATCCCCTGCTTTATGGTCTATTGACTCTAAATGGACCATCATTTACTAAATGAACATCATGCTGTATTGAAGAAGACTTGAAACTAGAGATTGAGACCATAAACTCATGTTTACAATGTTTACTGAGGTAATAAATCAAGAGAGAAGTAGAGTCATTTTCTCATAGACTTCTATACAACCAGAGGAGTCGCCCCCTGATGGACAGTAGAGAGAATGCAAGTTTAAGTCCTCATTAGCTTCACTTTTCAGAACCAGCGGTTGCCACCTGGGATAAACATCCCCAGTCAGAAAAAGCTGCTCTAATGGCACGCTAGAATGATCGAAAGGCGTTTACAGTTCAGGTTACAGTGAAAACATTGGAAAGATAGAATCAGAAGAAAACGTGGGTCGATGTCATGGATGAGAGGATCCAGTTAACAGTTCAGTGAAGCAGGACATACAGCGACAAGAAGTGGCTAACGGGGAAGTTGCGTAATTTGTACTTTTGTAGTAGTTCTTAACCCTCGACATATGATACGCACGATTGCGTAGTGAAGTTTCTACTGTGCTGGTAAAAGCCCTCAAGGAGAGATAGCACTGAGTTACAGAAGCTAGTGGAACAGCAGCTAACAGGTGGCGTCAGGACGTTAGCATGTAAGCTACCGGATGCTTCCGCTCCCTCTGCTTCCTGTCTTGGTCCTGAGGCTGCTTTCACACAAAGTCACCTGAATGGCCAAACAGGAAAACGTCTGGTATTCCACCGTGGGAGCATAGTTCCGAGATAGCTACTGTCACTGCTAGTGTTGTTTTCACACAAATTAGATAGCTCCAAGTAGCTACTTTTTACTAAAGATATATTAACAAGGGAAGCTATATACAAACAAAACAGTGGATAGCTGCTTTTTAATCTGAATATAGATTAAAAAGATTATAAAATAAGATTCTTTTTTGGGTCTTTTGCCTTTAATGTAAAGAAATAATTGAATATATAACAAATTGAGTAAGTTTTTAAACGTACTACTTTATTTTGTGCACATAGAATCACCCTGTACATTCATCTTTACCGTCTTACACTTGGGTTGTTAGTGTGTACATGTGCAGGTGTTCCAACATACTGAATGCTTAACTCTCTAGAAACTGTTACATTTCTACAATGAACATTAAAACATGAGAGCGCATCATATTAATGCTACCCAAAACAAGTCAGAGTGAATCCAGTGACGCACACATTTCCCAGAACCTCAACGCACGCCCGTCTGACACTGTGACCTCCAGCATCATAATAACACAAACCAGATGAAACTCTCCCGTTTAGCTCAACACCATGTATTCTGTTTCTGATCAGCTGGTCTGGAGACATGAAACATTGTGTCTCATCCCTGAAAACTAGTAGATTTGAAAGAAGGGAGAGTGGAAATGAATACATACACATGAGAGATAATAAAGAACCAAATCATCCAAAAAGGTGTTTGTATATAAAATGTCTTCACAGCTTGATAACAATGCTCCGGGGAGAAGACAGCATGCGTCCCGTGTTAAACTCTGCAGCCATCAAGGACTCCTAACAAACATCGGCCGCGATGGACAACCTGAAGGAAGGAGGGAGGTGTGAGGGTCTTACCTGGCTGTTGTTGCGGGCCTCAAAATCATCCTTCCCCGAGGCCCTCTGTTGTTCCAGCCTCCTCCAGCTCTCTTCCAGCAGGAAACACACCAGCCACTTATAAGCTGCCAGTGGCACTGATGTGACAAGAAAACAGTATATTGACGAGGATGAACTGAGAACCCACTGTACCTGCCATATTTAGAAACCCTGTTGACTTCAAGGAATAACCCCTTCTGAATTCTAGGAGTACCTGCAGAGTCCATGCACTCCTCCATTGTTCTTGCTGTGAACTTGCTTTCCAGGATGGTGTGGGAATCATCCAGGAAATCCACAGTGTGGAGAGGCGACTCAATCCGCACACCGTCTGAAAGCAGACAACACAGCAGCTGAGACTCCAGAGATCAGTCAGGAAACGATGGCAGGCCACATTCCACTGTCGGCACGCCACCAGTTCGGAGAGCAGACAAGAGCAGCAAACAGTCATTTTACCATGAAGAACACGGGAGAACACGCTGCCTGTATTATTGGGTCTTTACGGGATTGTTTAGAAACTCACACAGTAAGACAAACCAAACCGAGGCGGCGATGCAGCAGAACTCCAGTGTTCTGTGAGGTAGAATGACGCGTTTCTATTCTAAGCAGTCTGGTGGCTTGAAAGAGAGATTATAGATGAAGATAACAGCTTCACCTACCGTCTTAAAGGGCTGTCTGAGAGCAAGATAAAGCAGAGAAAGTATTTTAAATATAGCGTACGCTTAAACCGATATGGACTGATTTTTAGGTATCTGTCCGTAGCGGTACACTGCTTTGCTCCCGTGCTGGTACTCTAAACTCCATCTAGTGTAAAGTATTACACTGACCATGTAGAAGTACAACATTCAAACTATCCCTTTAACAGGCACATCAGCACTAGCAACGGGAGATAATCATGTCAATATCATTGATAAGTGAGGCACCCCTCATCACCAATAAGTGATCACCAATCAACCCTCGAACAGAACTCAATTTTAAGATCTTTTTTGAAGGATTTTTGGTGGCAGCTCCGGCTCTACTTCTCGCCAACTGACACTAAAGGCTTGTAAGAATCCCTCTGTGCACGGTGGACTGACCGCGGTGCTTAGCATGGAGCCAGCTGAGCAGGTAGTTGCTGGTCTGTTGCAGCAACACATTGTTGTCTCCTTCGTATGTGCAGTTTGGATCGTTGTCATTACGCAGATCACCCAGCCGGTTCACTGAAAGAGAGAGACGGTAGTTAGGTGTGTGTGTGTGTGTGTGTGTGTGTGTGTGTGTGTAGGTGTAGGTGTGTGTAGGTGTGTAGGTGTGTAGGTGTGCGTGCATGCGTGCGACTGACTGGCCAGGTATCCGTGTCCACCGCACGCCTCCCTGCACTCCTGGATCCCCCTCTGAGCGGTCCACGAGCCCAGTGGTTTACTGGAGCAGCCTATGGCATGGATCTCCCTGCCCATCTCTACCTGCAACACACACATATATGAGACCATAGTTCATTCAGAGGGACAACTCTGGATATGGACACACACACATATTGCGCCTCATCTTAACTCACCTGTCTTTCACTCTTGTCCCTCATCATCTGTCCAAGCTGAAACTCAGCGAAGTTCATGAAGATGGATTTGGAGAAGTGTTCAAGAGCATATGCTGCTGCCAGGTACGGGATCAGACGCCATTGCTGAAAAAATAAATAAATAAAAAGAAGTGTCACACTCAAAACTGAGAGATGTACACAAGTACCTTTTGTAACTTTGACACGGTACTCTCTACTTTGATAAGGTACTTTTGCATTCAAATCCACTCGCTCGCATGCTGACCTGTAACTGGTACTCCAGAACAGGAATCTCCTCCGTGTCTTTGGGTCCAAACTGTCTCCTGGTGGCTGAGAAGCGGATGGCGACAATCAGAGCCAGCTTCAGGTTGACCAGAGCCATCCTGGTGATGGACACCCTGCCCCCGGACAGGGCACCAAGAGACTCCCCAAAGCGCTTGTTGGGGTCCTGAAGAAGAGACGAGACACGACGTAGAGACATGAGGAACAGAATAAAAGAGAAAAATTCAATATTTACCATTTCCCTTGGGTTTTATCACAAGCCTACAAGATTTTGGTGACAACAAAATGACTGTTGCGCTTTCCCCTGTCCAACAGCGTTTCCATGTCCAGGTGTGCCATGGTGTTGATCAAATGAAGTTGTCTTTGTTTACTCAGCCTGGTGGGATGTTCCCTTCAAGACCTGGGATGTTCAGGAACATTCCCTGCATGCGCTCATGTGTGAACGGAAGCAGGGATCGACATTCAAGATAATCTGTAGCGCCAATTTCCCATGAAACAGTCTCAATTTAATACTGATCCCTCAATATGATTTTTATAAGGGAACAAGACCATCGACAAGAAGATTGTCCATTTCTAAATGGTTATTCCCAATGCTCATCATCGGTGCCACCGGGTCGGATGATGTTAAGCTCTAAGAGAGCTGGCTGACCAACTTGTGTGGCTTGGTGGTGCAGCCTCTGGCCTGTC
The DNA here is from genome assembly GCA_028022725.1 of Lycodopsis pacificus. NCBI lineage: Eukaryota > Metazoa > Chordata > Actinopteri > Perciformes > Zoarcidae > Lycodopsis > Lycodopsis pacificus. The sequence goes on from CM051710.1 coordinate 2,783,920, forward strand.
CTTGCTATTCACTCCTCTCATGAGGTACCAGAGGAATCTTCCAGGCCTCGTTGTCGTCGCCAGCATCTTCTCACGACGTTCATATGGGAGCTCATTAAATCACTGCAGCAGTGAAAGAGCAGCCATAATGTGAAGACAGCCCAAAGGTCAAAGGTTGCCTACTTCATTTGTTTATGCACATCTGTGCCTGCATGTTTGCAAAATAAGTAATTTGGATTTGCGGCCAAAATAAACATTGTAGAAAATGCATGCGCATTAGAGTTTTTTAACTTCTGATTTATTGCAATTCTGTAGTTCATGAATCCAAAAATCTACATACAGAATAGTTGCAGTAAAGTCCTTGTCTCTCCATAACAGATCCCCCACAGCTTCCTCCCAAGATGAAATAAACATACCGGTACATACAGTGACCTCATTTAGATGGACACAAATGAGAAGTAGAATAATAGCAGAATAATGCATCTATGAGTTTCAAGCATAACAGTACTTGTTCCTGAAATAAGTTCCATTGGCTATTTCTCAACCTAAATAAAAACAAAACTTCTTTCTGAACAAACCTCTGAGGAGAAGAAACCAAACATAATTTTGTTCAGCAAGAAAAGATTTTTAGCAATTATATTTTCAACACAGCATTTAAACATTCAAAAGCTTGTTGACCACCATCTTTGTATTCTTGATCTATTTCTGATATCTCCATGTCATTTTGTGAATTTCCGGTTGCATATCTTTGGTTTAGTTGTGAAAGAGTCTCTGGTTGCTTTCCATACTGCATTCAGGCGACGCCTCCTCACAAACTGCCTGATGAGCTGGCAGCTTCAGCCTTCTTCTCTCCTCCCGATGACTTAAACTGAGTAATCTCTAATCTTTCCATCACGGAAATATTCTGTGGGAGAAGCCCTTGATATTCTGCCTGAGGTTTCCTCCAGCATTTCCACTTCATTCTCTCTCGTCTACCTCAGCCTCACGCATGTGTAATTAACGTCTGTTGGGTTTGTGTCCTCTCTGCAAAGCAAGCCGGTGTCTTTGCTCGGCAACAGATCATTTGCCAGGGAATAAACACTTAAACCGTTAAAAGGCTTGGAACCTTTATGGAGTGCTTTCTTTAGCCACCAGTGGACATCTCACGAACCTTGAACGGTGTACTGTAGCGGCCATCAGGAGTAACATCTCCAGTCTTGTTCAGCAGATTCTCCCGAGGGACCCTCACATTATGAAACAAAGCAAACCTGAAGGGAAGAAGATGGAAAGGCCTTTGGTTAAAAACATACTGATAATATGTGCGTAACACCAAGGCAGGAGACACATTGACATTATAGTGTTTCTGCATTTCTAAAGCAAAACTTATAAAAGGCAAATTTTCTCTGCCGCTGTAGCACCAGACAACAGTGCAGCTTCTTTCCTCAGGCAGTAAAACTCATCCTCGTGTAGTTGAAGGGACTACAACCTGCATTTCATTGTGCAACCCTTTGCAGAACGACAGTAAATAAACCTTGAACTGTGTCGGTGTTATAATACTACTTCTACTACTGAACGCTGTTGGCCCAAAACAGTGCCATGAAGCAGGACACCTAACCAAAGTTATAAGACGGCCAGGGAAACTAAGGGAATAAAACAGTTACAAGTTCATCCTCAATGTCACAACCTGGGAAAGCTGCTGTGACCGTGACAGGATCTGATAGGACAGGGCTGGACACCCTGTAAACCTTCAAGTAGCTCAAACAGACAACTCATCGCCCACTTTGTGTGTTTGTGCGTCAGCAGACAAAGCCCACGTGCACACTAAAGGAGATCCATATTTCAAAAAGCAAATCACCTCGAGGACAACATCAGGGACCATAATGTTACATCTTTATTTATAGGAACCGGTAACTGACCATTATCAGCATTGAGCAAAATGTAGTAATAATAATAATAATAATAATAATAATAATAATAGTATTTCAGAAGTTCTTTACACAAAACAACTCAAGAATTATATCAAACAACTTTTAGCAGCAAAGATTTAAAATAAATAAATAATACAAAGTATCAGTAGAAAAAGTGCTGAGGTTTAATACCAGCCTCATTTACTGTGACTTTTCAAGAAGCTTGACCCAATAGATGTTTGAATTGAATAAATGACTTCCCCACACTGTATAAGACCGTTTGATGAGCTATAATGGAGCAAACTGCTTTTCTGCATGTTTTAGTAGCGGTCTGAAATGTGTCCTGCAGTGACCTTCCTCTGCTTTAAACTTTGACTGTAGCTCCACCTAGCGGCTTCACTGAGGTACTGACCAGGGGAGGGGAGGGGCGTGTGTAGGATGGATAAAACCACAGCACTTTGAATTAGAACAGAAGCAGAAGTGCTGTTTAAAGATGGCCGTATGAGCCTCTTTGTCTCTGCAAATTCATAAATAACTTGTAAAATATTGATCAAGTCGGGCCCACTAAGTAAATTGGGTTGTAAAACCCGACCAGTCATAGCAACTCACCTGCCCAGGATGAACTGAGGAGTGAGCCTTCTCTTACATTGGACTGTTGTTTTACCACTGAACAGCCCTTTGGTTAACGTCACTGTATTTTTAAATATGCGCCATCGATAAACTAAATATGAAACTTAAGCAATCTCTTCTCTTCTCATATGTATTGTGCCGTTTGCTGCAATTTTCAGAGCAAAGCTGTTAAAATATGACAATCAACGGTCTTAAGTGAAGTCTTTGTCACTTTGGGCAAGAAGATTTCTGACCCACTTGTCTGATTGTATTGTTTTTCTGTTTCTTTCTGTAGACCTAGGTAGTGTAGGGTTTATTTTGGCCTTGGAGACTCACGCCACTTCAGCGATTGCATTTGTTTTATTTCTGTTCATCAATTTTCTGTCAGTAAATGTTTAGTGTTACTTTTAAAGTGTTCCAGCAGCTTTCTCTTTATTTTGCTTCCATGGTTTGTGTTAACGCGTTATGTTAGTCCTTGTGTTCCCTTGGACAGAACACATGGGCTGCGACAGTGTCCGATAAGCACACGTTAAAAAGACCATATGACAGGCTATGAGTCAGACAGGACAATGATCAACACCTAAATCATTGTGCAAGCCACTTAAGAAGGCCTGTGTTGGTGAGGTCCCGATGTCTCCCTCTGCGCTCACATACCCGTTATCCAGTCCGTTCTGGCCCAGCTTCTTGCCCATGTCTCCAACCAGCACACCAGGCACAGCGAGCAGGGTCTTGGGATCTCTCACCTGCAGTACAACGGTTATAGATTGACTGGATGGGACATATCTCAGTCAAGTCAGTCTGTACAAAAATGAATTCAAATTGTTGTGTAGTGCACATGATTAATGCTTAAGTAGAACTCTTGTGTCCGGACTATTTGGAAGAGAGAAAGCTAAACTGAAGCAACAGTCGAATGATTCAAAGACTGTCGCACATACCAGTGCCATTTCATGGGGTAACAGTTGTTTAGATTATTATCAGTTATTAATCCCATGAACAGAGATCATTTCAGCAAAAGAGGACCTCATTATGTGAATGGAGCCTCTATGAAAAACAGTGACGTTTGACTCCTAGCGGCTGAGCAGCCATCTATTTAAAATCTTTTTCTTTTTTTAAAAAGGCACCCAAATTCTTTGCATTTCACCTTTGAACCAGGTCTGAGCATCACAGTAGCTCCCAAACTGGATCAATAATTGTAACTCTACTTAAAACTTCAGCTGATTTGTTTCGACGTCAAATGTCATTTCATTACTTTGAAACACTCCACCTGCTTTCAGCGATCACACTTTATCTAACAAGTCCAGAAACGGTCAACTTCTCCGGATACTGTTTTGTACAATGTATTTTTCCCCCCTTGTCTCACCGCACTGCCCTCACACACTTCAGGAACACGGTTTTATAATCTGCAGCTGTGTGACATCACATCAGATTAGATTTGGATAATAACCAGCTGTAACTTGTTGAAGGAGTCGAAGGTCGAGAGTCTTACCGGCACGATGAAGGAGTGTAGGCCGTGGTGCACCTGGTCCGGGGTGTAGAGCTGAGCGAACACCATGGCATGGGTTGCGGTCTTGCCCAGGTTCCCCACCCAGAACTTAGCGGCCTCAAAGTCCGGAGAGTTGATCACAAACTCCTGCCGAGAAGAAAGTTAAAGCTCGACTGCAACCGTGGATGCAGCCGGACATTTAGGAATGCGTGCGCGTGTGCTGACCTGGGTGGCGGGGTCATACGTTGCCGTGGTCCTCATGGCTCTGGTGTTGCTGCCGTGGCTCAGCTCAGTCAGTGCAAAGCAACCATATGTCTACAAACATACGTGATGATGATGAATGTCACCCCAGTGAGATTAGGTGGAGCTATTGGCGGAGCAAAGCTGTGCGGAACTCTTACCGTCATGTCTTCGGTACTTTCGACATACTTGCGGTGTCTTCCCGATCCCGTGTTGGCAATAATCGCTCCGAACATCTGAAACAGAAGATGATGTCAGCATCTGTTACCAACATCATCATCATAGTGATGGCGACTATGAAAAGGGAAGGAAAAAAAGACTGACAATACTAGCAGCGAAGTGAACCTGCAATGCTCGTTACACACCAAAAAAGAAGAAAATGGACAGTCAACTTAATACTCACAGATTTAGGAGTCAACAGCTATACTAGCAGCTCCAACATGCTAATGTTTAGTGGGCGATTTTTCCATTTTCACCATCTTAATTTAGCGTTTTGTCAGCATTAATTGTACTAAAACTTGGTTAATTAGCTTTAAAGGTGAGATGGATTATTTATAAAGGCAATTAAAACCCGTTTTGTCGTTTCAGTTAGAGGATAAGGGTTCTGAAAAGTTAAGCCAATGACGAAGTGCCTTAAACTTGCATTCTTTCTTCCGGCCATCAGGGGGCGACTGATGGCCTATATGGGGGAGACTATGGTCTCAATCTCTAGTTTCAAGTCTTCTTCAATACAGCATGATGTTCATTTAGTAAATGATGGTCCATTTGGAGTCAATAGACCATAAAGCAGGGGATGCTTTAGGGCGGGGCTACACGGTGATTGACAGGTTGTTTGCTCATTTTGCACACCTCAAAAAATGCTAACTCACCCCTTTGTTGAGGAAGTACTTGGCCGTCATGGCCCAGTCATACATGCCCAGACAATCATTGAGAGCCACAGTCTTCCAGGGGTTCGCCATCACCTCGTCTCTCGTCAGGAAATCGTAGCGGAAGAGCTGCTTCACCCTGCGGATGTTTGATCAGAATCTTTTTATCCGCGTCTACATTATATAGAAGAAGATGCGATATATAACGGAGGATGCTGCTGGTGGTAAAATGTTACTGTATGCTGATACCTGAGGAAGGTCCGCTCTCTCATTTTCTCTAGAGGGACGTCTTCCCCGGGCTGACGTGCAAACAGAGGGTCATCCTCAAGTGTCTTTAACACGCGTCGCTGCAGCACAGAGAAGGAGCGAAATGTACAGGATATGATGTGTGGAGGAACATTTAGATGACTTCGGGCACCAAAAATGTGCTCGTTAGTAAAAGTGAAGGTGCTTGTCAGGAACATCACGCTACTTAAGTTACGTAACAAACGTACTTATTTCAACCCAGGCCCTGATCGTTTCCTGAACAGAACAAAGTATTTTTGTTATCTCGACCTTGTTCAGAAGTTGTTCCGTTTAGATGAGTTAACCGCGTGTTGGTGGTTAACCTGCTGCAGAGTCTTTTTTATCAGAACACTACCAGTGGGAGTCTTAACAGCGGGGCTTTAATGAACTACATTAAACCAGAGGCAGGAGCAGCTTGGTGATAGTGCGTGCCACATCACCGCGGGTTTGATTTCCAGCCTCGGGACCTTTGGTCCACGTCCTACCCTTCCTCTCTCCATTTACAGCCTCGCTACACTGTCATCTGTAAATGCCCCTCCAAAAGAAATCTAAAAATAGAAATTTGCATAACTATTTAACTTAATGACAAAAAAAACCAGCAGATATAGTCCCAACTACAGAGAGCATTTGATGCTGACAGCTACCTTGAATGCCAGGATGTCCTCTCCATCGAAGAAGAGGAGCATGTCCTTCCAGCTGAAAGAGGCTTTTTTCCTGTAGAGATCCAGCGGGCCACTGGGAAGGTCGGCCACGTCATGATCCATCGTCTGGTGTTCGGACCGAAGCGGTTCACTATGCAGGGACGGGGGGCACTTTGCTCTCTGGGAAGAGATCAGATGAGAGCAGTGGTGGAAGAATAATTCAGATCAGTTAGTTAAGTACCAGTACAACACAGTTTCTAACAATCTTAATAACTTTAATTTAGTTTAGTTTGAGAATGTGGGCGTCACAGAACAAGACCTTTAGTAATATAGCTGATAATATGGGGAATATTACGTTTATGAATGAGTTTAATCCTCAAAGTTATTAAACAGAAATTCTGGGTAAGACATGAAAAGTCTGTGCAGACAGGTTGTTGTGTCCCAGGTAGTGAGATAAACTCACAGAGACCATAAACTCTCACTGAAGTGACCTCCACTCGGAGAGACACGTCTTTTCCTTCCACTAACGTAACGTTACACTGTTCATATGAACGTAATGTTAGCTAGCGTTGAGTCTTACCTTATGTCAACCTTCCTTGTTAATACCGCCTGTCAAACTATACCCGATTCCAGCTAGGTTTCGTAACTGTGCCAGAGGTGCCTCCCCTTATCTTATCTTCTTCTTCTTCTTCTTCTTCTTCTTCATCTGCGGTGTTTAACTGCAGCTTGCATCCTATTGGTCGCACTACTGCCATCTTCCGGTTTCAGTCAGTTCCTTTGTTGTCCCACCTACTAAACGTTCCCCATTGGTCCCGTTTCTCGTGAGAAGTTGGTGAAGCACCTTCTCCTCACATGACTTGAGCCCCACTTCAGTACATTCTTTAGCTCTCTTCCTCTCATCCGTATATCCTACATCTATTGTTCTTTCTTGCTTAATTCTATAAACATAAGTGTAGGTTTACAAGCTAAAGACCTATTTTGAGTTTGAACTGTATATAAACTATTAAATGCTGTACCAACAAGGCCATAAAAACATGGCATGCCATGTCCGTGATATACGTATGTAATTAGGCAATTAGAATTTAGTGTCCCCTTTTTCTCTTTCTTTATATTATTTTTATTTTTATTTGTTATGCTTTTATTTCTATCTCTCTTATCCTCTGCGGTTGCCCCCCTGGCATGTTAGTTTGAATGTATGCATTTTGCCGTTTCCCATTGACAATTTGTGAAATTGTACATGTGTAATTGTTATTGCAAAGTTGTTGCCATACTCTGTTGACATGTCTTTCCTTATGATGCCCTTTCCCTCTGGTTTGGATAACTTGATACAGATGTCTATATTTTTTTCTTTTGTGCTTGTTTAGCTTGTTTGTAGACTTTTTTATTTCCATTCTTTTTATAATTGGTTAAGTAATGTGACAAAAAAAAGACATAAACATGGAGGGCAGACAAAAAGACAGACATACAGACAGTAACATAAAGCAGTTCCGATGACGTAGGTAATGAAATGATACGAGTCTGGGAGTATAGATTTCAATTAGATTGGGTTACGTGTGTGTGTGTGTGTGTGTGTGTGTGTGTGTGTGTGTGTGTGTGTGTGTGTGTGTGTGTGTGTGTGTGTGTGTGTGTGTGTGTGTGTGTGTGTGTGTGTGTGTGTGTGTGTGTGTGTGTGTGTGTGTGTGTGTGTGTGTGTGTGTGTGTGTGTGTGTGTTTGTGTAAGAGACAACAGTATACGTCAGAGTAGTGAGATGTGTGGCAGAAAGACAAAAGATGTAGTGAATTGTTGCAGTGGTACAAAATAAATATATGCTTCAACAGCAATATTATAATAATAATAATAATTATTATAAAATAATAAGTATGATAACCATCATAATGATTAGATTGACATAGCAAGGTGCGAGGCCAGACCAGGGCAGCGGAGGTAAGCGAGAGGCCCACCCCCAGCCTCAGTGCAGCACAACCAGAAAGCCGGGCCACCGCACACCAACACCCCCCGGCTGACCCAGTCCGGCCCAAATATAAAGCCAACCTCAGTGCCTCGTTCTATTGATCTGGAGTGAATAAACATTTTTATGAATAACAGATCCTGTCGAGTATTGGACACACCTGACCTCAGACTAGAGCGTGCAGACATGGAATAACTGCAAATAAGGACTTTGTCTGGTCTGTGTTGTTCTAGGGCCGTACACATTTGCATACAACTCAACTCAGCTAAAAACTTCGAAGTACGTTTAAATATTTCAATTTTGTGACTACAGAGCAACAGCAGAGCCTGTACTGTCCGTAGCTGATCCATCGGTAAAAACATGCACATGTATTTTTGATCTGTATACCCGTAGAACTCCTTCACTAAATCTGCATTTTTATGTCTTACCTTAATTTGCAGCAATTCCATATCTACCTCTGGATCTTTTAGCAACCTCGCAGGAGTTACTGGCCAAATGACAGTAGGGCAAAACTCTCGGTCAGATACTCCGAGGCTTCTTGCTGTTGCTTTTCCTATCCAGCCAAAACATTGTTACTCTCTGTCTTTCCCAGCATGCCTGTAATACCTTTTTTGGTTGGGTCTCCATGACCGCTCATATTTATCCAATAATTAACCAACAGTTGTTTTCTGCAGACACAATGGCGTTTCTCCTGTCTCTACTTCGAGAGCGCGCACAGACAATGTTCTTACTGCACCTATACAAACTCTTTGGGCCCTAGTCTGGCTAACATCTAGTTCTTTAAGTGGGGTTTCTGATGCGGAACCATATGCTATACTACCATAATCATTTTATAGATAAAAATTTTTTGATTGCGTCTTTCATGTTAATCTGCTGTCAAAGTGCACTCCTTGAAAGCCTAAATTTCTCAACTAATTCTAAATTGTTTCAATACATCTACAGCTGAAAGTTTCCCTTATTTATATTTCTTGTACAGAACATTACTTTCATCTTTCCAACTGATAATTTAAATCCCAATTCCCCCACATTTTTAACTTGTTTTATCCCTTCTTGCAATTTTTGAACTAGATGTTCCAAATTTCTTCCTTTTTTTATAAGCCCCCATCGTCCGCAAATAATGACATTCCCATATCTGGTGATACCGTTCCAAAGATGACATTTATTGCAATTGAGAATAGTATAGGACCTACCAGTGGAGTCCCATGTCCGACCTCATATTTCCCTGAAATATCAGCTCCTCCTGTTACCTGGATAGTTCTCTGATTTAAAAAGTCCATTATCCAACTAAACAGTTTCCCACTGATTCACATTAAATGCATTTTTATCGAAAGTTCTTCCCTCCATAGCATATCATAAGCTTTTTCTACGTCAGAAAAATTAACTTTCTTACCTCATAAAATGTAATTCTATTGGCCCACAATTGGATAGGTTACATCTTTCCCATGGCTTCCTTATGGGAACAAAAACGGTGTCCTTCCACCTAGCTGGTATGCTAACTTTCTCCCAAACTATATTATACAATGTTAATAACTTACTCAGCCCCTCTCCGCTTAAATACTTTACCTTGATATAACAGATTTCATATTGCCTTCTGTTATCATTGAAGGTTCCGATATTGTCATTAATATTGTCATTAATCTTACTTAGTTGACCATCACTCTCTTCCTTAAACCTCTTCCAGTCCTTTTCCCCCCCTGTTACTGATGCATGAATATTTATTTTACAGAATACTGCAGTGATCACTGCTTACGGTTCCTCCATGATTCCAGTCACATACCAGGACAATATAATTAGAAACCAGTGCTATGTGAAGTACAGACTCCTTTCCTGTATTGACATCGATCCTTGTTTTACTTCCATCCTTTAGGCAGACTGAATTCCTTTCATCTAATACTGCAGTTATTCTGTGGCTTGACCATTGCATCAGTTATTGCACTCCCCCATAATGTGTTATGTTCGTTGAAGTCCCCACACCATACTGTGCTTGCCCTATCTTGCCTTTCTATTTCTTCCAATTTGTTCATTCTATTCTCAAACATGGATTATAATAATTCATCACCACCAAATACTTTCTTTCAACCCACACTCCCACTACCAAATACGCCATTTCTTTCCCTATACCTACTCTAAAGGGAATCCCTTGTTATACAAAAGTAACATAATCCCCTCTTCTTCTTTCCTATCGCGCCTATTTGCTACATATTACAAAGTCAAAATTTGGTTTGAATCATGATTTTTCAGGTTCAGAACATCTGGTTTCTCCCTCCTGCAATCTATACATTTCTTAAACTCCTGTCCATTAGCAATCAAAGTTATTGCATTCCATTTTAAGTATTCAAATTGTTATTATTATCACCACCTATACACTATTCTTGGCTTGCCTGCAAACTAAGATTATCTCTTACTTCCTCCCATTTCAATCCTTACATATCGAGATGATGCACCGCTGCTTCGAGGATTATTTGAATCTTCTCAGTTTCAGACTTGACCTCAGAAGTTGCATTTATCCCCCTGCTATGAAAGTCACCGGCTTCTTCTTCTCTGCCCATACACTGATTCTATCATGCCTTTCTGCCTCCACTGTCATTTGCCCTTTGCACCTAAACTGCTCTGACAGCTTCTCCTGCCTCACCAACTGAACTGCTTCTGCAGAAGATACTTTTCCCTTTACCTCCACATTTTCACTTTTCCACTAACAGTAGCATCGTGTATCACATTTCTGGTCCAGTTTCTTTAGATTCAGGGTTACTTCTCATCTCATCTGCTGAAGAAAGTTGCCTTGCCTAAAAATAAAAGCTGTGCAACTAACCATATATATTTTAATAAATGGTGCAATGTTAAAACCGGGGCATTGTGAGTTGCACAAATGTTTAAGTCAAGTCATGTCAATTCTACTTCTATAGCACCATCAAAACACATTAAAGGGAATATCATACTTGACTATTGGAGTGTGTGGAGACAGCCTAGCACGTTTTTCCTGAAATTTAGCAAACTAAAATGAATATGTTTTATAAGAAATTGTCAGATGCCTGTTCAAAGCATGCCTGTTCAGAAAGGGTTGAGCAAACAGGCACACTGTGTCCAGAGAACGTGGACCCTCTGGCATGTACACCAGAAACAAATCTGAAATGTGAATACAACCAACAACAAGGCCATAAAGGAGAAGACAAATCAAACGTTATGTTGCATAATGCAAATGACAAACACAAATCAAACATCATGTGACTAGATAATGCTAATGACAAGCCAAACGTCTTAGTAAGTTGGCCAATTGTTGTTCATACTAACTCATTACACCATCTGTGATCTGGCAAACAACCAACACACTCTTGCCAGGTCTTGCACCTGGAATCTTCCACCCAATGGACGGATGTGTTACTATTACACCACAAGAGTTGGTTTTTATTGTTTTTTTAGAACACAAATACAACAATAAAACACTTAATTATATTCCCCTGAACAACATACAGAAGTATTTACACATGATGTTAAAATACTTCATGTAACAGGGTGAGTGCAGGGGGCAGCGAGATGATTTAAGACTGTCTCAGACATTTTCATGTCAGTTTAACAAAATGTAAGAACTTTGCAATCAAAAAATCAGCACTTAATGAGAAAATACAGTAACATTTGAACTTCAGCAGGATTATTTGAGTCCAGGATTCTTGTGTCAATGATTTACTTCCGTTCATGCGGACTGTAAATCATAAACAGCAGCAACAGAACTTCAGCAGTGGTGGCTGGTGGAAAATGTTCTCCAATCAATTTCAGCAAACATCCCAGTATGATTTAACTGGACATCCCAGTGAACATCTTCTTCTACATAGTTGTCCTCGACTGAGGACAACTATGTAGAAGAAGATGTTCACTTTGCCTATATGGCTATCTTGACAGACTTCTCCATGTGTGCCCCAGTGTTGTCATGTTTCCTAACTTCCTCAGACAGGTGCTTCATATCCCTCACTCCCGTAACTGTCCGTGCTGGATCTGTCCCCGTTTTAAAAAGCTAAATAACGCATTAGCATGACTGCATCCAGCTAGCCAAACCTTTCTGGTGTACAGCTACTAGAGAAGCAATATATTTTGCGCAGGTATCATATTTTACACATATTACTGTGTGCATTCCATATTTCAAAAACACAAATATTGACAATTTGTATGTGTCAAGGGGGTGCAGCGCCCTCTATTGGCCAACCGCCACTGCTCAGGAGGATTAGTTGAGTCCAGGATTCGTATGTCAATGATTTAGTGCCTGTCAATCCTTTAGATTTACGTTTATCTCGTCAGCACCTCTTCGTAAAGAACATTATTGAGAAAGCGGTGCTTCTTGTTTGTCTCTTCATCTTGAGCAAGAATGTGAAGCCTGGTTGATCTGCCAACCCTGCTTGCTGGCACGTTGAACTGACCACGCCAAAAGAAGTCTCTTGTGCAGAAACGTGTAGCTACTGACCCTATTATTTTTCATGGTCATGGGAAACCAGGTATTCACCAGAAATTGCTAAAGCTGCAGAGTGAATGGGAAGACACCAACCAAAGATATTGCAACCAAGAGATGAGGCAGTATCTGATCAATCGTAAACCTTGACCCATTGCAGCTTCCGCTGTGCTGGTGGAAGTTTCATAGCAAGGTCGTCATTCCTACTTTTAGAGTTATGCGATGGGGAGGAGATGGGCAGAGGGTGTAGAAACTCAGGTTGGTCACTCACATGATGACAGTCCAACTCGTCTGTGTCGACACTGCTGCAGAAATGCTCCTTTCCTTGAAATATCTTTGTCATGTACTCGTTGAACATGTCAACTTCAGAGTTGGTTGGGCACAGAATGGCACGGTCACATAGCCACTTGCACTCGGCAATGTTGATCTGGATATCCTCATACACCCAACTAACGATATCCTTGAGGCTTCACCGCATAGCGTGAGCGATTCGCTAAGCTCAACAGCAAATTCACCCTCCTCTGGAATCACAGGAATCTTTCCCTCGTCGTGGTCGAGCAGGAATTTGGCGAAATATGCTTCGTTCTGTTGCTCTCCAGCAGCCTTAGAGATCCTCCTTTTTTCGGTAATGTAAAAAAACTCAACATTCCTCCACAAGTATGAGCTTTTCAAGCATCTTCTTACTATCTCAGTGCGGTTACCATGGTCAGGATTCGCCTATAGTCACTGCTGATTACCATTGTGATGCCACCAAATGGCTTTTCTGAACCCTGCAGCCTCTAATGCACATCATTAATACTTACTTCACCACTATGACGTGTCATTCTGATGTGTGCTGCAGTGCTGTCATCTACGCTCAAGTTGTAAGTGGAGAATAAGAGAGCACCTGATCCTACTATGAAAGGTTGTTCCTTTAGGCACAAGGGTAGCTGCAGTACCACTTGCAGCCGTTGCAAGGGTTACTTTGCCCTGTGCTTGGACTTAGTTGAGCATTTGCGATAATATGAGTGGTTAGGGTTAGGGTTAGAGAGTTGTGGTAACCACTATGGGGTGCCTCGAAACCCGCCCAGGCATTACTCTGCATACTTCCGTGGTAACAGTCGTGGTTGGGGTGCCTTGAAATCGGCCAAGGTGGCAGCAACGTTGTTTGTTTGGCAAAAACGTACACTATTTGAATGGCAATGTCAGAGTGGCCCTATTCCTGTGAGGCGATCCGCTCGTGTTCGTTGACTCCTTGGAAATTAAGAAAAGTATGGTTGTAAAGTTGTCTGGCATTCGTGTAGCATTAGCTACAGGCTAAATCCAACATCCAGCAGCCTAAGTAAACTCAGCCGGGGTCGACCACTGCCGATGACATGTTGGACTGTAGAGCCCCGAAGTGGCATGTTAAAAGTGCAAAGAATTGCAATACCCATGGATGAGCACACAGACAGAAAGACTATATGAGATATTAGGTGACCAATTCTCCGTTTGGGCACCATAAGATGGGCTGTGATAAGATTTAATTAGTAAAAGCCTAATACTCTTTAAACAGACTTTGAACATTTTTGTGAAACCTTTATTCTATTTGTGACAACAGAAAAGGGAGAAGCAGGAGCACTTTGCGTCGTGGCTCCCCTACGGACGAGACAGATTGTTTTCTGTCTCAGCACCAAGATCGCGGCATTTATCCAGCTCCAGGCCTCCCTGTCTCCATGAGCTGGCGGATCAAGCAGCCATCTGATCCTGCTGAATATTCGCTAATGCTCAAGCCATTTCCGGCAGCACCTCTGAGATATTAGGTCACACCGCTCCTATTTCCCCATATATAGTCTGTATATAAGAAGTGGACGTAGTAATCTTGACGTCACCCATTGTTATGTAGACTGCCGTTAAGAAGCCTTGAGTTCAGTGACTTCGCTGTCTCCAAATCAAGTGAGAAGTTGGGTTATTTTCTCATAGATTTCAATACAATCAGACTTATTTTGCAACCAGAGGAGTTGCCGCCTGCTGATCAGTAGAGAGAAAGTAAGTTTTAAGACACTTCCGCATCGGCTTCACTCGGCAGAACCTGAGGTTGCCGCCTCGCCCAACCACTGGGGTCTTACTCTACCTCACCCACAGCCTCTCCCACCTGCCACTGACGGGCAAGGCTGACAATCATGCCAATCACCCCTAAGGCCGTCCCTCGTGCATTATCCCATCCCGGCAAGAGAACCGATGTCATTCAGCGTCTTTTGCATTCAAACTGTCCTCTCACCCTTATTCTGTGTTTGTAGACCACCTTCTCGTGGGTCTTTCTTAGGGATTACGGGTTTGGATCCTCACTTCCCCGACCATTACTTACGTGACAATCTCCAGTCCACATTAAAAAGCCTTAAAAGGTTTCTGAGTTGTTGGAGAAAGAGATAAATAAAGAGTACGTATATTGGCCCATTTGAGTCCTCTCCATTACTAGTCTTCCGTACAAGTCCAATAGGCATAGCTACGAGAAAATATCTGTCCATCCATTCATCAACATTATGCAACTGAAAATGCCATTAAACTAATAAAACTAGCTGCAGACGTTGCATAGCTCTCCAAAGGAGACATTACCAAAGCCTTAGTTCCAATAGTTCCAATCATTGGATTCTTTCTCTCACGTGAGACTCCAAATTCTATTTTTGGGTGTGCCTGATATTTGGCTGCAGGAATAGCCTCTATATGCTACTTAAATTCGGAGGTGCTTTGCTGGATTCTGCTAAACAAACTCAGGGATCCTTCCTCTGTAGCCACGCCCATCATACCCTGCTTTATCTTTTATTTGACTCTAAATGTAACTAAATTTAAAATGGATAATTTACTAACGCAACATTGTGATGCACTGAGGAAGCCTTGAAACTAGCGAATGAGACCATAAACTCATGTTTACAATGTTTAGTGAGGTAATAATCAAGTGAGAAGTAGGGTCATTTTCTCATAGACTTCAATTGGTCTTGTTTTTGCTGGCCATTAGTAAGAATGCAACTTAAAGGGACTTACACATTGGCTCCACTTTTCAGACCCGGAGACTGCTGCCTCGTAATGTAAGCTGCTAGAAGATGTATTGTGAAGGTATGGAGACACATTTGTTCCAATACTAGTGAGTGAATTATTCAATGCGAGTCCATAAAAAAACTCGACTCATGCTATGGTCACACTTCGAGGTTAGGCGTCAGGTTTGTAGCTTCATGTCACCGGCTTCCATTGAAAATGACTTGTAGCCTGTTGTCGCTCGTAGTGTGAACAGTCTACAGCCATGATGGCAGCTCTTTGAGGACACAAAAGGGCTTTGAGATGGTTGCTAATGTCAGCATGCTAACAATTAAAATGCTAACACTCTGATGTGAAGCAGGTGTAATGTTTGCCATCTTAGTGTAGTGTGTTAGCATGCTAACATTTGCTTATTAGCAATAAACACAAAGTACAGCTGAGGCTGATTGGAATGTCTTTAGTTTTGCAGGTCAAATGTAAACCTGATGCTGGCACTAGCTGAAAAGTTTGGGTAAAAAACACGGACCAGCAGAGTAACATTAACTTTCAGTGATCCTCTAGCGTGGCTAGCAAATATATATGATCATTTGTGGAGTTCACAAATGTGTCTTCCTATCCACAAATACCGACCAAAATGAATTGCATTTGTCACTTTTGTGAGAAATGTCTCTACATACAGACGCATCCAGTGATTCGGCCTCCTATTATTGGTCTCACCACTTTCAGGTGAAGTGTATTTGCAGAATAAAAAGAGTGAGAATTGCATTTGTGCTGTGTAGGACAGGATAGGAACAGTTTTCTCTGTGACTTCAAATTTATTGATATGCTTGGGAGGATATTTTCTATAAATACACATGCCACTGCACAACAATTCAAGTGTTGTGGTACAAAAATACTTTCATATCAAACTATAATCATGAAAACTATGTTCGATAGCCACAGAATGAATAAACAGTAGTGGAAAAGGACATAAATCCTTTATTTAAGTAAAGCTATCAGTACCACAATGGAATACTGCACTCAGAAGTTTATGCAAGTAAAAAGTATCAAATGTAGTAAAATATCAGGGGTCGTCATGGTTGTTTTCACATTTTTATAATACTGTTGCATTAGGACTAACCTGTTTCTGTAAATGTCTCATTTCTCCACGTACTGCTGGTGTCAAACCCTTCAAGGAATAGTTCAACATTTTTAAGGAACTCATCTATGTCTAACTTTTGGTCAGAGTCAGGCAAGCTGTCCCCCTGCCCCAAGTCTTAATGCTAAGCTAGGCTAAACCTGTCCTGACTCAAGACCCTGTAGGCCTATCTAAAAGAATAATTCAACATTTTGGAAAATAGTTATTTACATTCTTTCAGTGAGTGGGATGTTCAGATTGATATCAATCTCATGTCTGTGTCAAGTACTGAACTGGAGACAGGATGTTGTTAGCTTAGCTTAGCACAAGGAAGGAGGAGGAAATGGAGCCTGCCTCAGTTCAAAATTAAAAAAAACGCTTCAGCCTAACAAGACCGCTAAAGCTTTCGGATTAACATTTTGTATCTTGAGTGTTTAATTTGCACAAAAACAGTAATATTAAAAAGAAAATGTGTTTTTTTAGAGGGAAATATTTTTTGTAAAACAGCCGGGTGCAGCGAGTGTGTGCAGCTTTCCTACTTGTCTGTGAGGTTGCCGGGTTTAGTACCATTGTGGCTACTGGTGTAACGGACCACTGTCGATCCGTGAGCCGTACGAATCGCTCTCACTGTTCATGTGAACCGCGGATTAATTACACAGTTTAAGGTTAACCATCACATGATGATCGTTCAGTAAATATGCTTTCAGGACATCGGCATTTAGGACACACACTGTAAACAACCAATCCATGTTTAAATTGACAGGAGAAGAGCTAGTAAGGTTGTCAGCATTGCTAACGGCTAACAAACGAAGGTTCCGTTCGGTTACTTTATGATGCGTTCAGGCTGTTCAGTGAAATTGAGTATTGGGGGGAGGTAAAGTATAACGTTATCATGACGTGTTTACATGTGATCTCGTCAAATGTAATGTTTGTGAGAAACTTGAGAGATGTTTTCACAACAACATAAATAGATATTAGAGATTAATTATGAGCTATTTACACTATCTCTCAGCAGCTTATAATACATCACTAAAACTACTAATCACAAGATTTGTTTTGATCCATAAAATTACAATCTTTTGTTTCCTAATCATTTAAATTGTGTTTATGAAGAAAAAAACACTATAGATGACGATAACAAAGTAAAAAAGGATAGCTTTTTAGAATTCAGAGAGAGAGAGCGCAGTTCAAATGATTTTTATGACGGATGGAACCGTGTAGACCAGCTCCTATAATCAAACAACAAAGGGATCTGTATATGGGTATATCCAATATGGGTCATCAATGATCAACGATTAGTATCAGCGGCAAGAAAATGTTATCAGGGATCTCTAAAAGTTATATTTGCTCCCTTTTTTCTTTTGTGCTGATCCGATCCAAACTGTTTTATGATCCATTACACCACTAATTGTGGCTGTACAGAGCTAACCGGCACTGCACAGAAATGTTTATCTTTACGCTTTGGAGAGAACCAGGCTAGCCGTTTCCTCCTGCCGCCAGTCTTCATGCTAAGCTACGCTAACCACTCCCTGAACCCAGCTCCATCTTAACACAAAGATGTGAGACTGATATCCTTCTTCTCATGTAACTCCCTGAAAGAAAGCAAATAAGAGTTGAACCATTTCTTTAAGGCACAGACGTAATATTGATAGGCCTATACATTCTCAGCTAACTCTCGGATAGAAAGCAATTAAAGAGTATTTCCAAAAAATGTTGAACAATTCCTATAAAAGGAGGAAAATAACGTGAAAGAAAACACAGACTCGTCACTTGTCTTTACTTAAAATACAACAAATGAGGAAGGTTTGTTCATGTTCCCCCTTCTGGAGGTCCAAGGCATTACCAATCAAGCCATGATAAAGCAATCACTACAAATCAAGCACAGAGAAAGATTAAATGTACAGAGATAAAGATTTGCATCACCGAGTGCATATTAAAATAAAATCTTTGAAGCCTACACATTACTATCATCACACTGGCTAGTTTAATCTCTAGCAGTGTATATTATTTATATTTTGCATGTAACAACGTTAGTCTTTAAAGTAACTAGTTACTACAGCTGTCAGGTTAATGTAGTGGAGTAAAAAGGACAATATTTCCATCGAAAAAGTAAAAGTATAAGGTCTCACAAAATGGAATTACTCACATAAAGTAAAGTACTTAAAAACCAGCATACTAAATTACTAATTATCTCTTGGCTTAACTAACCCAAAGCCGCTTTACTCCCTCAGAACACAGCCATTTCAACTTCTTATTGTGTTATTCTTATCGTTGTTAAAATATAGTCTTATTTTCAATGCCACGGTATACTGATGTACAAACTGCTCTACATGTCATTTGTCAAAAGGTTCAGCTTTGGAGAAACATTGTCAAACCGAAAGGCTTATCTCACATGGCACTGGATGATTGTTTCTGGACATCAAGATGTGCGACAAGAACATGGGTTTTTCACTGAAGTCAATGCTACTTTACAGGAGATGGGAGCTATATCTATTATTGCCAAAGACAACTAAAGTGCATGCTGCTTTACCCACTAACTCAATGGCTTGTACAGTAAGTCATAAAACATATATTAATATAACACAACCCTATAATGCATATAGGGTCTGCAGCACAATGTGTTAGCATTTTATTCACTTGTATACAACGTATACAATGATAACATTTTTCAAACAAAGTGCTATAAGTAACCCCAAAAACTCAATAATTCAATTCAGCTTCACATTCAACCACTGGTTATATCACCTTTGATTTTTGTTTGTGTACTATGGGGCTACGGAAAAAAAGACAAACATTTAACCCAACTTTCCAACTAAAGCTAATGTTGCAAATAAAAACTCTGAAAGAAATTTGCTGCATTTTCATAAATATTCGTGAGCTAATTGACAAACATGGAAGTTTAGCAGTCATGAAATTTGGCACTTCTTTGAGCTTCCCTCAAGCACACAATGCATCCACATCCAGTGAAGAACTATTATGCATAAATCCAGTGTATCTACTGAACATATTGTATATTTGTGCGCTGTATTGTCAATATATAGAAGTAAGCATCCAGCACACTCGAAATGTGGAAACACGTCTGAGACTTCATGGCTGAAGATACTTTCCCTGATTAATGGGATTGGGTGGCGCTACTGGGGTCTGTAACCGAGTTTTCGAACCCTTTTAATCTAACCTTTTTTTCCTCATCATCAAATACATCCACTGTGTTAGAATCCCTCACTTGTACATGCTGGTGATGCGTGCCCCCTCTAGATGTATGGTAGAATAAACCCCTTATAAATGGTACTCTATTAGACAATGGTGCCCAGTTTTATAAGTTGTCACTAATGGTTTTGTTAATGGTTAATAAATCATTTATACATGCTTCATAAAGCAGTAATAAAACATTTCTACAAAGGACTTTTGGATTATCAGGTTGAGAAAAATCCCTTAAGACTGCCCTCCCAGTAAAAACGTCCGCATAAATTGTTCAAATGCTTAATACAACATTTACCTTTTGAGGACATCTATTGAACATGTGAATTGTGACTTTATGGGAGCAATGGCAGCGGTACATTAAATTATTGTTATTGTACATTGTCAATACCTGGATGTGTGGAGGTTTGGGTAGAGGGCGGGGCAACAAAGTGACCGCTGTTCATTTCCCATTCCCTACCAAAACTTAACTCTTATTTCTTTAAACCAAATTTCTCTTTGTTTGAAAAAGTTCCCACACTTCAACGAAGTAGTTGTTTTTAACCCAACCGCAATATTTTCACCCTAACCAAGTAGTCTCTGTGCCTACATTTAACCAAACACCATTGATTTCTGCAGATCTAAGCAGAGAAGAGCACCACTGCCTCTGAAATGGAAAGGTAAAAGACGTTAACATACCCAAAATCAGTCTAAAGACACAACAACCAAAGCCCAGAGAAGTGTGTTTCAGCCCTCACCTTCTAATAAAGCCATCAAGTCTAATCAAGTTGCTAATAAATTGAGATTTAATACTATGCCGCACCAGAAGATACGTTGAGTCCTGAAGAGCTATTTCAAAATCAATAATATATTATGCTGAAGGATGAACACCATATCATTTTTTCACAATCTTGTAGCCTAAATACTGTCTTTAGAAATGACCTTTAAGGCATGAATAGAATACTTAATTAGTATTAACATTCATTAAACTATTAGTTTAAATGTTGTAAATGCTTTGCAAAGTATGACTTTAAAAAATAAATCTTATTAAAAAGGGTTAATTCAAAAAGGGTTAATTCTGTTGGCCTATGTGTTGTTCGTTCATACAAAACCACACTGCAGTTATGCCAAGTCCAATTTCAAACTTCACATCAAAATCTGGGGGCTAAGCAGACATGCATAAGGCTGAGTACAAATCATTCAGCACAATTCTGACATAAACTCCTAAGCCTTGGGTTGAATGAGCTCATCTTTGTGTGTGTTTAACTGTTTCAAGTTTAAAATGCCGATCACTGAAATTCATCAAACCACATCTGTTGGATTGATCTCAATCTGCAGAACTCAGTGGCAAGAACTTGTTCTAATATGTGAAGCACTTCCAGTTAAAGACCTCAGACGTTTGAAGGAGTCTCATCACCTTTGGCTCTGGTGTTAGAGGGAATTATGTAAGCATGTGCATTGAGGACTTGTGATAATGAACAATTTGGAATATCAACAAGGCAAAGAAACACAGAAACAAAAAGTACAGCTTCTGCCAGATTCATTTCAAATGGTTTGGAATGTCAAAATGCTGATACTAAAAGCATCCAAAAGATGCTTTCTTTCACATGTGATGAAGTCAACTGCTGGAAAAGGAGAACAACAACGGATCTATATTAAGTACTAAAATTCAAAAATGACAAAACTCAAAATGGCAGCACAAATTGATTGAAACTGACCAGGCCAATTTATTAAGATTGCCATGACCCTAGCAACTCGAGGGGTAAAAAGAAGTGTGTTGGTACACAAAAAACTTCATGGATTTACAAGTCAACTGAACTTAAAGGCCTCAGTATGCTTTAAAGAAATTACTTTTTTAAGTGTCTGGAAGCCCTTTTCTGATGGTGGGACCGGGGGGGATGTTAAGCGTATAGCTTTTTATATGAGTCATTACATCCAGACTACAAAGACACGCAAAAGACAGAGTTATTGAAAAGAGATGCTATGATGGCAGGCTTTTTGGCCCCGCCTTCAGGTGTGGCAATTGGTTACAGCTATAAACACTTTTCTAGTACAACCTACTTTCTTTGAAGCATACTGAGGCCTTTAGATGGATGAAAGTTTTACAAGGCATTGTTGATTTGTAGATGGAGAAGAAAGTCTAGAAACAATGACCCCCCCCTCCCCCGACTGAATAAATTACAAAGAAAAAGGCCAGAAATCTTAAAACCTGAACCATCTACAAGATTAGTGAACAAATGGCAGATCTCTAATGTCTTTTGCCTGCTGTGAGGCTGACAATAGCAGGACTCAAGAGAGCACAGCATGCTGAAATGGTGCTCAAAGTGAAGTGGCAGCAGGGCGCACTGAGTGAACATTGAAAATAGAAAGTTGTATTAATATAAAAAGTAAGGTGATCATTGATGGGTCGACATGTTCTCAGAGATAAATTCACGACTGGCCACTGTTTGTTTCCTCTGAATGAGGCCATCCTACGCTTTTTGGCCATTTGAGTGTTAACATTACGTCTTCATTCTGGCCTCTCACAAGCTCCAGTGACTTTCCAGCAAAAGTTACAGTATTTACATGTATTACATATTATGACAAGACAAAAAAAAGAATTGAATGAGTATATTTATCATAATGTGTTGAAGGATACTCCTACTTGCTATGTTAGGGTTATGTGAAACTTAACAGAGGGTGTATTTGATTGTGAGGAAAGTATCTAGCTAATTATATAGAGTATGTTTCAAAGATTACTCAGCTGGTTAGATTTAACTCTACTAACTGGTAGTGTGTCCTTATGGGGACAAAATGCATGTCCCTGTAACGTAAATCATTACATGTTAGGGTGAAGACTTGGTTTAAGGTTAGGCTAAAGTAAGGTTAAGGTTACAGTTCGGATAAAGGTTAGGATTAAGGTGGTAGCGAATGTGGTTAGGGTTAGGGCAAGTCTCCAGGAAATGAATAAAAGTCAATGCAATGTCCTCAAAAGTCATGAAAACATGACTGTGTGTGTGTTTGGAGAAGGGCTGCATATGTACATTTCTCCATCTTCATACAGAAGGCAGTAGCGCACATTTAAGATGATTGTTGTTCTGTCTCTTGAAATGACAAGAAACAGATCAAAATGAACAAGCTTTGTATTTTCCTGACAACAAAATTAACAAAACCTACCAAACTGACTTCTCATGATCATTTAGAAGAAAAATGGGGGAAATTCATGTGTGGCAATTCAACTATGATTAGCAACTCCAAGTCCAATGAAGTCATGGTATTCTACTGGAAAATATCAGATTGCTCACTCTGGGATGGGAGTGATGAGCTGCCAGCATAAAAAAGAGTATCAGGTAGCTTGGGGTCTTGTTTCAAAGTGAGTAAAAGACGGATTTACTAAACTATCTTGTGAAGAGGGACATGAGCCTGAAAGCCAAGAACTGGTTTTAACGGTTCATCTACATTCCAGCCTTCACCTTAACTGTCATGATGGTCATTGGTTACTCAATGATCGGCAATGACCCAAAGAATGTGATCGGGGATACAAAAGTTTTCTTCACAGGGCGTCTGTCCTCAACTGTAAAGAAAGGGTGAGGAACTCAGACATCTGGAAGGAACTTGGAGCAGAGTCACTGCTCGTTCACACCAAAAGGAGCCAGTTGACATGGTTCAGGCATCTGATCTGGATGCCTCTTGGACACCTTTTTTTTTACTGGGTATCCAGGCATGTCCAACTAGGAGGAGACTCCAGGGCAGACAAAGAACATACTGATGGGAATATACAGTATATCCCATCAGACTGGGGAATGCCTTAGGAACCCCCAGGACTAGCTGGGAGATGTTGCTAATGGACGTATGTTTGGGCTACCTTGCTTAGCCAGCTGTCACTGCGACCAGGATGGATGGATAGAGAGGAATTATTTGTCAGCTGACACAAAGTCACTATACTGTAAACCATTTCCTACCACTGGAAAACTATCTTTACAACTAGTAATACTATTAGGCATATTATAGGATATAATGTTTAATGAAACTACTCTACTTATCTACTACCATGGGCACACTATCAAGCAAATATACGTAGATATATTATAGGGAAGATATTGTAGGGGTAATTAGGGTAATTTAAATTGTTTTGGGGAACTCCAGAATATGAGCTACCAAAGCAGAATATCAGCTGACATGATCAGGCAGCATATTATTTAATCTTGAGGTTCTGCCTTGAAGGGGGACCCCTAAAATCCAGCTATAGACCCTCGTACTTTCAGCTGCTATTGTAGAACCAGACATAAAATGTGTGCTTCATCAAATTGCCACGCCAAAACTGAGGCCTTGTCTTAGTCCAGTATAGTGGAAGAAACAGGGGGATAGTAGGGGCACAGCTGCATATTTTAGACCCAGGGTCCCCTAGTAGGTAAACCCTGCAATTAGTGCACCAATAACTAATCGTGTTATCTGCTAATGCTCAACGTTTGTGGCAGTCCTTGATTACACAAGTTATATCAGAATCAGAATCATGAGAACACAGTTTGGGTTATGTCATGCCAAGATCACAAAATAATGATTCTTTGCTCACAATAAAACAAGAGAATTTTATAAATAGATTACGAAAAATATACTGCGATCATGAAAAAACTAGCTGTAAAAATAATTACACCCATTGCCCTCTAATCTATCTTATCTTCACCTTACTCCTGGCAGCAAATGAAAGGGCATCAGTTTAGATGAGTGGTGACTTTCTTTGGTTACAAACAATAGGGTGAAAAGATAGTTGTCATCCTATTTTGTTATGCTCCGTGGAATATGTTGAGGATGATGACCACTCTAATAGGTCCTTCCTAGAATATTAATAATTTAAAAAAGTTGAATCTATTTAATCATTTAGTTCCTTTTTGTTAAACTTTGAAAGGATTTGACTCATCATTTAGCTTTCTTCAGAAAATAGGCCCAGTCATCCTCACACCTAGAAAATTGCATACCCGAAGAAGAAGGGAGTTAAAGTCAAGATACAAGCTGGTCAAGGCAATGGGGAGGTTAAATAGTTTTGTACAAACTGAGATGTTTTTCATACAAAATATTTCTGTATGGCTCAGACTAATGGTCCTGTGTCCCACCCTCTACATGGGCATTTAAAGAGAGATTTAGAGAGTGTAACGGGTGTGTGTGCAGTGCTGAGTTTGCTCAATATGGTGTCAGTTTAATGCCAAATGAGCAATTAATTACTTGAGAAAACTCAAAAAATGTTAAAGACATTTTTAGGCCTGCACAGCGGTTACCGCTGATAATGCCATCCCCCGACCCACGGTGGCAGGACCATGTTGCCGTGAAAGTGTAACGCCCACCTCCCCAGGTTATTGTTAGCTCTAATGTAACTGTTAGCTCTGTCAGCCTGTTGCTCTGTCACTGTTAGCACCGTGAGCTACTTGCTGCCAGCTCAGACATCTCTGTGTTCATAGCTGTGTGCAGGCATGAAATCCTGTCTGTATGGGTTGTAGCTGCTGCAGTAGTGGGCTAATAACACCTGATGATTGGCTGCGAGCAAAACGATACAATAAGTATCAATTGCAGGTCTGACTCATTGTTGATACTACTTGGTACTGGGTTATTTTGGTAGATACTTAAAATGTATCAAGTACCAGTACACAGACGTAGTTATGATGCCACTAGTAGAGGTTAATATGTAGGTGATAATGGACTACATGAAGGTGGAGGACAGAGTGTGGAGTAGAGCATCGTTTCCTCCACCAAGTTCCTTATTTTGTAAATGGCGACACAACAGTGTCTGGTATTGTGCTTATACCATGGCCACTTAGCAAAAAAACAAGTCTGCAGTCATGCTAGCAGCTTTGTGAGACTGTAGTAGCAACAGCGATGCTTTGAGCTAAATGCTAATGTGTCATTGTCGTTGTGAGCATGCTAACAATGACAAGCAAGTCTAATGTTTACCGTGTTTTCCATCTTACTTTAGCATATTAGCATGCTGAATTAGCATTTACTAAATAAAATTAGAGCTAAGGCAGATGGGAATGTCATTAGTTTTGCAGGTATTTGGTCATAAACTCAAAAAAATTGACAAATGGAAATATAGACCTGATGGTGGCGCTAGATGAAAAGTCAGAAGATCACCAAAGTCATTACAATTCATCTTGAGGGGAACATGAATGTGTGTACTAAATTGTGGGCTATTCCGATTCATGTATGTTGCGACATTCGACTGGATAAATAAAAACTTGAACCTACTAGTGGCGTTGTAAAAAGTCAGGGGACTAACAAAGTCATTAGGATTGATCTTCCGGGGGCCTTTCATGTCGTCCATCCAGTAGTTATCAAGATATTTTGTTCTAGAATAAAGTGGTGGACCATTACACCAACCGGCATCCCTACAGCTATGCAGTTATCATTTGAATGGACACTGGCCAGTTGGCCATGGTATAATCCACAATATTCTGTTCATGTCTGGACAATAAACTAGAGATTAGTTTGCTCTAACAAGGCCAAAGCTTCTCTTAACACTGGTCTTGTATAGTCATAGAGAACACTATTTCAACAGCCGTTTGCCAGATAATATTAGTGATGGTTAAAAGATAATTATATTTCTGTTAATTTTAACAGTTATTTTCCTTCTACTCCTTCTCCCTGCGTTAGCTGAAGCCAGTAGTAAACTGCACAGTAGTCTGTTAAATATTTTCAAGCATTAGCATTTTGTTTGGCATTATGCTAGCAATCTACAAAAGTAAGCCTAGATTTCACTTACAGCTTCAGAAGTTAATCATTTCTGTTGAAATCTTATTGCAGCATTTAAGTGAAAATATTAAATTAGTAACATATATATACAGTAAAAGATTTGAAATAATAAAAAGACAAAAGCTAAGACAAAAGCTTGACCATAACAAAGGATAAATTGTCAGCCGTTTTGTGACTGAGCATGTTCATTTCAATAACGTTGTTGTTTCTGCAGAGATTTTTTGTTGATTTTCCGAAGGAAATACTAGTTAATAGATGCAACCCTCAACATAAGAGGGATGGGATCTGTAAATTACCCTTATTTGATCCTGAACTATTCCTTTTCATTCTAACGTTGACAAAACCTGTCTGTGTAATCTTAATAAAGTGCCTTCAGAGTTGTGCAGATTTAGTAACCCAACTCAGCTTGTGTACATATTTAGAAGGTTCGTATTTACAGAAAGAACAAAGGTGAAAGGTTTGAGATGCCCTCAGGGTACTTACATTGTTTTCTTTAAAGAATAGCATTTGCTTGTTGACTGTTTTTAGGTTTTAGGTTACATCACTGCTACCGGTGTGAGAAAGCCTCCCCAAGCTCATCACTCTTTTTACACCTTCCCTTGTCATGCAACATACAGAGGGTGGATATAATAGAGAAGAACCATGTAATCATTGTAATAAAACTTAAGATAAGCTAATATGGTGATGATTCAACTCTACAGTCACTTTTCAGGCCATAGTTTGTAGTGTTGTTGCATTGGACTGCTTTAGGGTCCAGTCACATCAGCATTCATAAAAGTAATGTTTCGGTACAAAAAAAAATTGCACTGACTGACTTTGTGTCTGACTGCTCTTGGATCAGTCAAAAAAAAGAGAAGAACTTTGGGTTTGGTCATAGTTTCCATGGGTCTGTTTTTGATCCAGTACAAAAGTGCTGACCT
Organism: Lycodopsis pacificus; assembly: GCA_028022725.1. Taxonomy (NCBI): domain Eukaryota; kingdom Metazoa; phylum Chordata; class Actinopteri; order Perciformes; family Zoarcidae; genus Lycodopsis; species Lycodopsis pacificus. Next base: position 2,811,218 of record CM051710.1, read on the forward strand.
GTGAAGACCTGTTATTTAGTTCCCCTTCTTTAAATACATTGGGGGTACAAAATATTATGTACACCTTAAAATTACATCATTAAAATGGTACTTCAAAATGACTATAAAGTTGTATCAACACCTCTAACACCAATTGAATATTGTAATTTTTACAAATGTATTTGTAACAGACCTATTGATTACATGATTTTGTCATGGTTTTATGTCCACACCCTGTATTTATTTGTGTATTGTTAAATCTTACTGCACTCTTGGAAGTTGTTTTGTTTTGTAGAAACTACATTAAGTTAGCTTGGTTTCTATTTCCTCTGTACAGAGGGTTGTGTTTTTCTGTTAAGTGTAATTGAGTTGTGTCCATTCCTTGTTGTCTAGACCCTTGTCTTCATTCCTTTCTGGCTCCTTCATCTTCTACTCATTTCCATCCACCCTCTGTAACTAGACGACGTCTGACTCCACCACGCATTGCGCGGTGTACTCCTTCACCAGCTCCACGCTCAAAGTGTTGTGGCAGAATTCGGCCATGGACTTCCAGAGTGGTGGGTCCAGGAACATCTGGCACATCACGTGACCCTTCAGGGTGGCAGTGTGGCGCTGCAGGTGGCACAAGAACTGCTGCCGAACCAGGTCCAGGTCTTTACCGAACATGTCAATGTTCAGGTAATACCTGGTTCAACAAAAATGTTACAGTGAAAATAATGTATTATTTTGAATAACTATTAATTTTTTGAAGTTATAAGTATCTTAAAGCCACTATGTGTAGTATCTAATAAATGGACAACTCTGGCACCCCCATGGTACTATCAAAAGATGCTATGGCAGAAAGCAGTGCACCCCACTACATTATTGTACACTTTCTTATGGACAGTTGTGAATTTAAAAAAAACAATTACCAGTCATCTCCAATGGGCACCCTGAAAGGGAAGGTACAGAGGCTGGCCACAGTAGGGTTGGACACATCATCTACCATCCAGTCAATGTCCTTCTTCAGTAGGATAGCCATGTTACTGGGCAGAAGCTTGAAAGGCTGCCAGTCTTGAATGATGGTAGCATTAGGCAGAACCCCATGCATCAGGTCAGTGGTCAGATACAGCCGGTGGACAGCTGTATGGTCGAGATGCAACGGAGGAAGGTTGGAGGAGGTGGACAGAGAGGATTGGATGTCTCCACCCTGACCAAGCTCAGACAGACGGAGCTTGAGGTCTTCAGCTCTGAAGCGTAGCAACAGAATACCCTGTGAGAAGATAGCCAATGTATGAGCTCACAAAGTACCACAAACGTAAACACACTGACTGAAAACAAGCTTATAGCATTTTTGCATGTTGATCATTAACAACATTCATAAACCATAGGCACAGACCAAAACACAGAATGTCTTCCTTTTGTTGTTGGTACCTGCTTGGTTATGAGACGATACTTCTGGAAGTCCTTGGGTCCAAGCTGATCATCACGGGTCAAGCGGCTTACTTTAACATCAGGGTACTTGGATTTGACCAGCTCGCAGCAAAAGCGCAGCAGAACTCCTGCCACACCCTTTCCCCTTTCCTGAGGGGCGACACGTAGACCTTCCACCAGCATAGTCTTCCCATCGTCAATCACACACACAGACTCCAGAGCAATCTGTTGAGTATCACAGAAGAAGGCGGACTAAAGAAACAATCACATTGACATGTCCTTTTTAGAACTTTATATGATTCCTGTAGCTGGGGCAGAGCTGCATGACCTGTTTACGAGATTTAGGAGATAAAAACATATTTATTTGATGAGCACAGAGCACGATCCCATTTCCTGTGTCTATCTGTGTTGCGGTGGCAGCAGACTGAGCAACATAACTTAAGAACCACATCATCTGCAAAAAGTAGATGATGTGGTTTTGCTGTTGCCCTCAGGTCAAGAGCCCCAGTGCGCACTGGTACAATCCAAAATTCACCTTTGGTCATGACCTTTGGATGATGACTGAAAGAATGGAGCCTCGGATTCAAATGGCCAAAATTCTTCTTCTTCACAGGGTGGCTGGGCTCACCCTTGGGTAAGGAGCTCAGAGAAGAACCACAAAAGCTGTCAAAAGGATTCAGATACGCTTCAGGCATCTGATTGGGATGCTTCCTTCTCACCTTCCTTTGGCTGTATTCTGGCCATTTTCAACTGTGAGGGGAACCCAGTGAAACTCAGAACAAGCTGGAGAGATTGCATATCCAATCTGCCCTTGGAATACTTTGGGATACCCCAAGACAAGCTGGAGAGAAGGACACTTGGGCTACCTTACTGGACATCATGTGGACTATCTTGGCCAAATGGACACAGAAAACATTGTTTCAGCTTTATCTGCCCAGTTCATGCATCTGCTAAATTTCTATTCATTGAACTTACCACTTTTCCCTGTTTGCGAGCCAGTATGACTGTGCGGTTGGTCTCCTGTAGCCAGTCGGTGTATCGAGTGGGCAGGTAATCAAGGCCACCATAGATGTTCTGGCTCATGGCCATGATCTCATCGAAATCCTCCTCAGTGGCCACAGAGAACTGAAGGCCTGCCTGGGACAGGGCCTCTGGGAGCTGGAGCATAGTCAGGCTGGTATCGATCTTCATCTTGAAATAACTGATGAGATACAAAGTGGGGGAGAGGTTATTGTAGATTGTATTTATTTTTCTTAAACCAGGATTTAGGAACTCAAGAACTGTTCCAACCAAGGAATTCCTTACAGGAGGCAAATTCTGGTTGGTGCAGAAACACAGAGTGCACATCTTTTGATTCAAAGCAACACACAAGCTTCTTCAGAGATATAGCCACCTGGATAACAGCTGTTTTTGTTTATAGCTAGCAGGACAGGAGGAGAAAAAAACTGCAGTTGACAAAACCATGAACACAAAGACAGACTATTACATTTTGAATCAATCTGAAAGAACTGACCACAGATGATTGCCAGGAAAGAGACGTGCCATGTAGCTGAATTGTATTAAGGGCGCTTTCTCAAGTCAACCTTAAGTCCATTTTAATGTAACTCTGGTGCGGTTCGTTTGGGCAGTTGTGAGTGACTAAGTAATCGCACTCTGGGGCAGACCAAAATAACCGGTCCAAGACCTATTGCGAGAGGTGGTCTTGGACAGTTTCCAAGCAAACCCTTGTGTGGTTCGATTGCAGTGAGGTTAGATTCCGACCCATTAAAAGGAAGTGAACCAAAACGCAGGCTGCCGGCATTTATTAAGATGGATGCAGATCAACAACATGAGTGTGATAGGACTGACTAGGACTTCTGCAGAAGTCCGATGTTTGCTTGACTTCTCAACCAAACAACCAAACATACAGAATATGCTAGATGAAGTCTACAAAAACATGTCAAAGTCCGCAATTACATACATTGAAGTGCCAGTTAATTTGTGCAGTGTGAAACTGAATCAGGCTAAATAGAAAACAAGCCAATAGAATTGATTTCACTGTGATTCAAAGTGAACAGACTTTGGCTTGTGAGAGCGCCCTAAGGAAGAAAGCATAGAGATACTGTATATGAAAGGCAGCTGGATGAATGAATCAGAAGAGCTACAGAAATGCAAGACAGAGGGAAACAAACTAGATGAGACAGGCTGAAGAGGCAGAAACAGACAGAAAGTTGGGCCAAAAACAGATTAATGACAACAGACACAGGAAGTGGAAGACTGGCACCTATCTTGATCCCTAAGTCTTTTCCCATAAATCCTGTAAATCCATACCCTCAGCCCCCTAATCCATACACTAATACCCTCTGATACCCACTCCACATTACAAACATTGGCATTTGTCCTGAACTTGGCTGAAGAATTCACAGAGTTAAATAGACAAGATAAAATGGAGAACGCCATGAACACATTTGTTTCATATGCCCTGAAAGCCCAATACAGTAACTTCATCCAAATAAGATACATCAGGGTACATAAAATGCTACATGTGTTGGGTAATCAGAGTGGGTGCACAAAATACCGCAAGTGTTCTGGCAGAAAAGTGACCTCTAACCAAATCAAACTAATATTGAATAATATTGAACAGGAGTCTAAAAGGTACCAGGTGTTAGGGCTCTGCACCGAGGAAAACAAAAACAAGATGCTTGCTCTTATGAAGATCTTTGCATTTAATTAAGTTTAGATACAATGCATTAATACATGATGCAGTACAGTGTGGTCAAATTAAATAAACCAAGCTTGTGCCAAAAGGAAACATGCAACATAACATAATAAGCCATTCAAAAAAAGTGATACAATATAATATACAACAAAATATGAAAACATACAATAACATATAGGTAGGGCTGGGTATAGAGTCTCAATAGTTTTTGAATTTTGGGAACATTTTGTTGACATGAATTCCAAAAGATGTGAAGTGTTGAAAATTGCCCCCATTGATTGAATGTTTTGAATAAAAAAAAAAAGGTTTTAACGTGATTCCGTTTCTTCTTTGCTTCTTTTCACCTGCCAATTATGCATTGTATTGGGAGGGAATAAAGCATGGATGATTCACGTTATCCCCCTCCGGTTCTGACATCAGTATGCAGGTGCCCCAACCGGACAGAAGGAGTGCACTGCCATGGACATCCATGAACATATCAAAATGTGTTCATTGAAACACAAGACCAAGCTGGAGTTACTGGTACTCTATATGGAACCACAGGTCTTTGGACAGGAACGTCACCCCTGTGCCACAACTGCACATAAACAGAGACAGTAATGTTTTGATATTGTCTGCAACACAGCTAAACAAGGGTTTCTATAACTGCTAGCCAGACTAAAATGACACACCATAAAAGCAGTGGCCAATGTCACAAAAGACAATGGCAAAGAAAGACCACCATCCAGCTATCCAATTACTGAATATATATAAAGCAACTGTCAATACGTGAAGGGAAACTGAAACTAACAACTGTAGGACCAAGCACACCAGTCTCGAATAGTGCCTTAATTGGCAACAAGCAAGCTTTTAATTTGATGCAACACACATCTTCAACATCTGGCAGTAAATAGAACACTGCAACACTGAATATACTAGAGGAGCTGTATGTGAGAATATAAACGTCCAAATCAGTGTTTGCCCGGAGTTGATATGAGAAAATGGCTTAAGACGTGATCTTCTGTGAATCTCAATACCAGAGCCATCACACCTATAGCTGTCACCATAAAACATAAAATTGGTCACCGCCTCATCCAATAGTTTATGCTACTCCCAATCAAACACAGATACAGGATACCGTGCGCATACTGTGGAAACAAATTCCACCCTTGGAGACATTAAAGTCTCTCTCTATCTGAAGCATCAAGAAAAGTAAAGAACACTTATTTTCCAAAGGTAGCATCCATTGTGCCATATACAGAGGCAGTGCACTATCCTTTTCTGCTTTTCTGCATTAGCTTCAACCTTCCCAGTTGTTTTGTGATTATGAATACAGTTCAAGAATAGGACTACTATTAGCCTCCATGGACCACATGTGCCAATTGTGGTTGAAAAAAAGAGAGAGGATTACTGAATGGCTTGAACTAACAGATGGCCACACATACACGCAGGGCAGCTTTATCCTGAAGCATTTCACAATCAAAATGGGGCCCTGAATCAAGGACGTCATAGAGAAAGTGTAAGACTGTAGTGAAATGCCACATCAACAGAAATATGTAGATCCAAGCCAGACATACCAGAAATCGTATATTGATTGTCTGGTAAGGTGGGACAACTCCAAACATCAAGTCATGGAAAACAAGGCAAGAAGGAAGGGCTCCAAGGGAGATTGTGCAACCCCAGGAAGGAGAAGGGTAGGGCAAGACCACTATTAAGACGAGTGTCCTGAGAACCACCTATGAGTACATCTGAATGGTGCCGTCGAAGGATGAAACCAGAGTACAGCAAGTAGGGGCTATGGAAGAGCAAGTTAATGTGAGGATTTATGTCGAACTCTGCTATATTTCCCTCAGTAGTGTCCTCCTACGAGGCCCGCCCACTGCCACGCCTCTCTCCGTAGGCACAGCCTCGGGTTTTCACCTGTACGAAGAAGCCTTCCAGTTAGTTCCTCGGAGATCAACTGTGTAGTCTTGGCGTTCCTGTGTCGAGCCTCGGGTGTCACACAGACGATCCAGCCTGCCTGCCAGCCGCGGACCGGCCACTTCCCGGCTAGGATCCGAGCGGAGCGCGAGGACGCGCCTCTGTATTGACGTTTGACAGTTTTCCTGTCGGCTTCGTCTGCCGCTCAGTAGGATTAGCCACTTTGCGACTTGGAACCAGGCCCTTAATACCAGACAACAAGAAACAGTGTCCAGCAGCCTGGCAGGACCCAAGGTGCACATAGCGTACTTTACTTGGCAAACAGTGGCATGACCAAGTTAAAGAAATCATCATGGAGAAAAATAATCATGTTGAAACTGCTAAGAGCAATGTAGCACTGAAATGCCAAGAGGTGAACTTGGAGAAGGATCGTGATCTACTTATAGGATCTACTTATACAATGATACCAATTTGTCCAAAAAAGTGACAAAATGATGAAAGGTTTTTAAAGTAAAAATTTATTTGCAAATCTAGCATCTTTAACATTTTAGAACACAGGTTTTACCTCCTATTTGTGAATACATGGGACACATCTACAAGTCATGCCGGTAAGATAAATAACAATAACATACTACCCGTGGCTGCTAAATGCTTCAACAGCATCATTTGAGTGCTGCCGCAATGCTGATAACACTACGAACCAGAACGGGCAGTTCTACGACATCACACCGGACAGATTTCAGTTACATTTTTCCGCCACCTATCTCACACACATCTAATGCAATGCTTAAACATTTATTCAATATGGCAGTCTACACCTGCCACAGAAGTGCATGCCAGTATTTAGCAAGCGTAGATGGCAACATGATAAATTAAATGGAAGACTTTTCTGAGAAGGACAACTTAATAATTCTACTCTAACATGTCTGGTGTCAGCCCGTTGTCACTCCCAACTCGTCAAATACGGCAGCCTGGTCTGTGACCCCACGCATCAAACTATGATGCTCTACGGGGCCATAGTTATGGCAGGAGTAAAGAAGGAAGTGGTAAAGTCTGCATAGGGAGGGGGTTGTGTCCAAATAAAACATGTTCAGGTCCCTTGTGAAACCAAATGTCAACATTGACTTAATTTAAGTTACGCAATGTTAAGTAGTATTACCACATCACTTGCATAACATAGCCTACTTCAATAGGTATCATAGGTTATGTAACTTTACTACATCTCGTGCAGGTAACGTAGCCTATGTAACAACACAACCAAAACCACGATATTTTCCGAGACATAACCAAGCCATTTTGGTACACAGGACTTTCACCCAGGAGACATGTGTTTGGGTTAACCATGTTACGTAACTTTAGCACATTGTGTGAAAGTAACATAGCCTACTTAACTACAAAACAAACTTATTTTAACCCTAACCATGATCTATTCTGGGTTAGGACGTGTCCAGTGTGAAACCAAGTCTTATTTTGACATTTTGACATTACATTACTTAAACTTACCACTTCTGTAATGTTGGATAAACATGGTGTCTATGGGGAAAAGGCTCTACAACGACACTATAGAAGTTGTATTCATGTCCAGAACCCTACCTAACATTAATCGCTGTATAACAAATGGTTTAACTTTGTAAAGAATGTGGACACAGTTGAATAAAACAACCTATAAGACATCATTCTGTGTTCTTACTTTGTTATCGTGACTGTACAGTACTTGTTATTATAGGCCCTTTTTCATAACCTGTTAGCTTGTATTGTGTGTATTTAATTCCATTAAGAGAGGGGATTGGAGTCGGCCCCTTAGGGGAGTTGTTGGTTTGTAGAGGCTAAAACAGAAATGCTAGACATGTTCCAATAATCTATCAATGGGCCATGTGAGCTGTAAGGGCATCTGTAGTGAAAACACTGTCTGGTCACAGCAGACACACACGTACACACTGTGTACACTGGTATTTTTCCATCATGCTTTGATATGAGGTGTCAGGCCTGGCTGGATAGTCTGGTCCTGCCAATGAGAGCGATGCTATTTTCTTTTTGTGTTTCCCTCTCCCGCTCTCCCTCACACACTCATTGATTCATTCTTCTCGTATTCACTCTCTCATGCTCTTGCTTCCTCCCCCTCTTCGGCTGACAGTGTACTCCAAACAAAATGGAATTTGACACATTTGCAAAAAAGACTATTGAACTGCCACAAATACGCCACTGCGGGTGATCGCCAGTATGCTCGCCGCAGATTGGGGTCCAGTCATTTGGTGATGCCCGTGCCAGATAGAGGAGCTTTGGAATTTTGATGTGAAAAGACACAATGAGTTGGAGAGATCTGCTATCCAAAGGATGCAAACAAATAAGCAAATTCTTTCCGGTGACTTTGTTGGTGAATCGACCAACATGCCTGAATACTTGGCACACAGTGATATCAGCGTCTCAGGATCTACCAATTGTTATCTTCAATCTATGATTGATGATTGAGTTTCAGCAATGCCTGAAAAACTCCAATCCCAAAAGGTAGCATTATAAGAATTATATGATGTAACTCAAAAGAAATTACTCATCTAATGGTTTACCGTTATGAGCACGCTAAGCCAGTACGCACTGGTGATGAAACGTTCCTCATGAAAATCCCATTTAGTCTTTTTTAACAAACCAAATTTGATTTATTTGGAGTATGCTGCCAGCTATCCTCTACGTCTTCCCACACAGAATACACATTCCAAAGGAACACAACAAGTATCTTAAGCACCTGAATAATACAAAACTCAAAGGAACACACCATGTCTTCTGTAGATTATCCTGCTGGTGTGATGAGAACATGGACATCAAAATTCATGTCTTCGGGGCAGATCCTTGGCTCCAGTGCTTCATGCCAGTAGGCTCCATGCGGTTGCAAACACATAAGCAAACCGCTCTGTTGCGCGATAGCAGGCTCCATGTCATTTTTCCCACGCAGCCCCGCCTATACATGAAACAAACCATTGACACACAGGCACCAGAAAATGATTAGTTTGGGAAATCTGTCAATCATCACTCTGTGCTTGTTGCCATGAAAATGAGACGGCTGTGGGATATACTTCCACATTGTCACCTACACTGGTTGGGTCTGTGTAGGATAAGTCATGCTTTCAGAAAATGCTAAGCAAATCTACCTGTTACTACACATCATGTATGTGTGTATTTTAGTTAATTACATAAAATCACAACCACTACTGTACAGTCTTGACTTTTGATCTTTTGTAATGTATTCTGCTTTGGTTATAAACAGAGGTAATAGCATGGTGCCAGAAGATGGCACAGTTTACCCGAGGCTAATGATTATTGTATCAAACCCAACAAGTAGCAAAGACACAAGGAAGACAAAAAATGTCCGATGTCCCTCAACAGACAGCTTAAATGGTTTATCTGCATAATCTGCATGGCTCTTATTTCTTATTCCTCATACATAAAGATTAACACCTTAAAAAGATTGACACAGTGACTATCACAAGAGACCGATGACTTCTAACATCTGTGTCCAGTAATGTCTAGTTCACACTAAACAGCCTCATTTTCCACTCGTCGACAGTTTTTAGAGCTCCCCGACAAAAGCCCCAGATCCAAGCCAAATCGGCGTTGGCATCGGCGCTCGCAAATGGCCGCTCGAGCGCCATGAGAGCCGAGAGGCCAGCTGATGCATCGCAGACAGATACCGGATAGCGGGATAAATATCTGGACCTGTGGGGTATTACAGCCAATGAGAGCGCAAGACACGGGTAACAATAGCTACTATACTGTATGTGTTGCGTTTGCATGGACCAAAGTTGTTGTTGCACCTAGAGGAAAGGGGGATAGAAAAGATGTACGGAAACAAGCCAGTTTGTGCCAAAGAAAACATCAACAAGAATGACGACAAAAAATTCCGTCTCGCGCATGGTATTACGTCTTTTTCTTGTCCCTTTTTCCGTGTGTTTTCGTGACAAATGGGCTTTTGGAGAGCAGACATACTCATCTGGGATTCCTCTTGGTGTAAAAGATCTGTCGCCAGTCCGTCATGTAGTGCAAAAAACACAACACGACTTCAAGACTCCCGATTACAAGAGATAAAGTTGTGTAGTGTGAAGTTGTAAGATGTGATGGACTTACCATCCCAATGCTTGCTTAATACATATCATTTTCCAACATCAAAATTCCAACGTGTGTAGCTTTCTGACTTGCAGGGCCACACATACTGTTATGTTAGCATGTGGCTATATATTTAAAAACATGTTATCTAGGATCTTCTAAAATGACCTTGTGGAATGATGTACAGAGAAATCTTAATATTGATGGCTATCCATTATGGCGGAACGAATGACTCCATAGTGGGACATTATGAAGACAGAGGTCACAGTTAATGGTAACCTTTAGATTTATTGCTATTGAAAGAGTCCCACCCTTTCCTAGAGGTGACCCCTATTGCAAATAGATTTCGACAAAAGGAAAGTTTATTGAATTTAATAAAATAGCATGAAACAAATTACTTAATTAGATGTTAGTAGTTAATTATGTATCTATTCACTCCCCATGCATGCACATACTCAGCATTATTTGTGAATCCCTAAACTAGGGATCATAAATGGCCAGCGGCCCTCCACCAAACTGATTTATTCTTCTTTTTCCCTCATGGTTCCCTTACATCCAAACATTCAAGCATTTGTAAGAAACCCAGTGTAGATGCAACAAAATGTAGTTAATATAAATCCCAATTAAGATGACCTCAATGTGCCATCTAAAAATCAATACCTTCCATTTTGAGAGAGGCACGCCAACCAATACTGGGTCTCATTGTGCAGCAGGCTGTTTAATAGGTCACAGTGCTGAGAGTCCCTGGTGCTGAAATGAAGTCTATAATAACTTACACTGCTCTCATCAGTGACTTTGTTTACTTGTGCAGGAAAACTGAGATTGTATTTATGAAACTGCTAAAATGGGGGGTTTTTTTGGGGGGGGGAGAGCTTGACTTAAACATAAAATTAATAATCTTTCACCTTTGTTTATTGAAGTTCTTATTACATATTTCTGTTGACTTAGACGTATGCTTGAAGTCCGATTTTTTTTTGTAACTTTGGCGCAATGTGGTAGAAGGCTTTTCTCAAGCAGTGTTGTAGTACTAGAGATCGGCCTTAGTCTCAAGATCACTTTTTGAAGGTCTAGTCGAAATCGAACGCATTTTGTCTCGTTCCCCCACCCCCCATCACGTGCACTCTAAGAAAACGAGGGATACAGGAGAAGAAGCCCTGGCTGTTTGGGAGGAGACGTCAAGCAAATCTTCAGTTATAAAATTTGGCTTCCTAAACCACAAATACTTTTTCTGCAAAACAGGGTCCAAGAGAACACACACAGCATTACCAGGACTCACACTGGTCTGGTCTTGACTTGGTCTCAACCCATCAAAGTCTTGGCCTTGTCTTAGTCCCGATACGCTCTGGTCTTGGTCATGACTTGGTCTAGGTTAAGGTGGTCTTGACTACAACACTGCTATCTGTTAGCCACTACCCCCTTCATCGACCCCGCCAACCCCCCACCACCTCCCACAAACACACACACACACACACACACACAAACACACACACACACACACACAAATATAAAAAATTGAATCAAATTAGTTAGTAGTCGTCCATTTGGATCAGACTACTAAACCAAACTATTTGACATTTGGGTCATAGTGGAAGATGATTAACTCCGCATTTAGGACGCCATGTCCAAATATTTCATCTTCTCTAGTTTGACAATGTATACGATGAGTTCCATGTCGCCATGGTAGTTGACATTCCAGCTCCTAGAAGTTGGTCTGTGGTACATCTGTGAAGGACGCAAGGTAATATTGGTCTTTCTCGGCAGGCCCATGGTCCTGGACCGTAGGGAAAGGTGTTGCATGGTCTGGTCCCAGCTTTAGATGGCTGCAGCAAGAGGGCAGAAGTGAGCATGCTCAACATATTGTAGTCAACTGTAGGTTCGTAGAATTTAAAACTGCCTCTGAGTCATTGGGGAAGAAAAGCCGAAATTTTACAACATGCTTCCCTTTGATGCATATCGTGCATATCACCATTTCAAGCAACAACGAAAAAGCTTCGGTGAACCTCAAAAGATATCACAGCGGCAACACCCAAGCAGAGTTTGATGCAGAGCTGGATGATCTGAATCCAACCACAACTCTCAGATCCTCAGCGAAAGCTGCCTGATTCACAACAGTGCTGTTTACTCTCATAAAGTTATTGAGTATTGCTTGCTGTTGGTCAACGGTGCAATTACACAGGTCATAATTCACCAAAATTCTAATTAAGATTTGCACATTCTATGCCCACGATTGAATCCACTGATTGTGGCTTTTCCATTAGAAGGAACTTGACGACAGAATTTTGTAGTTTCAAAAGCTAGTGTGATTAGTTGTGCAATGCAGTTGTGTAAGAGGAACCCTAAGGTGCCATCTCCTCGGTAACAGTGGATATCCCCAGTTGCAATGGCCTCTTCCACCATTCCCAGGACCACAGCTGAATTTATAGCGAGCAAATTACAACGTAGCGGGTGGCATTTTGTAGCCTAGCATACTTTTACACAGCGCTGTGGAGAGGGGCACATGTTCTATGTTCTCCATGAAGAAATGGGACAAGATAATTACTGTATACTGTGATTAATGCATGCACATCCCCCAGATGATGATACCGACATTAATGAAGAGAGAACTGAGAGAACTCCAAGAGAAGTGGTTGAACCAAATAGCAAATAAAACAGTCAACAGTTTAGTGTTTACAGTTTTTTTAATTTCTAGAGCATATTATTACTTTTTAATGTACAAAGTGTTAATGCTCATTCACAGTTCGTCCATGTCCCCCCCCGGGTCTATTCTTCTGTGCCTTTGACTGGTACCGGACCTGCGAGGAGCCCAGGAGATGGTGAAGGGGTGTTTTTCCTAGAAATAAAGATAGGGAAGATATGAATTTTGTCGTTAGTATGTAATTAACTACTAAATGAAAAAAAGGTTAAAAAAAAACCCCACAATTTATTCATGTTGCCCTTACCTTGGCAAGAACTCTTAGAGTCCGTCAACCAGCACCAGAGGAAGCATTACCCCACTACTTGAAGCATTGCTTTCTCCAAGCATTCACTGAACCGCTTCAGAAAATGGTTAAACTTAATGGTTTAAGACCTCCACCTGTTAAACGTGGCATTGGTCATGAATAATGCATTATCTGAGGCATTATGCATAATTCACAATGGGGCAGGATAGGCTTACCAGTGGCTGGGCTGTTGATTGGGCCAAAGCTGACCCGTGGCAGATCCCTGTTGGCAGTGCTTGACAGTAAGGGTTGCCAGGTTTTGAGAAACTTGCAACCAATTCTTAGCTTTTGGTTAACATTAGTGATATCCACTTCTAAACATGTAAAAAATAGTGTGAGCAAACAGTAATTTGTCCGCCCGGTCTCTTCAGCTGAATGTGAGAGGGGATTGAGCTGTCTCAAGGTGGACCGGAAGTCATCTCTGAAAGTAGAGATGGTGGACTGGCTGATGTTGGTGTCACTTGAGGGACTCACAATCCAAGACTTCAATGCTGAGGGGACAATGAGTCTGTGGTGAGAATCAGTGACTAAAAATGGCAACCAAAAGCTGAGGCTTAATTGCCAGCCGGGCAACAACTTTCAGAGTTAGTTGGAGCCCTGGCTGGGTTCCTGCCGTCCACTTGGTTGGTTTGTGATCCCATCCCTTGAAGACGCAGTGAACTTGTTGCCGCCTCGTATCGCCCCTAAGCACCATGTGTGGAAACCCGCTGCAATGAGCGCAGAAACAATAAGATAATGAGATGATAAATAATCTGTTCTTATAATTGATGTGATGAGCATATTTCTAATGAAGCGCTATATATCATGCTGCACATTTGGTCGAGTGAATTAAAAAGAAATGCTCAAAATGCCGTGTTAGTGCAGGACGTCCCGTGTCGGGACCGCACCAATTAGTGGCTTGCAGTGTTTTAACTCTTCTAGTATCAGCTCAGCTCACTTGGAATCCCGACTGAGTTGATACCAAAAAAAAGTACCAGGTATCAAGCACTGTCCATAACTTTTGGAGTTGAGTAGAGCCGTGCCATTCAGCTGCCTTAAAGGCCAGTGTGTAGGATTTGGCGGCATCTAGCGCCGAGGTTGCAGATTGTAACCAACTGAAACTTCTCCCTGTGCCAAGAGTGTTGGAGAACTTTGGTGGCTGACACAAAAAAAAGGCGAATGTCCCTATCTGTAGCCAGTGTTTGGTTTGTCCATTCTGGGCTACTGTAGAATCATGGTGGTGCAGCAGAGATATCAGATCACTGAGGGAAATCAGGCTTGGGCAGATTTTTCACATATGATAAGGTGGTCTGATTTCTAACAAATGTCTCTTAGCTCCTACCATATTTTTGAATCGTTAAAGAGTTGAATTTACATTATGACATGGTTACAGAAATACAGTTTGCCATACACATCTAATTCAGAGAAGCTAAAACATTATATTATGTATCAAGATATTATTTTTGACCCATTCATGTGGGTGGGTAGTTGGCCCAGCTCAGCAAGAAAAGAGATGTGTCATGGGCCAAGAAACAGAGAGTAGAGATTCATAACCATATTCACATATTTTTGGCAAATGCACTGGGTGAGCAGCCTTTGTTGTTATTATAATTTGCATCCAGTGTTCCATTTACAGTGGAAACTCCCCGAGCCCATTTGTTCTTTCCGAACATGTACATTTTCACAAACAGTAACAGCATCATAAATTATCATAAATGATCCACAGATGAACCAAATCTGTGTATCACCACCGGTTAAATTCACTTATTAAAACATTTGAACTGTTTGTTTACAGAAGGTTATGTGTCAGACTGCTTCTCGGCGGGGAGCTGTGACCTCCTGTCTTCCTTTCTGTTTAAGCTAAGCTAAGCTAAGCTAAGCAAACCATCTCCTGGCTCCAGTTTCTAACTTAACAAACCAATATGACAGTGGTATCCATCTTCTATTCTAACTCTAAGCAAGAAATAGAATAAAAGTCAATGTACTGTAAAAGAAAGAACAACAAAAAAATGACCCAATCTTAAATATTGATATCGGTATTGGACAGTTAACACCCGGTAGGCTATGGTCACAAATGTGTTGTGTCTTTTTTCTTTTTTAAAGGCTCCACAATTTTTTAAACCAGGCCTCTATAATTTTTAATTAACATAATTTTAAAAAGAGGAAATAGGGCACTTATTGGGGACTATTTTCAGCTGCGGATTAATACAAATTTGGCGCTGTGGTGAGTATTATAAGCAGCTGGACGGCAATAATGTGGCTCAAACCCTGTCTTCTACAAATTCTCATACAACTAAACCACGTCTTGAGGAAAACATATTTTCTCCTGGATTGCGGTCGCAGTTTAAACACGCGGCTAACATAAATTGCAAAAAGAAGAAAACAAATACCTCTTTTCTTTGGTGACAGTCCGGTGTTTGCTTCACCTCACCTCGGCGGACTAGGATTAGAAAGGTATATGTGAAACAACCGTGATACCTGAGAACATATGTTTCCCCTCGAAAGATATTGCCAATGCAGTTTAGTTGTATGGCAATGTAATATGTTTTGGAACCAGGCTGCTCATTTTAGCGTTTTAATAGCTCGGAGCTCCGTGGCACATTGTTGGTTTGGCACTGCACATGGGATTAGTTGACAATATAAAATATCACCATCCTTGCATTTTAATTTAGCTAGTTTCAGATTCAGTGTCAGACTGTGGACTGAATTATTTTTGGGTACGACAACACACTGCTGCGAGCATTGATTGATCCCTTTTCACCCTGCTGTTATTTGTCCCGGGTCGTCATCGTGCACAAGCACTCACTAAAAAAGACCCTCTAAAAATAACTTGAGCGCACAAATGGCTGCATAAATGTGGCCATCAGAACCAGGGTTTTGCTCAAACCGGGGTTCTCGTCCGCGTGACATTTCGGAAATCTGGATACTGACGTGGGACACAAATGCATGTGAATGAATGGCGGTTAGGCCCAGTAAAATGAGGGTCACAGGGAGGAGGGGGAGGGGGGGGATGGGTGGGGATTACGTGTCTGTCATTACACCCACGGACAGCTGCGGGTGTAATAAATATGATGAAACAGTGGAGGGGGAGAGATATGAGGGCTTTCTGGGTTATTTTCTCGTGTCTGCTCTGTCCGATTTCAGGGAGGGAGAGTGAATGCATCTCAAACACTCGGCAAGCCCGCTTTGACTTTGCAGCAGTTCATCACGAGTCAGGCCAATCTGCAAACAATAAAGCTGCAACATTCTCCTTCTGGACTCCTCCACTTCCTCCTAGCCTTCTCTTGGCCTCTCACCTCTCCTTTGCCTCCTTCTATTTTAGTCCCAGCCCTCCTCATCTCCTCACTTCCTACTGGCCCTATTCACACTTCATTCAGCCTGCTCTCCAGCTCCTCCTAACCACCCCCCACCCTCCTTCTATTCCCATCCTTCCTACCATCCCCCCCTCCTCCTGCTCCCCCACGCCCCTCCTAAATCTATCCTTCCCTCCTCTTGTCCTCTTCCCCTGGCCTCCCCTCTGCACTGCAGCACCTATACAGTCATTAATCTCCAAGGTCCCCGTAGTGCGACACACAGTGTGTGTGTGTGTGTGTGTGTGTGTGTGTGTGTGTGTGTGTGTGTGTGTGTGTGTGTGTGTGTGTGTGTGTGTGTGTGTGTGTGTGCATGTAAGGGTGTATATGTGTAGCACAGTCAACACTCCCTGTAAGGTCACATGTGCTATTAGAGGCAGATTTATAGGTTTGTCCCTGCAACGGTGCATGTGACGTCAATTTTTTTAATCTGCTGAAAAGAAAAAAGTGTATTATTTCCCAAGTTGCTCACCGGGGGCTCGTTTCGCCAAATATGGTTTCTCTGATTAAAAGCTGTGCTTTTATGACCCACGAATGAACATGCGAACCCTCGGAGGACTCGCAAACGCATTTTGACCAAAATTTGACCGTCATATTTTCCAGACATGACGCCACCGTGAGTCATGGAGAGTCCTCGTCCTCGGAGCTTCTTCTCTTCCTTTTTCCAACAAATCCATCATTTCTGTCACTTGTCTTGTAACACACGGTCAAATGGATTGTCTCTGGCTGTTAGCCTTTTTCTGATCATTATGCCTTCAGAAACCTTTACGTTAAACTGGACGAAGTAAGAACTTTTAGGGCTGACAAACTGGAAAACACAAAACTGTGAATTTGAAGAAACTCACGAGCTAGATGTCATTATTAGGCTGCAGACAACCCACAATGCAACACTTCAAAAAGGTTATCTACTGTTCGGAAGATGTAAATGTCTATTTGAATATAATATGACCCCCTTGTTTTTTCTAAGGTTAATTTCTCCCCAAAATATTGTTGTGATAATGTGAATTATGATTTCGATACCAATGGCCTCGAATACAGCCTACAATGCAGGAAGGTATTGGCGAGTATGTGGGTCTATGCACTGATCCGCTATCACGTTATCGTATCATTTATCAGTTCATATATGGCACACAGGTACAACAACAGATGTCACTCACTACCAGATGCGTACATCTGATCGCTTCTGAGTACGTGCAACTCCCGACAGAGATGAGAAAGACGCGAGTTGGCTCACTCGTTAGCTCACTCGTTAGCTACTTCCATCATTGGCTCTAGAAACACAAAACTATGTGCAGCGATTTTAGGCGTCGCCATCATGGATTACGGCCATCACCATCTTGGCTTTTTAGCAACCAATGAACAGAAGTGACCATATTTGGAATGCGGAGGAGTGACGCCGTATACGGCTCTGATAGTGGCAGCGACCTGTCAATCACAGTAAAAATACTCTGCTTTGTTTATTTGACTCTAAATGGACCATCATTTACTAAATGAACATCATACTGTATTGAAGAAGACTTGAAACTACAGAGTGCGACCATAAACTCATGTTTACAATGTTTACTGAGGTAATAAATCAAGAGAGAAATAGAGTCATTTTCAGACATCTTTTTGCAACCGGAGTAGTCGCCCCCTGCTGGTCAGTAGAGAGAATCCAAGTTTAAGACACTTTTGCATCGGCTTCACTTGGCAGAACCGGAGTTGCAGGCAGTTGCCGCCTGGTCCAAACTCAGTGATAGAAGTAGTCATCAAGTCAGCCAGATCGCTTCTATCTCGTCTCTGTCGAGAGTTGCACATGCTCAGTACTGAAGTTCTAGTGATTAACGAGGCAGAACGCATCAGCAGCATGTAAGCTTGGAACCCATCAGCTATCGTCTGACGATGATTTTTATTTTTATCGTTTTGAAATTAGCTTGTAAACTGGCTACCAGTGCACAGAAGAGGTCTTATCCCTGATATTCGCTGGCTACACCAGAACCCCAGAAATATGGTCAGGCCGATAGCTGATGTGTTTGGAGATTGACGTTAGCCAGAGCTAGCAAAATGTGGTATTTTACAATGGAAAATCTGTCAAACTAGACGATAAAAGAAAGTTATATTGTATTCATTCTCTGTGATTCATGTTTTACAAAAGGTTTAACCTGAGCAAGGCCATACAACAGGGATATAAGACTGTCCTTAGAAATTATTAGTCCACTATCACTCAAAAGATGTAGTTGGCTCATTGATTAGTTGATTGATCTGAATTCAGTTGCTATAAAAACAATCACGCGAAAGCACCACTTTGTTTAACAGAGTTGTGCTCAGAATTTTATTAGATTTTATTAGTTATTCAACATGAAAAAAAGCATAAGAAAATGACTATTTGACTCAAAAAATGTTAGTCGACAACGACCAAAACAACGATGAGTCAACTGATCGACTAAGAAGCGGCAGCCCTTAATGATTGAAAACATATCACAGCCATACAGGGTTAGTAGGATACAGCAGTAAATAACAATTATAATGGTTTTAACCTCCAAAAAGGGACATTATATGATTTCCACGGTTCCAGCTACGTCTTGGTTTTGCATCAGGAAAATGGGGGAATACGCTAAAATCTTGTCTGTGCCGTGGACGGAATTTTTTTCTCCTTGATTGTTAGAAGAGGTTTTTCAGGAGCCTCGTGGCGTCATGGCAGAAGAAGAAACATTCCTTTATTAGTCCCACAGTGGGGAAATTATTCTCTGCATTTGACCCATCCCTGTATATGTAGGGAGCAGTGGGCTGCCAATGACAGGCGCCCGGGCAGCAGTTAGGCGTACAGTGTCTTGCTCAGGGACACAGGACACGGTGCAGCCGAGGATCGAACCGGTGACCTTTCGGTTGGCGGACAACCTTCTCTACCAAGTAAGCCACGGTCGCCCCAACATTAACCAATTGGTTTTTGTGTGTTATCACTTAAATTACTTTTCACAAACCAGGTGATTATGTTTTTAACAAGTTCAAATCTGCCACTTAAGACATCAAAAGTGTGCGTTCACAACTGTGACCTTTAAGGGGAGAGCTTTGTTGTATTATTATCACCCTGTTTTGCAGCCCTCTACTTCCTGTAATGCTTCTTCAGTTATTTATTTCTACTTGATCAACTTTTTTCATCACGAGATAACAGGTACATTCAGACATTAGTTGAGAGCAGAAGAATAAATACAAATAATATAATAATAATTAAGTGAAAATCTAAAACTATTTCTTAAATCAAAGTAATACTTGAAGTACTCCTCTAACTCATACATTTAAAATAGATAAAGGTGGGTAATGCTCAGTAGACCTGTGGGGATTTATTATATACTGTATATATATACATACATACATCGTATATCCTAAGTTTATAAGCAGAGCGTTTGCAGCAAGACATCCCAGCTAAGCAATAGTCATGTGACACACACCAAGGTAGGTAGCTGGAACGTGAGCACACACAAGAGGCATGTTAGAGGCCACAGGACCGCAGGACAGGAACATGGAATCAGCGCTCAGATTGTCATGATAACGCAGCAAATATTCCCCGAGCTTAAAGCACCAGACTTTAGATCTTGCGTGACAACACACATAACAAACGAAAGCCCGCGCGGAATGTGGAGAACCACTGCTGGTTATCCCGGCCCTGTTTGCATGGGGAGAGGGAGACAGAGAGACCGGACTGTGTGAGTAAATGTGTTGACAAAAGTGGAAAGAAAAGGATGTCCATGTTGTGCTTTCCTATTTTTTCTCTCCCTTCCATGATTAATACAATAATGCCTCCACGCTTTCAATTCCAAATACCAAACTGTCAAAAGACATCAGATCACATCCTCTCTCTCTCTCTCTCTCTCTCTCTCTCTCTCTCTCTCTCTCTCTCTCTCTCTCCCTCCAGCAGCTGTGTGAGCTTGCATGACAACAGCAAGTATTTCGATTGTAAGTCACTGTACAAAAGTGAGGATAAAAGTGAGTATGATGATGATGATGATGAGGATGATGAGGATAGGGCAGGATGGCCAATTTGAAAAACAACACACTTGTCCCATCACTATTTGAAGCTGCACTAATCAATAGTTTTTTATTACGTAACAATTAGAGCTGCAACGATAAGACGATTAGCTGCCAACTATTGGCTTAATGGCAAACTGTTTTGTTGTTCGCTACTCCTCTGTGACAGTAAACTGAATATTGTTGACACAACCGGACATTTAAGGACCTCATCTTAGGCTTTGGGAAACATTGATCGACATTTTTCACCATTTTCTGACGTTTTATAGCCCAAACAACTACTACAACAATCAATTACTCGAGTACATAATCGGCAGATTAATCGACAATAAAAAATAATTGTTAATGTAAAAGTAGTCACTCATAAAGTGACAAACCCACAAAGAAGTATCAATCCGCTCTGCAGGTCCTGTCCGCCCTAAAGAGCTGTTTAGCCTCTTGTTTTGGTAAACCGTGCGCAGATGAAGAGGCAGCTAGTTTGGTTAGTGGGCAAGTTTCCCCTGAAGCAAAACCCCATGTGCAGAATCAACCATAGCTAACTCAGGGGGCTAATTTAGCTTTAGAATACATTTTAAAATTCCTCATTACAAATGACTAATGTTGCTCTGTGTCTGCCAAATATAATTAATAGGGCTGTACCAAATAGTGAAAATCCTCATTCATAACGTTGACGTTCAAATTTTAAATCAACATTTGAATGTTGGGCAACGTTGTTTTTTTTGTTTCGCACGTCTATTTATTGTGTTTAAACCCGACATTAGTGCAAAGTTGAGGCTACACTAGTATTATACTGTTGGTAGAATTAGATTCCAGTTGCGGCTGCATTGGGTTGTTTCTGACTCCAAACATTTCCAATAAGTGAAAAAACTTCAAAAATGCACATGTTTTTCTCTAATGAAATATTCTACTTCAGTCCATATTTGTTGCCGTCTAGCCTTTCAAAAACTAGCTACATTTTCACTGCTGTCAAAAATCAGTTTGCACGGACTTGATTTTGATCAATGTTATAATGCCATAACATGTCAGATGCTGTTTAAGCTTGTTTGCTGCCCCCTACTGGCCAAATCATCAATGAATGCAGCTTTATGAATCTCTAGAATTTGTGTGTGATTGCTGCCGTTGCAGCTACAGACACCCTGCCTCCCAACATAGTGCCAACGCCTACACTAACTAAAACCAAACATTCATGCATCAAAAGGCTTCTAATATTGAATATTGTCACACATTGAATGTGCTGTACTTACATTGAATGTGTTGTAATTCACTATCCTGTTCTACACATGACATCATTGCACTTCTGTCCATCCTGGGAGAGGGATCCCTCCTCTATTGCTCTCCCACAGGTTTCTTCCTCTTTCCTCCCCGTTAAAGGGGTTTTTGGGGAGTTTTTCCTGTTCCGATGTGAGGGTTCCGGGACAAGAGGATGTCAAATGTGTACATATTGTAAAGCCCTCTGAGGCAAATTTGTAATTTGTGATTTTGGGCTATACGAAAATAAATTGAATTGAATTGAAATTAATACTCCCTGTGCATTAATGTTACATCATGTCAGAGCCATGCCTCATTTACTGTAAGCACTAAGCATTATCTACACGCAGTCTTGGTCCTATCCCTCCATTTTGTGCACTCTCGTGTAGTGTGTCCCATTTCTGTTCGGGATGAAGGGGTAGTGGATATCGAGAGTCCATATGGTCCGCCAAATGGAGCATTTCCACATGCATAGTCAAATCGTGTGAGGGAAGAATATTTCCCAGAAAGCATTGCAACAGTGGCTGAAGAATGTGTACAAATGTAGCCTAAAAGTTTTTATATAATGTCAGAAATGTCAAATCAGATGGACTGTTTTAAGCACATGCAGTGGATTTCTGTTTGTTACTAATTCTTCCTGATGAGTAGCTGACAATTGTTATCGTGTGTCACTAAGACGTCACGGATGAGCTGGACTACAGCCTCTTCATGACTCTGATATCTACAGTAGTTTCTGTTGTCCATTACTGTAACTGGCATCAGGCCCCCGGCCCTCGTAGCTCCATTCCAACGGACCATTACCCAATCAAGAGCACTTTGAGACGAGTGATAGTGTTACAGGAGGAGTAGGAAGAGGTGTTACTTTCACATGGCTCTATATCTGTTTACATTCTTAGTATAATTGGTAAAGCTGCACAGGCGTCTAGATTCTCCTTTTGCAGAAACATTTGTGAGTCTCATCACTTTGAATGGATACAAGTTAGCAAGTTAGCATGCTAACTTTAGCATGTGACCAAGTCTTGTGCTAATCTTGTGCATGTTAGCAAACTACACACGTTAACACTATTGTGCAAAATTGTAAAGCACATGTCCAAATAAATTAATTGAGGTCATCAACTGGCAACTAATCAATTAATATAAAAGACGTTACATTGTACATGCATTTCGATGTGTTAAATACAAATATTAGCACGCTAACAGAGTAACTGTTGCATGACAAACACAATCATAATCACCTCTAACAGGCTACTGCTAGCATAGCATGCTAATGTAAGCACTGAGTGCAAAGCCCAGCTGAGCCTGTTGATACATTCAAATGCAGAACAGAAAAACATTAAGATGTTAGGACGTGCTGCTAGTCTTCACACCATATCAATGACAAAGTACGAAATAAGTTTTTTTTCTTGCATACTGACATTTTTCCTAATTGTTTGTTGATTACTTTAAGCAGACACTAAACAGCTTTTAGCTGAAGCTTTAGGTTCTAGCAGCAGATTGGAATGTGCGTGTTTTAATATTGGATTTTAGCCCTAATGGCCTGCAGACAATGGTGGCTTTGCAGCCATTTTAACACCGGCTTGCTGACACTTTTGCAGTCCTTTCCACATAATAGCCATCAAAAATCCCCGAAATCTCATACTCATGGTGACAGCTAGAGGCTGAATGAACCGAATGTGGCTTCACACGCTGTTCATGTCATGTGGAATGAGAGGGAGTGATGGGAAAGATGGCTATGGTCCTAACTAGCGTGCGTTCACGCCATCAGACAACTGATTAAGTCGTTGCTCTGAATGTGCAGTTAAAAGCAAATAAACATATTTGCTTCTGAACAAAATGTGAGGTTGAAGGGATTTCAGTCTTGAACATATTTTGATGATAAGTGGGAGAATCGCAATTATTTTGGCAAGAACAACCAGTACATATTGAGTACATTTTCATATTGAAATGAAGACTATTCACAAGATGGGAACAGCTCAGGTTCAGAATCAGGTTTTGGTATCTAGTAGAAATTGAGCCCTGATGATCCATTCTTTGCATCTAGGCTTCTTTAAACACAAATTTAAGTAATACAAATTCATCATTTTCGAAAAAGGTAACCAATTCATTGTTTTGTCTTATTTCTCTTTGTATTATTCTAAGTTCTAAATTCATTGTTTTGTCTTATTTCTCTTTGTATTATTCTAAGTACTTCTTTTGTCCACTCACTCGATTAATCAACGGAACTTGGTCCCAATGTGTCCGACTAGTTTGGAAATGAGAACCATGAAATCATCCCTCATAGCTGCAGACGGCACTCTCATCATCCAGCTCTATCAAAAAAACATGATTTGAAAATCTCATCATAACCTCTGAGACCATGTTGAATGGTTATAGCATTGTTTCATATGCTGCCAAGAGATGGCATGATTAATCAATCAGTTGATTATTCAACAGAAAATGAATTGACAACATTCAAGTCACATATCAAGTCAGATGCTAAACATTCCTCAGTTTCAGCGTCTCTGTTTGACATCATTGTAAGAGGAATATCTTTCAGTTTTAGGGAGATTGTGATCGGCTTTTCTCAATATAACATTGTTTTTCATGCTCTGGGCATTTTTATAGATTGTGGGCTGGTTTGCAGGTCTTCTTTCAGACTAGTGGAAAGAAAACATCCAAAACACACATTTAGGTTTTTATTTTACTTTGTCTGTTTGCGTCAATTTCTCCTACATTCACAAAAAAGTAGCATTAGATAATGCCTCAATTGCATATCTCAGAAAATGTGTAATACAAAAAACAATTGTCTTAATGTAAGTCAATAAGGAAGTTTCATGGTGAGTTAATCTTTTCCCTAATTGCCTGTAATAGAATTTCACAATTCATGAGTTTTTCCTCAAACTCAGACAGAAATATCCACTTCAGTAGTTCTTACATACATCAAACTTTACAGTTTCATTCTTATTCTAAAGGTTTTTAGGGGTTTTCATATATTATTCATAGCCTGATTTATAAAACATTTCATTCCTAAAAACAAATGTATGCAGTGATTTAAAGAGATATCCAAAAATCCCTCTGTAAAAACATATTTTCTTTAACCTGGCTTTATCCAATGTTCAGATTTATATTCTGAAAATGTATAAAAAAAAATGAGCAGATATTTAATAAGATATAATGCATTTCAGAAAACTTGCTATCTCCACAAATGATTGTCAGAATGTAAGAAATCAACTGGGGAGGTTTCATTGTGATATTTATTATTAGTTTAAAACCCCATTCACCTGGGATGTCTCCCCTTAACCAGAAACACGATCATCAGATTAATCTAAAACTGCAACTACAGATTAAACTGACTCAGACATCAGTAGGCCTGAATCTGTTTCATTTTGTCCATAAAATGTCAGAGGAATGAGGAAACAAGACCCATCACAGTGTCCAAGGTCCAAAGATATTTAGTTTGCAATGCTATTAAAAGGAGAACATCTACCTCCTGTTTGACATTTCTGCTTGAGAAGTGACTTAAACGGACGAAGCCAATTATCAACATTGCTAAAATGTGAATTGACGAATTGATCGTTCGACCAATCGGTTTTCCGATCCCACTCTGACATGTTCCCTGATTACAAATAGCTGCACACGCATCCTCACCACCACCGTGCCGCTGCTGGTGTTTCTGTTATTCTGTCCTAATTTACAGAACACGTTGTCCAATACAACACTACATCCACAACAGCCATTCTCTGACACAGCCACAACAAAACATACACATCAAATGTGAATTGAAAAAACAACAACATTAGAAGTAGAAGTTTGAATTACAAGCGCTCTATTGTTTGTTTGTGCATTCCAAGTTGTCATGCATGTTCCCATCTGTCATCATGTGCGCGTGACGGGAGCAGCGGAGAGGATGGATGAATGGGACTAAACGTGACCAGAACGACCTGAATGGCACCGAGCATCGTATTATGTCCAGCAGTGTGTGCATGAGGCAGAAATAAAGAAGACACAGGGGCACATACTGATGCTGGAGGAACTGTTGAGGGCTTCAGCTCCAACATATTCAGCAGCGGTGTGTGTGTGTGTGTGTGTGTGTGTGTCGTCATTAGTGATGCCCGCCGCGATAACCGAAGCACGGCAATATCTGTCCAAATAATCCCACAAGGTCACCACGCTGTCATCACCGAGAAGCCCGCTGCACACATTTTGGGGGCGATTATATCAAAAAATATCAAACAATACCATCAAATCCGAAACGTCACAATGTACCCCGCGGGCCTACATCGCGGAGCACTGCACGCGCTCCATAGCCCCCGCATAGGGATGCTGTAGATCTGGTAATTTTCCTTCGCGCAGACCTATAGGACGGTACCGGGCCGCGCGTTATCTAACCGGCCGCCGCTCTCTCCCACCAGCCGTCCGCTCTTGCGGGTCTTACCGCGGATGTTGGCCGGCGGCGGTGTCCTTGGTGTCGGCGGTCGGAGGAGACAGGATGGCAGGCGGTACCGCGGGGCTGGATGCACGAGCTGCACAGTTCCGGTGATGAATGAAAGACGGGGCAGACCGGGCTCAGTAGGGGCCAAAAACCACAAGCCCCGCCTCTCCCAGTTCCCTACGTCAAGCCCCTCCGTACTGGACTCACTGGAGCGGCTCATCACCGCAGCCCTCCCCCTCCACTACCTCAGTGTGCGTGTGTGTGTGAGCGTGTGTGCGCGTGTGTTTGTGTGCGTGCGTGTGTGAGTGTGTGCGCGTGTGTCAGTATCAAAGGGACGTGCAGAGACTTCCAAGGAGCAGCGATTGCATCTCATTTCTGGATTTTTTTTTTAAGTAGATACAAATGCCATCAGACCTACTAAAATAAACGAAGGCATAATACACACTATAAATAGCATACATGCACAGAAGAATGGAGCTGTTTTGGATCTGAATTACACATTAAATGTTCACTTGGTGTATTTTTAGACCCTCAAAAAGCAGCTGGTGCTGATGCTGTTATCTCAAAAAGGCATCTAAGCTTCAAAGATAAGGAACTGAGGATGTCATTCTCAAATTATATGTTGAGGGAAAGCAATTTGTCCAAGTTTGTTCATGAGGTGCCACAGGGATCTATTCCTGGCCCACTGCTTTTTGATTTAAAATTGATGGCGACTAGTGCCGTGCCCACATTTTCTACCTTCACGAGAAAAATGTTCCACGCAAATCTTGAAACGGTTTAAGTCCAACCAGCCTTTTTTAAATGCATTAACACATTTAAAACAATAAAACCACAAATACTCAGCCCTGGTATTTATAGATCTCTTTTACAAAATGCACCTGTTGGCAACAGTGGTGTCTCGGCTCCAGGAATCAGCTTGTGCTGCACTGCAGGAGGGGGAGGAGTTCAAATTCTGGAGGCCATGCAGCAGAAAAGAAGAGTTTCAAGGGTTCAAAGGTTAAGTTACCAGTTTATGGTGACCTACAAAGCGCCTTCTGGCAAAAAAAAGGAAAAATGGTCTTGAGTGATGGAGGAGGTGTGCCCTGGTGAGTAGTGGGGGGGCCTTTATGTGTCAGTAGTACCCAGGGGCCCATTGTTTTATAATCCGCTCCTGCACAATGGAGTTTCTCTTCTCTCAGTAGGACTTCCACGGATAAAGAGCTGCTCAGAATGCATTTTAAAACGCAGCGGAAACACAGATATGTTTTCAATATTTTGTTTTTTTCTTTCATGCATTTATTTGAGTTATAACAACTGTTTAAAGATGTACGTGTGAGTATAGGTTCCGTGTTGCATTCCACGACCGGAGATGTAATCATCCACACATGACGTACCGTGTATGAGGGTCTTTTTTAGCAAGTGAAGGTATGAAATCATTGAGAAGAACAAGACCTCCCCATAAGATCCCTCAGTCCCTCAAACAGCTGATCTCAGAGTGTCCACCAGGGGAACCTTGTGGGAGGTAGTGTATTGGCATCGACAGGGAGATATGTCCCCGTCGGTGGAATCGATGTCTCGGCACAGGTCCACACTGCTGATGGGACAACAGTCACATTGATTAAAAAAGAAAAAGTAATTTGTACTCTGACATCCTGGGTCAAAAACAGAACATGTGCCTCATACTGTTCCCAAGCTCACTGACATCCTGCACTTTGGGCTACAGGACGCCCCATTTTCAAACTTCTTACAGTTACTTTTATTATTGCATACATGCACAATGCAGCTATAAGGACACCATAGCTTCACGCAGATCGCGGAAATGGAAGCCCATAGAGGACTTTATTAAAAGGATAATGCAAACTTGAAAACATAATTCTACAATAGCATTATATTTGTCCTTACATGGAAATGTCATTCGATTAAAAAAAATAATAAAAATGCAATAATGCAATTAACGTTTCCACGTACTCGTATGATGGGCGTTCTGTGACCATATGAAAATAAAAAAATTGAAAAGCTGTTTGAAATTAAATTTTCAAAGTCATGCCCGGCTGTCAGCATGTGTCGTTTCATCTTCAAAGACTTGCAGTGGACAATATTCAATGCAATTTGTGTTTGACGTTTGGAAATAAAACCTTTCCACTTTTATCTTAATATGGTCATAGATGACCAATGGACGTATGTGAAAATGAAAATTTAATTATTATATTTCCATTTTAATTTCTACAATAGTAACATACATTATGTGGAAAATCAAAACGCTTGGAGAAATTAAACTTACATTTTCAAGTTTACATTATCCTTTTAATAAAGTCCCTTATGGGTTTCCATAGCTCACAACTTTGTCTGCAACAAAAATTCACAAATTGACTTTATAATACTCAATAAATCAGGGTTTCCAGGCTTTTGATGCATAGTTAACTTAAGCGGGTCACATTCTCATCTGCCCGCGGCGCTAACAGACTGGACTGTGGTGTAAACCCCTGTGTGTGTTACAGAGCGTTATAAAGACTGGACCTTTCATACTCCATCTGTGCTCTGTTGTCCTCTGATACCACGTGTGAGAACTGCAGGAGGTCGTTTCAGGGCATCACGGCTCTGCTCCTGCTTAGAATTAAGGCACAGTGTCTGAATATCGTCGGCAAAAGAAGTCACGACAACAGCATTATCACCATACATTTGAAGAAAAAAACAATAATAATGCTATCAGTGGAATTCATCTTTCAGTAATATAAATCTGCAAACATCATAATCGTAAAACACTGACAGGGAACATTTACAGACAATTACTTAATTTAACTACATATAGCTGAACATACTTTTACACAAGTAAGATTTTGAATGCAGGACTTTTACTAGTGGAGTATTTCCACAGTGTGGTATTACTGCAGTACAGGATCTGAATATTATTAATTATAATAATTCTTACTCCACTGCTGAAATCCCATCAAACACTGTCAGGTCGAGTTGGACAACATCTGTTTCGACTCTAACATTTTAAGACGTATCAGTATTGAGATTGTTTGAAAAAAGATTTTAGATGGCTGTTTAATCATTAGTGTTATCACTCCAAAAGATCCACGTCTCCACTTCCTGTCACCGTGACCACAGTCCTGACGTCTCACCAATCAACTCTTTAGTTTTTGTTCTTGTCCAGCGATGACACAATAACAGTCGGAGCTGGGGAGAGCCAGGGCTGCTGCTCGGTTCTCGCTCTGATTTATCTTTATTGGTGGGTCCTAACCCCAATGCAAACTCTGCGATAAGAGCAGAGGGAAATACAACCATGTTCATGATGATTTATATTCGTAATATGGTTGAAAATCATCTTGAAGCCAAATACGTATATATACACTTTAAACTTTTCAAATGAAAATGATGACATTGCACAAATAGACGGTTAAGGAAAGATGATGGACGCTAACTGCATCAGTGGAATTCAATTAAAATGTAAGAGACAAAAACTAAGGAGGTTGAGATACAGTCAAATTATTTCTGTCAATAATCTTGAAATTGAAAAAATATTTGATGATTGCTTTTTTATTTTGCAATTCACTTATAATGAAACAACAATAATTATTATTAGTTTTGTCATTATTATTATTATATCATTATTATTATCATTATACATCATTTATATATGAGGTCTACCTTTTATTTTGCAATTAACTCAATCAAATAGAGAGAAACTGTGTATACAGTACAGTGAAAATATGATATGATTTAGTGATAAATATGATTTACTTTGTTTAGACACTAGAAACTACAGGGACAATTAATATTATTTTTAATTTAAGCTTCACAGTATATTCCTTAAAAATCCAAACAAGACCTCTTTCACCTTATCATTCATATTTTGTTACCTTCTTTGGTAACTGCCCTTTTCCAGTTTAAGTCTACAGAAATATCGATGACCAGGAAATTCTCATTGGGGGAGTTTTGTTCCCTACGACAATCAATTGCAGCTTTTATAAAAGTAATCTAAATAATCAGACATTCCCGCTCCAGTCTGTTCATTGTGGTCAATCAACAACATTGTTTTTCAAAACCTGTTAAACACTTCTTGAAACTGTTTTTTCCAACTTTTTCATAAATGTTACATACTATAGTTAATGTCCCTCTTTCTAGACACCATCTATGCAGCACATGTCAACATATTGCTGTAACTATATCTGTCCTCTTTGATGTCTACGTTGCATAGACTGATTTATTTTCTGCCATAAAAATGCAATTATCCATGTCATATTTGTTTAATTTTATTTATTACTGCAAATCATACATGCAACAGACATAATTGTCACTTCAAACTGAAAAAAAAAGAAATAGGCCAACCCATTTTGAAAACTACCTTTCCCTGCATTCCCTGGGAGCTCCGGTTTGACAACCAGCCAATCCGCGCCATGACAGTCCGGCACGTGACGTAGGGCAAGTTCCTGCTGTGGCTAGAGGGAAACAGATCCGACATTCAGCCACGGGAGAATCGCACTTTGCGGGTAAGTTAAGACATTTGGCCACAACGAGGCCACCTGAGTCCCTAATGAGTGTCCTTCGGAGGGGTTTGCCGGAGGTTCCTGCGCACTGTGGGTCAGAAACAGTCTGAATTTCGGACTGAACAAGCTGTCGTAGCGTCTAGGCCTCCGCTATTTCCTGGTGCAACTCCACAGCTGTGTCTATTGGAATGGCTGAGTTGGAAAAGTTCAGTTTAGGGGGTTTTAGTGGAGCTTTGTTCTTCTCTACTCCGCTTTTTAACTGTTCAGTGTTTTCGAATTTAGCCACGAGCGCGTCCCGGTTCTGACGCCAACTGCGTACTAGATAGTGAAACACACAGAAAAGCCAACCTTCGGCTGTGTGTTCCTACCTAGAGCTGGGTGTCCACACCGCAAACTGCTCCGCTGCTGTCAGGTTAGTTAGCCTGTGGACAATGCTAGCTAGCCGCACAACCCTGAATTACTCTGTACCGCGCGCCTTTTAACAAAAACAAGTTCAACTCCTCGCTCTTTATTATCGCGATATTATCATTTTACCGCTTTGAGCTCACGGAGAAAATCAAGTATTTTGCAGATATAATCTGTGTTGTGGTGCTTCGTTGCAATGGGATTTGTATCATCATTAGTCGCCCAGCTACTGAAGCACAGGTCACCAGGTCAGGAGCAGCTCCAGTGCTGAAGTGGGTTAAACAAATCCAGTATGGGGGCTCGTGTCAGTTTAATGGGGGTTATTCACATGACTGTGAATACATATGAACAGTCCTAGCTAGGCTTGAAAGGTGTTTGTTAGTGTGAGCATGCGCAGACTCAGCTGCTGGCTTGGCTTTTATATAGGGGAGCCAGATCAATGCATCAGCAGCATGGCCAATGGTTTTGACAGTTTTGTGTGTGTGTATAATCAATCAGTATGGATCTACTGTATATGTGTCAGTGTTCACGCCGGATTTCGTTTTAATCTTTTAACAAAAATATGTACTTGTTTAAAGTTTAGTCATCTACAGCCATTTTAGTGTCGTTTATTATTTGATGTGTAGTTACCATGGTTGGAGATGTTGATCTTGCCCTCTGGGTGGTCAGTAAATGAGGCGCTGTTTACTTCAGTGGTATTAATCATCACTTGTTTGCGGAGTGGTTGTTACATTATATTCCATTTATGTAGCTGATGCTTTTATCCAAAGCGACTATTACACTAAGCTGTGGATTCTGAAATCTAGCCACTCTAAACCATTGTTTGGCAGGTGAGTGAAGCAAATCTAGCAGCTACCTTCATATTTATCAGCGTGTGGCTGGTGCTTCCAAACCCTGCACCCAGTGCAGGCTGCGGAGGAGCGCTGTAGTGTGGGAGAACTTGGGTAGGTTGAAGGCTGACCGCCGGCCTGCTGCATTCTGGAGGAGCTGCAGAAGTCGGATTGGCACATGTAGGCACAGCGTGTAGGCACGAGATCACAAGAGCCTAGACCAGGACCTGCCTTCTACGTGAGGAATAGACCAGTTTGTCGGTTTGTCGCAGCAAAGGACAGCTGGTCTTCCAGGGTCACAACCGGGTTCCTTGCAGTCTAGGTCAGGGTTCTTAACGGTGATGCAGGTTGTGGACCGGAGGGAGGAAGAGCAGAACAGCTCAGTCTCGTCTTGGGTTGCAACGGTTCTGGAAATTCTCCAAGGGAAGTCAAGCTCATGTATTTTGGATATTTTGCTAAATTGTCAAATAACAATCGCACCTTTTTTAAGTGTGAACTTATTTGGGGTGGAGATGCATAAAAAAATGCAATCATAGCATGTTTTGGTCAAAAGTATGGCCATTTAACGCCAGTATTTCCTGTTGATTCCCATGGGAAGTTTCCTCCCTGATATCCTCAGAATTTTGCAACCCAAGTCTCGTCGAGGTTGAGCTTCAGGTGCTTCAGGTGCTTGAGGTCTCTGCTGAGAGACTGGGGGAAAGACAGAATCAGTTGAGTGGTGGCTCAGAGCGACTCACTTTCTTGGTTATTTCAACAG
Organism: Lycodopsis pacificus; assembly: GCA_028022725.1. NCBI lineage: Eukaryota > Metazoa > Chordata > Actinopteri > Perciformes > Zoarcidae > Lycodopsis > Lycodopsis pacificus. The sequence goes on from CM051710.1 coordinate 2,843,734, forward strand.
CTCATAGATGGGACAGCAAACTGCTCAATTCAGTGTCTGTGTGGAGCACTATGAGTTTTGGTGCCAAAGTCTTTGGTACCTCACTTTAAGGAACATTAAACATACAAACATTACATACAAAGTCTATGCACAGACGCGATGAGACTAAAAATCGCGGCGCGCCAGTCTCATCGCGTCTGTGCATAGACTTTGTATGTAATCTCGACGCGCGTCAATCAAAAAACGCGCCCGGTGTGTGAGCAGCATAAGACACAGGACGCTGTGCTACAGTGGTGATTCTTGTTTTCCACGAAACCTCAGTTTAACCAGACGTATCATTAGTTCGCTCTTCAAACTGCACCCTGCTGCCCTACAGGCTTTCACAGAATGAGGAAGCATTCGTTGCTTGTAGTTTCACACACTTAATGTGAGCTTTGATGCATCACTACAGCACAGACCAAATCATACAACGGGGAGAATAATGTTTATTCTGTTCACAAACCTTTGTGAGGGTGGTTCTCCATTGTGAGCCACAAAACCAAAAGCATCCCCTCGTCTAACTCTCTGAATCAATCGCACCCGATGAGTTTGTCTGGTTCTCTCTCTTTTATATTAGTCTTTGGTGGCGATGGCAGATTTAACATCTCTTAATCACATGCCATGATTTCAAAATAGAGTTTCAGTTTCACTTCTCTCCCACTTTCTCTCTGTTAGAACTCACCCCCTCTGACTCACCAACATTGCATATACTCCGTTTCTCTCTCAAAGTTTACACAAGTTCATTGTGTAGCACTTTCTCTGAGCAGATAAGCTCATTTATGCTTTTGAATTGAATGTATGGACTTGTTTTTAACCTATATTTTTTAAATCTAACTATATTTTGAACACATTTGTCGAACCTTGTGAAAATGTGATTTAACCTTTTCAAAATAAAACATTCTGTCAATATTGTGCTGACTGAAATATTTGAGGTATTCTAAATTCAGATAGTGTTTGTGATTTGTGTTTAGCCAGTAAGAGTGACTCCTCAGCCTATTCAAACAGCTGTGCTGTGGATGTTAAAATCAGCTGTGGATTAAATATGTGAGCATTCGCTAAGCAGGGAGGGTCTAAAGAAAATATGCTGTCGAGTTGCGTTATGGGAAATGTAGGGAAATGGGAAAATCCTATGTTTTTTGGAACTTGATCCGTAGGGACTAGGGTGTTTTCCACAGTAGGGAGGTAGACGTGCTGAGGCATGCCGTGGACAGTGGAGCGTGTTTTTCCACTGCAGTGCGGTAAAGTAGTGCACCTTGATGACGTACTGGAGGTGTGCTTTTCTAAAACCACAGTCAGAGCACTGTTCGGATCACTGTGGCTGTCACAGGTTGTACAGCTCCTCCCTGCAATTTGTTGAAAAAAACAAAACAATCCACCAACCAAATAAGTCCATATGTGGTTGGTTGGTCGGACCTGTTTTTATTGAAGAACAGCACCGTTAATGGGGGGGGGGGGCAGACCCATCAAGGGTTTGCCGAGGTCGGCCCAAGCAGGAACACAGCAGCTCTGTGAGACAGTAGTGGAAACGCATGTTATCACAGCTCGGCATGGACTCGCCCTGGAAAAACCCAATAAAAGTTTGAATAAATGGCATCTGCCGCTTCAGCCTTTCTTTTTAACTTCTGACTCTTGTGAGACCCCAAACTTAATGAGAGAGGAGCTACACTGCTGGAGTTCCTCTTTAACGAGATAGTTTCCACGCTATAAGCCACATGGCGAACTCTCTGATGGCTGGCAAAGTCATATTGTCTGTAGGGAATCAGAAAACAAATCAAGTATAAAACTTGAGTTGGATCTGTGATCTGTCTTCACTCTGGTATGAAACTCCAGTGATGTCGAGGAAATGACAAATACGAAACTTGTGATGTACTCTCATACATTTGAAGGCAACCAAAATGTTACAATTTATTTTCATGAACTGAGAACACACTGAAAGGGTTAAAGGTCAAAGACAAAAACACGGACGACTCCCAGACTGGACAACGCAGTGGTAGTGACCTGTCAACAATGTAGCCCCGCCCTAAAGCATACCCTGCTTTATGGTCTATTGACTCTAAATGGACCATCATTTACTAAATGAACATCATGCTGTATTGAAGAAGACTTGAAACTAGAGATTGAGACATAAACTCATGTTTACAATGTTTACTGAGGGAATAAATCAAGAGAGAAGTAGAGTCATTTTCTCATAGACTTCTATACAACCAGAGGAGTCGCCCCCTGATGGACATTGAATGCAGCTTTAAGGCACCTCTGCATTAGCTTAAATTTGGTTGACTTCTGGAAGTGTAGCTCACCATATCTCCCGGTTTGATGTGAGCCAGCTTCATTGAACAATACATCTTGAGTCAAGTCTAAAGTTCGCCCGCTAACTTGCTGCTCTCACTTAATGACGCAGGTCTCCGGCCCTTTTTAAGATGAGTTTTTCCTCTTTAGACTTCTGGTCTGGAGGAGTCACCTTACCTTTACACAAGTGTTGTGTGCACTGAGACGCGGTAACTCAATACAAGGAGAGGGCTAGTTCGTTAATTATTGATAATGCATATAGTAGTAATGGCATTAGTGGGCTCATCGGTGCTCAGAGGGTTTTCAACCCGAGACATCGTGGTGATATTGATCACTCTTGTGAAAATATCTACTAGATCTTATGTGATATGAATCATTTCTGTCATATGCATTGAATGTGTTGTAACTCTGTTATGATGTTCATTCTGTACACATCTATCACACTTCTGTCCATCCTGATAGAGGATCCTCCTCTGTTGCTCTCTCAGGTCTCTCTCTCTTTTCTCCTTGTTAAAGGGGTATTTGGGGGAGTTCTTCCTGTTCTGTTCTGAGGGTCCTGGGACAGAGGATGTCACATGTGTACAGATTGTAAAGCCCTCTGAGGCTAATTTGTGATTTTGGGCTATACAAAATAAATTTAATTAAATGTGATGTTGCTGGAATAATGAGCTAATTGATTTTACAATTATTAGTAGTTTGAGAACCCCTATTTTAGTGCATGTTGGCGCATGTAAGGCTCTGTTGTGTGGAGGAAATGCATATGATCTGAACTCTGTATGTGAGATTCTAACGGTGCTGACGGAGCTAACGGTGTTTAATGAAAGGGGAAGTGGAGGGTGGGCACTACGCTTCCGCAACGACGCAGTCGGTCAGCATTATCGGATCTACCTGTATGACAACATTATTTAATAATCATTTTGACAATCTATCCCTGACATCTATTAACAATATAAATATGTTGATAAGACTTAATATAGTGGGCAACAAATTGCCCTAAAAAGGTACAGGCCGGCTCACTGTATCAACCTCTCACACATAATGCACCTATTGCCGTGCTTACGCACACAGAGAAAGGAAGAGAACCTCCTCCTCTTTTCGAGGGTCAGTCGTCTCTCACACATCACTCTGTCACTCAGCCAGTGAGAGAAACAGGTCTCAGATATACAGCTGCTGTCCTTGGGTCTTGTCGCACAGAGCATCCCGTTCCAGCCATCGAGCTTGAGCCCCCAGGAAACCTGTGCATTTAAACGGCAAAACAAGCTGTCAAATTCCAAACTAGGAAACAATGTTTACTTTTATTGTCCGTTACCCTGCAGTGCTAATACTGTCTAATGAGAGACGAGGACAAAAATCTGACTCCAAGGATTTTTCCTTTTTATGGAAACGGCTATAAAATGTGCAATAATCACAGTGGTAGCCCATAAAATACTAATGTGCTCATATGTGGGCTTATCAGATGAACACAGACTGTAGCCTATGCCAACATATAAGATAATATTACCTGGCTTACTTGAGACAGTCTGTCTATCGATGCGTTTCAGTACCTGGGACAGCGCTGTGTCTGTAGGCCTACACATAACAAGCAATAACGCATCATGGGTAATGTTGATGCATGAGGAATAATGTGCCATTACTATTCCCTATTTCATGGGGATCTTGGGGTTATACATTTATTAAAAAAACAACAGCAAATGATTTGAACATTGATAACCATGTCCAAGCCTCAGGGTCAGCCTAATGCTGCTCACACACCGGGCGCGTTTTTTGATTGACGTGCGTCGAGATTACATACAAAGTCTATGCACAGACGCGATGAGATTAAAAATCGCGGCGCGCCAGTCTCATCGCGTCTGTGCATAGACTTTGTATGTAATCTCGACGCGCGTCAATCAAAAAACGCGCCCGGTGTGTGAGCAGCATTAGTCTAATAGCATGAATTATTCATTTATGAGTGCTTCTTCTCTTTCCACTACACCCCGTTATTTAACTCACCAGAAATGCATCATCCTATGTAATATTCATACAGTGCTGTCTTGGACTAAGTTAATACTGGATGTGCTTCTTGCGGGTGCCGTGGTATCAGCTGTATTACTCACAAGTTCTGTCTTATCTGACATAATGTGTTCTGGCCCTGGGGCTGTTCTGGAAATGTTCTGGTGTCTCTCATATATTCTGCTGATAGATCTTTACTTACAGTCTGGTGGTAACGTGACAGAATAACAGCCTGTGTGTGTCTGTCTTTGCCAGCCTGTGGAAGCCCCCTCCCTGAGCGATGGCCTCACCAGTCTCCTCCGTCTACCCCTTGGACGCACACATCTCCAGTGTAAGTGGGTTCATGTGTGATGTGTCTGCAGTGTGGACTGTGAACCCGTATCAGCTGGTTAGGGTTGTTGTGGGATACTCGTACTTCTTACATGCTGAGAAGCCAGTGAGGGATCAGGTCCTGGTCTCTGCACTAGTGCCACTACTGGATGGTTGGGGGGGGTATGTACCGAGCTAAAGAAATTATAATTATTGTCATTTACTGCAAACATGTCCATGTAGCATTTGCTACCTAGTCATGAGGTAACGGTCACGCCCACCTCACACGCATGTGACGCAGTCATCAGTGAATACGTTTACATGCACACTCGTATTCTACTTTGATATCGAATATATGACAATATCCAGAGTTTGATATGGTTCATGTAAACATCCGATTCCGTTTGGATATTCTGAATTAGGCCTTATTCTGCATGGAGCTTTAAACACTGAAAAGTTTCAACGAGAAGCACTCAGCCTAGTTATTAATATTAAAATGTATGATAATCAACATTATGAATGAAGTTTTGAACTATTCGGTACAGCCCTATGAGCCACACAACACTACACCAGCAGGCCTGATGAAGAGAAGGCAGTCAAGTCTTTTTTATGAAGAATTGAAAGAGATATTCCTAACATACAATACCAACTGTCAGTGTTAATAACACAGTAAAGCTTAACACATATTTCCTTTGTGGTGCTTGTTATTAAAAATCTGATTTAAAAAGCCCAGTGCTCTCTGACTGGAACCGAACAGACGAAGAATGAACTCACCCAAATACCAATAGAATGGAAAATAATTAAATTAATAAACACAAATTCCAAATAAGGATCAAGGATAAAGATAAGCAGCGGTGTGAATTTAGTTGCTAAGCTGCTTAATTCCTCCGTGTGACAGCTCGTCGGTTCAACATCTTAAAAAGGAGAAGTGGTGTGTTCACGGTGTCTCGTCTCACTGAATCTGACACTTCAACCGGTGACGCAAACTACTTCCACTGAAAATAAAGAAAGCACGATAACGTGTGAAACTGATGCTATTTTATACCTGTCCTTTCAAATACACGTGTCCCTGCCTTTTCCTCTGTTGTTTAGTGTCTCTGCCTTCTTCTGTGTGTTTGTTTTAGACGTCCAGAGAGTCTCTGAAGATGGAGTTGTTAGCCGATGTGTCTCTGCTGCCAGGGGAGGAGAGAATCATAGGTGAGTGCACGAAGCTCCATCAGTCCCACCTCTCTATCGGCTGAGCTGCTTCATGTTAGTGAAGGTGCTGGTACTGTGATACTCGATCTTTGTTCACATGTTTCCCGATTTACTTTTATTTTGTGTTAGTTCTTAACTTTTTGTTGTTGTTTTGCCTCCAGGCACAATTCTTGTATGACTGTTAATGTTAAAGGGGCCGAACTATACATACAGTATTTCCTCTCACCAGTAGCATATGTAATGGAGCGAGGTGGTGCTCGGCCAGTGGAGACACCTTCTAGAGTCTACTCCCAGCACGTACCACCACAAAGGTGAAGATGTGGGCTCAACAGTCACCGACCTCCCGCTGCTTTCATCCATCTTATTTTCCTGCGACCAGGCATCGGATAGCCAGGAGCATGCTGGGTAGTGGAGTAGCCTCAGGTCCTAGCTGGGTTAGCTTAGCTTCTATCTCGGCTCCCCTCCCTCTCCACCCTGGGGCAGTGTGGTGGCCTTTGGTCCGGCTGGTTGGTCGGCCGTTGATCGTCCGCTGCACTTACTCCAATCCCCACGCTGCCTTTTCAGGTGTTGATGAATGTGTTCTATCATATGACATAAGTGATAAACACAGAAAAACAACAAATAAATCCAAAAATGTAGAGAAATTCATGGAAGTTACCGTTGCCGTTGCAAAAATGTGTCTTGCCAGGACACCCAATAGTTCCATGTACAGCCCGTCAGTCAGTGAGCTTTAGAAGTGTTGGAAGGTGTGTTGAACTTTGGTTAGAGCCAGACTAGCTGTTTCCCCCCTGCTCCCAGTCTTTATGCTAAGCTAACCACGTCCTGTCTCCAGCTCTCTACTCTTCATCTAACTATCTGCAAAAAAGTAAATAACTTAATTTCCATTTTCTTGTAGTGATTGTCACCATGTGCCACGGTCTGACTAATTACTGAAGTGAGTACAGAAAAATGGCCAAAACTACTCTAAGACATCATTAAACACTGATGCATTTGAGACATTTCTTCTACAATGTGTTTTTGTTTGTTTCCACTTCAAACCGCAGTCGTCTCTTGATGATCTTTCTCTGGACATTGCGGTCCAAGACGCCAGAGGACAGTTTAACCCGGCGCTGTTAGAAAGTCAGATCGGTTATTTATGGCTCGGGACGGTCAATATTCTCTGACTCTGACTGATTCAACCCAACAGTGATTCCACCTGTAATCAGTTGACATGTGATTTAGATGCCAGATGCGGAGTCTTCTTCGTCTCTTCTTGAACATGCATAAGTAGATGGTATTTATAGCCTACCTGCTGCACGGCTCTCTTCTCTTTTTCTGCTTCCTCTTCTCTGTGCGAGTTGTTGTCCCTTACGCTCCTCACTGCTCAGCAACAACATAAAGTGAAGCTTTCCCGAGCCAGTGAGGCCTGTGTGAGGTCCGACACGAGAGACGGTGGGGGAGCAAAAACCACAAACGACGTCTGTGTTCATCTGTTTTCAGATAAAGACATCATCTACATCTGTCCATTCAACGGAGCTGTGAAAGGCAAAGTGTTGATCACCAACTACAGACTCCACTTCAAGAGCTCGGATGCTGTAAGTCCTGTTAAACCCAGTCAGAGCAAGTGTGTGTCTGTGTGAGTGATACAAAATAACCACAACCTTTCCATCCTCATAACACAGACGGAACACAGTCTGTGTGAGGATTTCATTATCTCAGATAATAAACCTCCTTAAGTGGGCTCAGAAACCAAAGCAAAAGGACTCTTCAGAACCTGCCTAAGAATCATTACAGTGAGATTGAAAGTATGAAATGAAATCCAGTGGTTGCAGTCTGTACACTCACGGGTACATTGCAAACAGGAACTGCTAATAGCTGATTCAGCATATGTTTTAACTGTCAATTTGCCAAAAGCTAAACGGATCCAGGAAAAAGCCCACAGGACACAAAAGAGAATGTGTAGCCGACATTGCTCTACATGTTGGCGTTTTCGTTATCTGTCAGATTTCCTGTGGGAGAAACTCGGATCCATTCAAATCACCCACCTCTCCCAGAGAAAGACCTTCCCTCTGACAGTACAAGTTGTTCTAGTGAAACAGCAGACAGAGACATTAGCATTGTGTTTGTGTCACTTGATGATTCATCCAATAATCACTCTCCTGTTGGCTCTGTTCTGGGTCTCCACCATCTCCTGAGACCAATGTCTCTTCAGCTGCTAGATGCTCCGCTGTGTCTGTGTGCTGTTCAGGTAGTGAGGTAGTGACCAGTGTGATTCTCACAGCTCTGTCACTGAAAACAGGAAATCAGAGCGGTGAGACCAAACCAAAACAGTAACGCTGTGGGCTGAAGGACAAAACTATCATTGAAATGCATAGAAATGACATCCTTGTGTCACTCCATCTTAATTATTCACTTTTATTTCAACTGTTGAAATGATAAAGCATGAGTGTGATTGGCTCAGTGTGTTTAAGGTGCCTGTTACCATAACCACTTTAGTTTATTGTCCCAGAAATAAATAAATGTTGTTGTCGTTTCAAGACCATTTTGTGCCACACTCATGTAACGATAATGTTCTAGAATAATGACGCAAGTACACCCTGTCGAAAAGCAATTCACTTTTAATCAGATGGATATCAATATATATTGAAATTGGAATGTGAAAAAACATATTCAAATAAATGAAATAAATCGCACAAGAAAAACAATAAATAATATTGACTTTCAGCTCTGTTAACAAAATGTCTTGTAATGGTATAAACCCCTGCTGTTGAAATAATAAAAAATTATTTTGAACATTTCTTATGAATTTTGATCGTATTTTCTACTGATAGTTGAGCACTTTAAGTGTGCGTGTGTGTGTATAGTGATTGTACTGACATGCCAACTCTCTTAGGATGTGGTGGTGACGCTGGACGTTCCCTTGGGTGCCATCAGTCGGGTGGAGAAGATGGGTGGGGCGTCAAGCAGAGGAGAAAACTCCTACGGCCTGGATATCACCTGCAAGGTGTGTGTTACTCACCCAGACTGATTGTGTGTGTCTGAGCTTTGTTTACATCAAACACACACAGTGGTCCATAGTGTGCTAGAGCTACCTTCAAACCCTTGTACGTCACTAGGGGCTCTTTCAGCACTTTTATTTTCTGATCATTTTGGCTGTGAGTTATTTATTTATTTTTAAATTATGTAACACTCTAACTGACGTACACCAGACTGTGGAATAGAACATTTTAATATACAGAAAAAAGAACAAGAAATTAATAAATATGTATTATTCATTATATTTATTAATTTATACTTTTCTTTTTTTTTTTTTATTATTATTTATTTATTTTTCTTTTTATTTTAATTATGAAAACAACAGTGGCGTTATTTAAATGGTTAAATGAATGAATATTTGTCAGTTATGATGAGGGCTGCTGTTAGTGTGCTGATCCTCTCCTTCCTGTTCAGGACATGAGGAACGTGAGGTTCGCCTTGAAGCAGGAAGGTCACAGCAGAAGAGATATCTTCGAGCTCCTCTTCAAATACGCCTTCCCCCTCTCCCACGGCCAGGTAAGGACAGCTTCTCTCCTACCGCCAACTGATGGGCCTCCTTATTATCTGCCGGGACAGCGAGGAAATGATTTAATAGATGATGCAGACGGAGCCTCGATTTCTCAGATGGTTTTGATCCACATCATTTACAGCACGATGGACACACTATATCCTCCCCCACTGCTTTTTATTAGTCCACTGAGTGTATTTGAAGCATTTCAATCTGCCCAGTATCGGCTTCCAGCCATCATTTAATGCCCAACACGTTGACTGTGTTTGACGCTACGATGCGTGTCAGAGCTAGCCTTAGCGGGGCCTCTGTCTCCGCTATGAAGCAGCGGAGACGAAACAGGACGTTTGAAGACGTCCAATGTCTTCGGGCTGTTTTCAGATGTTGTACAGACTGAATGGAATAAAGTTTACTGATGAATTGATGATTAAGATAATCTGTAGTTGTCACACCAAACCGACAGAAGAAAGGTCAAATGAATCAAACTGATGGTCAGAACATGAACCTACAGGCCTGTTCTGTTACTCAGCAGACTGCTGTGTCTCTCTGTTCAGGGGATCATTAACAGGAGAGATGCACTAAGACCAGTACAGATATCGGATCTTAGTCTGGTACTGACCCAAATAGCTGCAGCGGGTATCTGTGACAATGTGTCGATCTGGTGTCGGATACCATTATTTTAATAAACAATTCAGTACATTTATATTTCTGTATTTATTTGACACAAAGTTAGGAGAGCAATGTTTGAGTCGAGTCTGGTCACTAGGGGCGTATTTGTATTGAACCGTTCGGTACGAGGCTCACGGTTCGGTACGCATGACGAACAGACTACGTTTGAATAAAAAAAAAATTTTTTTTAATTTAAAAACCTTTATTTAACCAGGTAGTCCCATTGAGATTCAAAATCTCTTTTGCAAGATGTAAGTAACAATACTACATAACATTAAGGAGCAGTTTTTGTTTTTTATGCTTATGTGTTGCTAAGAAGACTCCCCAGAAGATGAGTCACTCAGGTATAGTTCCATCATTGTTCAAAGTCAAAGAATAACTTTATGATGTTAGTTGTAATGAAGAAATATATTTTAAAATCAAGTACATTTCTCTGGCATTTATAGTTTTCTACTGAACCGAAACGTAGCGAACCGTGGCTCCACTGTATCGTACCCAACCGTGAATGTTGTGAACCGTTACACCCCTACTGGTCACACATAAGAGAACGATCTCAGTCTCGTACAGCTTATTCATTAGACTCTGGTGTTGGATTGGTATTGACGGGACGCTACTGGGGCGGAATAAGTTGGATCAGTGCATCCATAGACCATTGTTACGAGAACACTGTCTCCACTGTAAACAGTGAAGTGACTTGTTGCTGGATGACAACTGTGGAAACGTGAGTGAGAGTTTGAGAGAGGACAGAAAGTGTAGCTTGATGTTATCTATGTCATGAAAAAACGAATTGTCGGGTTGTGACTCATTTTGAAAAAGACGGAGAGAAAAGGCGAGCTGAGACAGCGCGGCGGTGCTGTGAATAAATATAAGCAGTAACTTCTGTCGATGAGGCCTGACCCCCAACGTGAGATTTCAGAACGAGATTTCTCTATGAGCGAGATTTTGGTTTGACACAATAGCAAACGGAACGGAACAAGCGAAAGATAAAGGAAAAAGTTGTATTTCTCTGTAGGGTTCTTTCCATAATGTTGTCAGACTCTTATAATCGGTCAGTGAAATGAAAAGTCTCCTTCTCTCCTCCATCCAGCTGCTCTTTGCATATGTGACTCAGGAGAAGTACGGGGAGAACGGCTGGGACATCTACAAACCCATGGAGGAGTTCAGGCGGCAGGTAAGGAGGCGCAGAAGCCCAGTACTGCTGTTTATTCACACCGATACGCTCATTGCTACAGCTGCACATACTGGACCTGGTGTAACTGTGCCAACAGAAGCACAAGTTAAAGGAAAAGTTAGAATAATCCTGCACTACGAGCAGCAGTGGTTCAGTGAGTAACCGATGGTGCCGGGTGTCTCTTCCAGGGCTTACCGAACAACAAGTGGCGTATTACGTTCATCAATAAGAGCTACGAGCTGTGTGACACATACCCCACTTTGCTGGCCGTGCCCGTGAACAGCAAAGACGAGGACCTCCGGAGAGTGGCTGCCTTCAGGTCCAGAGGACGCATACCGGTGAGCACAACACCGAGCTGTGTACTACTGAACCATGTCACGCACGAGTTCACAGTCTTTACTCTATGGGGACATTTTACTAGCATTTACAAGGTTTTGGGGAAAGAGAAATATGATATTCAGGCTTTGGATACACAGACAGTATTATTATATTGTATTGCAGGGATTCCCAAAGTGTGGTGCGCGAGCTGCCTCTAGGGGGTGCGCGAGAGGAAAAGTGTAATGGCGGTCTGATGGTGTAATAATATTGAAAAAAAAGTCGTACACACTAGCCAGCCTAGCTTGTGCAGCTAACGTCAGCTAACAGCGAACTTCATGCATTCAGCAACATTAATTTAAATATGCTAAACTGGCTGAAATCGGGGAAACTGTCAGGTGGGACATCTGGAGAGAGAGAGAGAGAGAGAGAGGGAGAGAGGGAGAGAGAGAGAGAGAGAGAGGGAGGGGGGGGAGAGAGAGAGAGAGAGAGGGAGAGAGAGGTGAAAAAAGAGGAGGCTAACAGCTGTCTGAAGCCCTCTTATTTACGTCGCCACCTGAACACCAAGCATGCCAGTGCAAGTCAAAAGCCCCTTACATTTTTTATATCGAAATTGGAGGAGTTACAAAACAACTGGAGTCTCATTCATGTGTTGGTCTATAAATGACGCACTACGGGCTCCATGTCTGGTCAGTTACCGCACACAATCGCCGAAGACGTGAGCTCGCCAGCTGCCAGAGAGATGGTGGAATGTATGATTGGAGAGAAAGAAGCAAAAAAGTTGGACATGATCCCGGTGTCCAACAACACTGTGTCGCGCCGCATCGATGCTTTGTCCGAAGACATCCTGGCTACATTAGTCGGTCATTAATTGTAAATGAAATGTGATGCAATCTGCCTCTGAGCCTGTGCGTGTGTGCTCGCATCCGTATTGCTCTTTAAAAGTGACGCCTTGTGGAACTGAAAGTTATTGAAACTTTGTTGCAGTGTTTCAGGGCGTTGTCACACCCGTAGTTCGTTTGCTTTGTTCTGATTCAGGGATTAATATGTTACAATGTTGCAGTTGCCCCTTTGTTCGGTTTGTGTTCACACTGCAACATTTAACAGCGGACTAAATCTTGTAAACAAACGCCACGTGTGGGCAAACTGTTCTCTCATGGCATAATATATCACAGAAATATTAGAATGCTAAATATATACTGTAGAGCAGAAGTAGACCTGAGAAAGTTGAACTGTTCGTGGCATTTGTTGTATTTGCAACACATCACAGTACGCGGTTTAAGCTAATCATAATTATGTGACGTTTTTATTTCCGAACTGTCCTTGACCTAATTTCATTTATTATGATCGTTGTTGACTTACCAGCCAAGGTAAACAAATTTAAATTCTTCAAATTCCATTGCGTCGTGATATGCATTTTTGGTCATACCGCCCAGCCCTAATAGACGGTGAGTCCCCGTCCTGCAGCACTGACCGGTCTCTGTGCCTCAGGTTCTATCGTGGATCCACAGGGAGAACCAGGCGGTGATCGTCCGCTGCAGTCAGCCTCTGGTCGGCATGTCGGGGAAGAGGAACAAGGACGACGAGCGCTACCTGGACGTGATCAGGGAGGCCAACGACACCACCAAGCTCACCATCTACGACGCTCGGCCCAGCGTCAACGCCGTGGCCAACAAGGTCAGAGGGGAGAGGACAGACTCTCGGGGGTTAAAGGTGTCAGACACGGGGGGGGGGGGGGGGGTCTTGTTTAGTGAGACCAAACGGTATCTGAATAACATCATGACAAAAGAAAAGACATTTCTAATCATTTCAAAGTTTGAGCGTTATTTGTTTAAAAAAAAAACAGAACCCCGGAAATAAAAACTGTCCAGATATCACAAATGGCTAAAGAGGAAGAGTTGATGTACAGATAAAGATAAAATGAGTGTGATGGAAACAGATGTGGTAAATAAATGATTAAGACGTACATGAAGCATGTGACTTAACTTGTAACTCAAGCGTCCACTGAAGAGACAAAGAATAGCAGCGGGAGAAAAGAGACTATTGAGACTAACAGAAACGTCATTTTCCATCATGTTCACCTCACGGTCTTCTGTTGTTCAAGCATTGGCTTTCTCTTTTGAGTGCTTCATCTTGTTGCATCCTCCTCTTCTTCTGTAGTTTATTGATCCCCGTCTCGTAATGTTCACATAACAGCAGTAGATGCAGACATGAGCAGAAATTGTATCTTCAGTACCACCATTGCCCAGAGGGGCCGATGAGGAAAAACATATTCAAAAACGTTTTCTCACGTGTTTATGACGTAAGAACGGTTGAAGTAAAATTGCCTGGAAAATCCTTCTACGCGAGTTTCTTTTCTTTTTCATCTGTCGAAAAAAGTCACAATAAAGTCATAGTATGTCCAAAACATCATAAAGAATAGTGAATATAACAATAAATCTGTAACACAAAAGATGAAATAAACGCGTTGCTACCCCCAGGCCACAGGAGGAGGCTACGAGGGCGATGAGTACCAGAGCGCGGAGCTCGTCTTCCTGGACATCCAGAACATCCACGTCATGAGGGAATCCCTGAAGAAACTCAAAGACATCGTCTACCCCAACGTGGAGGAATCTCACTGGCTGTCCAGCCTCGAGTCGACACACTGGCTGGAACACGTGAAGGTGAGGGGGGGGGGAGAATCTGAATGTCATCATTTCATCTGGGTTTTTTTGTGACTCGTGGTCTAAAGAGCATCTGCATGTTTGTGTGTGTGCGCAGCTGGTGCTGTCGGGAGCCATCCAGGTAGCAGACAAGGTCTCCAGCGGGAACTCGGTGGTGGTGCACTGCAGCGACGGCTGGGACCGGACCGCTCAGCTCACCTCTCTGGCCATGCTGATGCTGGACAGCCACTACCGCACGCTCCGAGGGTTCCAGGTCAGTAAACATCACAAAGCGCTGGCTCATCAGAAAACGCCTGTGAGCTGCACAGTGAGCTTTAATGACACCGCCGTGGTGGGTTTTTACTGTGCTTACGCGTAATTGGATGTCAGCTGTGGGGAAATGAATGGACAGAAAGTGACGGGTGTCTTTTCAGGTGCTGATTGAGAAGGAGTGGATCAGCTTTGGGCACAAGTTTGCCTCCGTAAGTAACTTTTAAAATGAAGTATTTTTTTTTAATGTGAATCCACTTTCAGATAATTTGAAAGCAACATTCAAACAGTTCAGTTTGACATTTATAAAGAAAATGGCTCAGGTGACTGCTAGAAACAGTTCCATCTCTCTGTGTGTGTGTGTGTGTGTGTGTGTGTGTGTGTGTGTGTGTGTGTGTGTGTGTGTGTGTGTGTGTGTGTGTGTGTGTGTGTGTGTGTGTGTGTGTGTGTGTGTGTGTGTGTGTGTGTGTGTATAGAGGATAGGCCACGGCGACAAGAACCACGCCGATCAGGACAGATCGCCCATCTTCGTTCAGTTCATCGACTGCGTGTGGCAGATGACTAAACAGGTATGTTTAACACATGTGAGTCAGCCAGCTGCACTCATGTGGGGCTGGGAAACTCCAAGGCACTTTCTTTTTTAACATCTATTGCTTGAGGCAGCAGCTCAGTCTTAATTAAACCCTGTGTCCTAAACAAGCCTCCTGAAAAGACAATTTAAATCATATAAGCACAGCAACCAGTGCAAAGCAGAAGGTCGACTGTGTTTGAGTGGAAAACGTGGTCACGTTTCCTCTGCAGGTGTTACTGTCGTGAGCGTAAACGCAGAGCTTCGTTTGGTGTCATCCGTCATGTTGATGTCTTTCTTCTTTCCTTCAATAATGACTATTTGACAGAGACAAAAATATATATATTTATTATAATAACACAAGGATTACATTATTATAAATGATGTCCCCACAGTGTTGCATGCCAGGGGGAGAATACTGTTTTTATATTTGTTTTCCAGTCCAGATTAGCATGAGTTACCCTGAACCACAACGGTGCAACTGGCCTCTAAACATTGAGTCGGTCTGTTTTTATTTGGGCTCTCCACAGTCTCCATAGTGGTTAGATTTAAGGGCTTTAAACTGGGAATTTTCCATCCAATAGGCCTTTTTCACAGCAGCCATTTTGACATATAATTGCAGGGTAAACACAGGTGTAATTAATTACAGTGTTGGAGCCAAAAAGGGGGCGGTCAACAACCTCCAGTACTGCCGAGTGAAGCCAATGTGGAATATCTTAAAACTTGCATTCTCTCTAATGTCCACCAGGGGGCGACTCCTCTGATTGTATAGAAGTCTATGAGAAAATGACTCTACTTCTCTCTTGATTTATTACCTCAGTAAACATTGTAAACATGAGTTTATGGTCTCAATCTCTAGTTTCAAGTCTTCTTCAATGCAGCATGATGTTCATTTAGTAAATGATGGTCCATTTAGAGTCAAATAGACTATAAAGCAGGGGATGCTTTAGGGCGGGGCTTACTGTGATTGACAGTAAACAAAACCACAGTCTCCAATCCACAACTGCAGCATCACAGAAGAAGCAAGCTACCAAAGACTAACCAAAGGTGTGCGAGTCAAGAGCACATTGTAGCGTTCCGTTCTCCACCGTGGCACCATCAAACAGGAATGGCTGCTGCACACTCAATAGAACTGACCATAATAACTTTTCGCAACCTCGCCTGTGTTTACCTATCACATGTCAAAATGTTGACCCAAACTCTTGAATGGCAGTGTTTATTATATGCGACACCCGGCCTTTTGGCTTTTTAATCGGGAACCGAAAGTCCCAGAAACTAAAAAAGCTGCAGGAAAAAAATTAGCCCTGTGAAATACGAACGTTTTGGATTGTAGATTTATTATTTTTGAACAAATTTTTATACTTAAAAACTACATATTTATGTTTGACGCAGAATTCTTAACTTTGCTCCTCTCCTCCTCTCAGTTTCCTACAGCCTTCGAGTTCAATGAGCGCCTCCTGCTGACGATCCTGGACCACCTCTACAGCTGCTGCTTCGGGACCTTCCTCTACAACTGCGAGAGTGCACGAGACCAGCACGTAAGACGGGCAGACGGTCACCCTCAAAATACTCTGACTTTTCCTTTTGTAGCGTCTCACGACTCCGCCCCCTTTCTGTTGAGCAGGAGGTGAGGTCGAAGACGGTGTCCCTGTGGTCTCTGGTCAACAGCAGGAAGGAAATGTATTTGAACCCCTTCTACACCCCCGAGTCCGGCAGGGTCCTGTACCCCGTCGCCAGCATGCGCCACCTAGAGCTGTGGGTGACGTACTACATCCGCTGGAACCCGCGCATACGACAACAGGTAGGACCTTCGGAGAGTCTGTTAATATGGAAGCTTAACAGTGTGGACCAGTCGCTTAGTAGGAATGTGGTTTTCCTTCATATCTGGCAGCGATTACCTCTTTGTGAAACTGATTTGGCAAACTAAGAACATGTGGTAAGCTGCCAGACAACTTTCTCATTTTGAAAAATGAGTTCCAATCATTTCAATGTAACGGCATTTCAGATGGCTTCCTGAATTATTCACACAGCCAGAATAGAAGTATGTCAGTCTCCACTCAAGTATTGGGGCCACTGCAAGAGCGGTTTCCAGAATAAAGTTGTAATATTTTAGACAAAGTTGAAATGGCGTCGGAATATATTATGTTTCTATATTTATATTTATAGGCATGAACTCTCCAGAAATCGACACTTGAGACGTTTGGATTGAGTTTAGATTGTGTGTGTTGCAGCAGCAGAGTCCGGTGGAGCAGCGCTACAAGGAGCTGCTGGCCCTCAGAGACGAGTACTTGAAGAAGCTGGAGGAGCTGCAGCTGTCCGACTCCCCCTCCTCCCGTCTGGCGAACATCCCCACGCCCAACACCTCCTCCACCACCACGCCGCCACCGCATTACACACAGCTACACACTCCCCTCTGAGGGCTGGTCTCACACACACACACACACACGGATATACCCGTCGACTTGCACTTAATGTTCCTCTTCACTCTGATTTCTGTCAGCGTCTCACACACGCAGGGAATGAATTAGTGTTGTGCAGTCCTAACTGTTGATAACAAAGAATGCTAATATGATTTTAGATTTGATGGGTAGTTCTAACATCATAGTGGTGATGGCGATTTATGCAATATGTCACAGTACAGCCTTGTCACAAGACTTTTCTACAGACGCGCACACACACACCGTACAGGAAAGCCTTAAAGACATTCAGTGGCTTTCAGTCAAAGGGCTGGAACACACAGGACACACAGCGGGTGTGTGTGGCTGTTCTCATGTGCGTCGTCGCACTCTTGATTTGTACGGAAGCCCGGAGAGGCAAGAGAAAAAG
This sequence comes from Lycodopsis pacificus, assembly GCA_028022725.1. Taxonomy (NCBI): domain Eukaryota; kingdom Metazoa; phylum Chordata; class Actinopteri; order Perciformes; family Zoarcidae; genus Lycodopsis; species Lycodopsis pacificus. The sequence goes on from CM051710.1 coordinate 2,861,520, forward strand.
AATATATCATTTCTGGTGATCCATTTTCCTAATATGATCAAAATTAGTTTTCTCTGCTGTGTTTATGACTTGAGAGCAGGTGGAACAAATGTTTTGCTCGGTTAATTTTTTGTTTTTTAGGATAAAGTTCCTTTTTTCATCTGTGAAGACGTTTTGGGATTTTTGTACATTTCGTGTGTCGTGTACATTTTTATATTCGCATAATTTGCGAAAACACACAATATATGTACTTTGTGTTGGAGACATTAAAACTCACCTTAAAGAAAACACAAATGCTTTAAGTCCTATTCAGAACGCGTGGTGCACATCTGCCTCTTGTGGCCAAGATGAGTTTTACAACAAACATGAAAACGATCTTCTCGGCTGTTCTCACAGATGAAAAAAAGCAACTTAGAAGAACCACCTGCTTCCACTTCTTTCTTTTTTTTGCTAAGCTAGGCTAAGCCCCATGGAGCGATCGCTGCACATCAGACTGATGTTAATATTCTATCGAGTACATTTTTTGACATTGGAAAGAAACGTAAACTCGAGAACTGCTTGCTAGCTTTTTCACGAGCATTCTGCAGCTTTCAACTACAGCGTTAAGCAAACATGAAAACAGGGTGTTAAAATTTAATGTCATGACAACAATGGGGACAATACATTTCCTTGGAAACGCAACACATTTCATAGTTGAACAGCAGAACGTGGCTTGGTGACACTCCTGCCTTTGTCCTGCGTCACACAATGCTAATCCAGATGTTGTACTCTAACTCTGACTTGTCACACTGACCGAGTGTCGCCCTTTCCCTCGAGGGATCGATGGGAGGCTTAGAGCGCCTAAGTGTGTGTGTATATATCGAGTGTGTCCGATTTTGGATGGATTGATGTGGATTTTGTTGCTTATCACCCGAGGATGAAAAAAAAGGGCCGTCCCGGTTTCGGGTGTTTTGCAGCCGCTATCAGCTAAGCTCACCTAAGCAGTATTCCCCAGCACTCCCTAAGCTATGGCGCCGAGAGCGAACGCACCTCTAGCCGACTAGCAGAGTTTGGTTGGAATGAATCAGTGATTTACCTTCATGAATGCAGCTTGCAATATATTTTCAGGTGCTCAAGATAGTCCAGGGACATGAAGTGGTGCTGGCCTCTGATCCTGGGTCCTGTCTTGTGCTTCTATGTTGTCACTGAAGACAGTCACCTGGACAGGTGCATGCTGGCCTTACCATGCCAAGACGTTTGGAACCAGCACACGGGTTTAGGGCCAGTGAGCAAATATCACCCAGTTAGCTCTCACTCCCCCTTCAATAGACTTTTTGTAAACTGGACAGTTTCTACAATTCTGACTTTAAAAAGTACAAATCTTTCGTCTCCCAGTGAAAAATTTGACTTATCTCATGATTATAACTTAATATCTCTATTTGTTCATTTTACTTTCCCCCTGACTCGAATGGTAAATTCCCAGATAAGAACACACGGAGACCCACCAGTCCAAGAAGCACATTCTTCAGTAGTTTGTCTCTGAGTTTTGGTGCTGTCGTGGAGCTGGTGTCCACTGAGCAGTGTGCAGAGTCAAACTCAGGACGTCACATGGAGTGTGTGTGTGTGTGTGTGTGTGTGTGTGTGTGTGTGTGTGTGTGTGTGTGTGTGTGTTTAGGGTTAAAATGAATGTTGGGTAAAAGAATCGAGTTGCCTGATATGAGGATTTTGCTGCTAACTCCAAGGGCTCCCATTTTGGTTGGTTTGAAAACGGTTGCGACCAACTCTGGCTTTCATCACAAATGGATGTACTGTATCGCTCAGTCTGTCACGATGATAAGACTGTTAATTACAATCGCTTTGTAGTTTTAAGCTTTCTGCTCTCGGCCTCTGGTACTTAGTTCTAACATTTAATAAACTAGAAGGACACGCAGAGATCTGCCAGGGCCCTTTCTATTAGTGAAAGATAATGTTTGCATCTGCCTGTTGATTCGGATTCGCTCCAAATTTCCGTGGGCTCTTCAGTGGCCCATGCTACCACTGTCCACCAAGTTTCATGAGGATTTGGCCAGTAGTTTTTACGTAATCCTGCTGACAAACGAACTAAAAACATAACCTCCTCAGACTGGGGCTGGATTAAATTGAGGATTCAAGTGTGATAATTTGTGTTGCCAGCAGATCATAATCCCTCTGAGAGAAATTGAATAACTTGTCAAATGCTGATGTGTTGTTTTGTCAATGCCGGCTCCAGACCCAAGAGAAACTGCTCCCAATATTGTGACCAAATAAAAACAGGTCGATAAATCTGGAAGTGTGCTTGGACCGCCACTGTAGATCACGTCCACCTGACACTATAGTTTCAACATTTCACAACAACCTCCTTCACAAATGAATACCAGGCTATAGTACCCCAGAGGTTCTGACTGAATGGGTCAAGGCACGTCCGCCGATCCTTCTCTTGAACACGAGTCGGACGCTGGTAATTGGATGTCTTTTTTTCTACCAAACGCTCTTTTGGAGCTGCAGTCACCTCCACTTTGTATGACGTAGTCGAGGGGGACTTGGCCTCCGCAACCCTTTCTACTTTTCCTCCCACTTTACGTCTCTACAGCATCCTAAATTCTGAGTTAAGGAGGCTCGATGTATTGTGTGTACAGTTTGACAGGGTTCAATTGTGAATGAGGTGCAATAAGTCATAAGTCATTTGGTCATGTCCAGATTCGTGCCTTGATTCTTGTGAGAATCGCCTTCACCTCTTCAGAGAAACGTGCTCTAGCTGTCCCGGGTCATGTTTGAGATTGATGGCTCTGTGGTTCCAAAGGAACAACGCCTTGTATCCTCTGATTGGGAGAAGACTGATGAATGCTTCATTAGCGTGTTTCAAACAGAGATGCAGAAGGTCCGGGGCACATTAAGCCTAGCTAGAATGATCAGATACATTCCCTGACCATTCTAGGACCCGCATGGTTCTCGGTTGAGTTTCAGAACCTCAACCATGAGTGCGGAGAACATTTGTATACTCGGGGAAAACTCGAAATTGTATCTACTTTACCTTCTCAAGCAGAAGTATCTCTGCGAGAAGTTTAGCTCGTTCTTTTTTTGGGAATATACCCAACCCTTAATTAATCCTTCCAGACCCTCCGGACAAATGTAATTCAGAGGATTGGCCAGCAGATGTCCCCAAAGCCTTCAGTAGGACAGAACACGGTCAGAATGAACTGAGCTGTTTCTTTGATTTTCAGGAGCAATAGGACTTTGGCTACCTGCAACGATGTCATATCTCAAACATGACTCTTCTCTGTTTTGGGATGGATCAGTACGGGCAGATTAGAGAGGGAAACCTGAGTCCCATGTTCAGAGGTGATTTAACACAGGTTCTACCAAATGGATACTTTAGAACAGCGTTGACGTCCTTGAAGAAAGGTCTGATCTCATGATGGTCTGTCGGTGGAACAATGGAGACAAATAAGAAGTGACGGCAACATAAAAAAGTGCATTGGTGTGGTGGCTGTGTTTTTAGGGAAAAACAGATAAAAATCTATTTTTATTATTTTTTACTTTGTACAAGAACCATGATGTAATTACCTCAATCAAAACCTATTTTACTGTCTAAAGTTCTATTGTTGTACAAAATACAATTATTTTATGTAGTGTAAAATCTTACAGTTTTATATTAAAAAAAAGGAAAGTAATGTTGGTCCAGAAATTGTTGGTATAAATTGTGGATTTCTGCTCCGTTGGTTAACGTTTTTGTTTAGTTTTATTTTGAGGGCATTTCTGTGGTTTGTGCTCGCTGACCCAGGAGAAGACAGAAGCTTGTGGATCCTGTTCTCCTGTCACAAACCTCCACGGCTCCCTCTCACCTCTCTGGTGGAGCTCCAGCTTTCGGATTCACTCTGGCTCTGCGGCGATGAACCCCGAGAAGCACTCTGTCACCGTTCATTTCAAATGTACTCTTTCATTAACGTAGGGGGTTGTAGTTTGAGGGGTTTCGTGTCATAATATAGCTGGCTTTTTTAATAAATACACATGAAATGTGTCACAGGATCTTTTTGTCATCAAGGGAAGGCGAGAATCAGAATGCATTTCAAATGTATTTCTTTTAATCATGTTATATCCTCTCCAGTTTGTTGGATGGGTCCTGTTATGTAAATATTACTGATTAAATTAATTTAAGAATTTCTGACTCTCCTTGCATGTGTTATTTTTTTATTCATCTTGCTTTTCAAGGGATTTCTTGCTTCCTCGACGCATTACACCATCACTAGACAGGCTTAAAAGTGTATACACGATGCGTTCAGGGGAGAAAGTTACCCAAATAATGGGGCGCTCTTATTTTGAAATATAAGCAATGTTGATTGTTGAAACTGATCAGCATTCAGTTCCCAATCTCAATGTATTTTATAGATGTCCTTTTAGTTCTCTGACTTAATTGTGTCCTTGTTCATTTGCGTTGTTTTTTTTCCTCTTTTAAATGTGTTTATTTTATAAAGCAGGTACTGGCGAGCTTGTCTAAATGGGAGCAGATTACTGCAGCCAGGTTCAACATCTGGTGGAGAGCCTGAACCCAGAAGAGTGGAGGCACATTCATTGTGATACTGAGTTTTTTTTAGGCCCCTCATTTTATTTAATTTCCTTAAAGCAGCACCCCGCATCATGTTGTACACAGAGTAGAGGCTACTTCATTCCTCTTTAAGGTGCAGTATGGGTTGGCTCCACATTGACATTTACAACTTTTTCTAGAAGGACGTGACTCCAAGAGTGTTCTATAGTTTCACAGCTGTCCAAACTTACCTCTGACAACAAGACGAACCAAATGACACCGTGCAGCTGAACATGTCCTCACTTTTAGGAAACTACATAAACCACACATTTGACTTTTACAGTGCTTGTTGCATTTCTTTATTTAAGAAAACAAAAGTACATTAACTATATGTACTAGCAAAACTAAAATATATATATATAAATAATATATATAATATAATTTAAAAAATATATATATGTGTATATATTTTTATTTTTTTATTTAACCTTTATTTAACCCGGTGAGTCTCATTTTCAAGGGTGACCTGGCCAAGACGGGTCACTCTTGAAAAAGGGTATGTATATACACACGAGTAATACAAATTCAAAATAGAAGTATCTGTTTATTATGTGTTAAATGTATCAAACAGACTTCTTATTCTTAATGTTTCTTATTGTGTTGCCATATTGATGCAGTTCTTGATACAAATTAAAATAAATGATAAACAAATTTTCCCTAAAATGAACTGTTGAAAATATATATATTTTTTCCTTCTAATTACCTTGAAAACATGTATAAAAAAATAGTTTTCAATTAAATTGTAATTGTTTGTCCAGTTGTTGAACATCCACCCAAAATACTTGGGCTCGTGTCATCCTCGCATGTCTGGCGTGTTGTAGAGAGGCGGAGCTTCAGAGCGAGGCACAGATGCGCGTGAGAGGCGGGCAGGAGGAAGCACAAAAACCCAAATGACAGGAAGCGTTCTGAAATACATCTACATTGAGCCGCGAGACCTGAAGCAAAACAAGCGCGCGCAGCTGAGGGCGGACATTGGAATTAAACCGAGGTTTAATTTCATCCGCATCCTCGTATTAGAGGGACTCGTCCTCCTCCCACAGCGACCTAGAAAGGAAACAGTTGTCTGGCAGATGGAGAAACAGGCCGGAGCTGTCGGGGCGGCGGACGGAGCAGGGCCGAACAGAAAGCCCTGGAGCTCGGCCACCGGCGGACCAGCTACTGATGAAACCCTGGACAGGTGAGTGTGCTTGATGTTACAAAGATATGACATGCGTCGCCCATTCACGTCTCTTCTTTTGCCTTTCCCCAATATTTCAGTCCCCGTGAAATATTACACAAAACATTTCCTGAGTCCAAATAACCGTTTCTTTAATTCGGCGTAGCTCCAATGCAAAATATTTCACAATTTCAACTTTTAAAGCAAGCGGTATGCCAAGGCGGCAGAATAGTTGCTGGTTTTCCAACGTAGTTTGGCGTGACGGTAATGTTCCAGTACAGTAGCTGTGGTAGTGCAGCTAAAGGCTAAAAGTGTATCTAAATGAGCATGAACGAGGAGAAGACAGCTAACATGTTCGACAACACGCCAGTCTACCAGGGGGTTAACACAGCGAACAGCTGGCCGTGGATCAGTGAAGCAGGGCTCGCTGGTATAAGGTTAGTAGCTAAAACAGACCTCAGTACTGTACTAACTGTGTTTACACATGCGTTCTTATAGAGGAGTCTGTCCGTGAGGGACTCGCCGTACAAGAACCATCGAATCTAACTCTATTTGTATTGAAGTTGTCTGTTTATTATTGATAATAATAATAATAATAATACGTGTTAAATCGTCTTCCTGAATATGAGATTTGGAAACTCATCTCACAACTGAAAACCAGGTCTGGACCCTCATATTAGTTTGGTTATAATTTGATAAAAATGATTTGATTCATAATAAGCATTATATAAGCAGAAATATTAATGCATTAAATGGCTGCACACCCTGTGGCTGTCCAATAATTTTATTCGGCCCTGATTTGATTTTGGGAAGCAGCCTTCTCACTAGATTTAGCAACTGTTGAAGCTCGTGCTGCCAGCTACACTCTTTAGGAAAGAGTCGTCATCGCTGAGCTGCTTTTTAGCTTGGATCAGTTAAAACAATCCAGCGTAGTGAAGTTATCGACCTGTAAGAGATCCTCGTGCAGGAATACATTGGTTGCTAAAATACAAATGGGGGGTTATCACTGTACTTGTTTCTCATGATGAATTCAGTATCACGTGGGTTTCTGTAGCACTCATTCCATCCGTACAACAGAGTTATGTCATACTCAACACTGTCAACATTACTACAGTTAAGCCACAGTTAATAAAACACTTCCTGCAGATGTGTGAAACATCTAGGGGGCGACCATGGCTCATGGGGTAGAGAGGGTCGTTCGGTGTCCGCAAGGTTGTCTGTTCGATCCTTGGTTGCTACATGTTCTGTGCCGCAGTGTTCCTGAGCAAGATACTAAACCCCCCGACTGCTCCCCGGGCGCCTGTCATTGGCAGCCCACTGCTCCCTACATAGGGATGGGTCAAATGCAGAGAACCTGTAATTTCCCCACTGAGGGACTAATAAAGGATTATCTTATCTTATCTTATCTTATCTTATCTTATCTTATCTTGCCCTGGTAGTGTTAAGTTTCATTGATTGGCAGGTTAACAGCCATTTAAAAATAAATATTTGTATCAATTGTTTTTCACAGTTCGGTGAATACATACAATGTATCAACTTTTTATCTTGTTCTGTTCAGTCCAACAGGTTCTCATGTGGAGTGGTGTAAACAGCTGATAGCAGCCACCATCTCCAGTCAGATCTCAGGATCAGTCCCGTCTGACTTCACCAGGGACAACAAGGTAACACACACACTCACAGACACACACACTCTCACACACACACACTCACAGACACACTCACACACACTCACACTCTGCTGACAGTATTTCTCATCAGTGTGTCTTTTGTAACTTGATAGGCTAGGAGAAGACCAGATTTCATGGTAAGGCCGGCAGAAATATATGTGTGTGTGTTTGGGCAGAGCTTTGTGTGGTCAGTGTGTGTGAATGTAAAGTGTCACAGCTGCTGTCACTGTTTAGACTAAGCGACTGCTGAGCTGCTGTGCAGTTTGTCTTCCGCTTCTGGCTGTCAGCAGCCTGCATCCGTCCACCAGAGCACACGTTCGTTTTTTTGATTTAAATATTCCTTCAACCGGTAGATTGGTTCAAGAGACGCAGCGTTGAAAAAAAATTGCAATGTCATTTTTAATTTTTTTTTGTCAGGTTCATTTTAATGTTTGTTGTTGTAATACTCATTTTGGCCACAAGAGGCTGAAGGGCACCATTACCCCATGTTCTCCACAGGATTAAGATCAGTCATGTTTTCTTCCAGGTCATTTATATAACTTGCTAACACACACACGCACACACACACTTATTTTTTACCTGTTCTTAATGCATAAACACAGGAGAGAAAACAGTTTGCGTGTTTGAACTCAGCCTCGTGTTCCCTCACATGGGCCTGCTGTATGCAACAAAGGGACCTGATACCAGATACTTTGCCGTGACCCGCTGGTCTCAGGTCAAGTAGTCGAAGTAAGCCTGGTGACAACATCCTTAAATATAGCTCCAGATAAGAGGAAAGGTGAGAGCAAGACATAATCAAACTTCCAGCGGTAGTGTTTCTGAGCACCAGATTCCCTTTACAAAACCTCTTATTTTACTGCAGCAGGGTGTGACAGTCTGGCCCGGTCAGTCCTGGTTCTACGATGCCTCCCTTCCCTCCAGCAACACGGCCTTAAACTGACATTGTTTCATAACCATAAAAAAGCTATGACGACATCTTTGTAAACCAGCACGGTTTGTTATTTTACTTGGACTGCCGAGTATACGGCTCTGGTAGCGGTAGAGACCTGTCAATCACAAGTAGCCCCGCCCTAAAGCATCCCCTGCTTTATGGTCTATTGACTCTAAATGGACCATCATTTACTAAATGAACATCATGATGTATTGAAGAAGACTTGAAACTAGAGATTGAGACATAAACTCATGTTCACAATGTTTACTGAGGGAATAAATCAAGAGAGAAGTAGAGTCATTTTCTCATAGACTTCTGTTCAGTCGCCCCCTGCTGGACAGTAGAGAGAATGCAGCTTTTGGCTTCAACTTTCAGAACCAGAGGTTGCTTCCTGGTTTGGAGTCTCTTGAGATTTCTGCCTCCACCCCAATACAGTAGAGGTCAATTGAATATAGTTTGTGTCGTTCCCACAGTTGAAAGATCTTTTAAAACAAGACAGAAAGCTTCATAAACAATGCTCAGTGCCCTTTAGAGTTATCACGTCTGTGGAATGAAGTCGTATGCAGCTCTTTCATATACATATATGCTCTGCAGCTTTCAGTTGTTGCTTTTTTCCGTTTGCACCGAATACAGGAAGGTCTCATTTTACTCTTGGACATTGTCAAGAATAAGAAAGATGTAATGCCACGCAGTGACAGTAACCTTCTGTTTGAGATCACAGCGTGAATGTAGTCGATTCCATTTCACATGAACTCCATTTGTTGTGTGTGTGTGTGTACTTGGTGTCTCCAGGTGTCCAAGAGGCTGACTCCCAGGGTAAGAGTTGTAGTCTCATAAGCTTGTCTTCTGTTGCGTACTGTACAGTTTGCAGACGCACGTACAGGTCTGTGTGCTAATTAGCCCAAAGCCCAGCTTAGCTTCAGGCTAAAGCTACCGCTAACTGTTGCTAGTGTTTACTTTTTTCAGACAGGAATAATGAAACGGCAGCTGATAAATCTGTGCGCTTCACTCCACTGATGCAACGATCATATTAAGTGTAATAAGCTTCGAGGGTGCACATTGTGTTTCATGTAGAGTCAACAGGATGTGGTGTCACTGATGTCTGAGGTGAGACGTGGTTCCTGCATCAGACCCACTGCACACTTCATCACCACCAGATCCAGCTCAGTCTGCCTCCTCCTCCTCCTCCTCCTCCTCCTCCTCCTCCTCCTCCTTCTTCTTCTTCTTCTTCTTCTTCTTCTTCTTCTTCTTCTTCTTCTTCTTCTTCTTCTTCTTCTTCTTCTTCTTCTTCTTCTTCTTCTTCTTCTTCTTCTTCTTCTTCTTCTTCTTCTTCTTCTTCTTCTTCTTCTTCTTCTTCTTCTTCTTCTTCTTCTTTCTCTGTACCTTTCTTCACGCTTTTTATTTGTTTATTCGTAACACCACAATGAATCCTATCAGAGCTCACACGTTCAGGGTGAATCTGACACCAGTGGAGTGCAGCTCTAATAACAGCAGTTCATCCATCAGTGTGTCACCGTCCTCTCAACAGCTGTTGGATGGATAGTCATGAACTTTGATTCAGACATTCATGTCCCACTCAGGATGAATTTGAATAACATTTTTTCCATTTCTGTTCTGCAATGTTTTGTTGCTTATATAATACATACTATCTAATTGGTGTTCATAGTGATGTGTTTACAAGCCTGGGAAATTACTTGAGAGAGTTTATGGCTAAAAATAACCAGATGGTCTCCGGTGAATTTGACAGACCACGGTACTTCATCACAGTGATGGATATGAAAATCCAATCATTAATGATCAGGACTGATTTCTGATCATATTTACATGGAGTGTGGAGCATCAGCAGAAGAAACAATGGGGTGGACGTGGCTGTTGAAACAGTTTGCAAAGTCAGCAGCCATGCAGTCTGCGAGTCTGACGGTGATGTAGCCTCTGGGGACATCGGTCTATACTTCTTGGGTTGCGGTGTAGCCAGCGGATATCCGGACCAAGACTTCCTTTTACGTGTGCCGGTTATTATTTACGACTTGAGACTGGACCTGGAGTTGAGTGACAGCGTGTCCAACTGGTTTGTTTCACAGGGAGCCAGTTCAGCTGAGCTAATTGAAAGCTAAAGCACTGTCAGGCGATGGCCGGCGGGTTCCCAGATTGCATTTCAGCCTGCATTGAAACAAAGCCTGCTCTAACGTGATTGGTTAATATTTCTCAGTGAGAAACCAGAACGCGTCCGATACCGGGAACTTGCCCCGTTGCCCACAGGACGGATTAGCCTCGGTCACACTCTTATGGACTTCAGCCAGCTCACGTGGAATGCATCATTGTGTGGACACAGAATAATGTGTATTTTTGGTGTGTGGGCTCTGACCTCCACACACCCAGCTCAGCCCAGCAGAGAGGAGTGATGGTAATAACAGTGTCCTACAGAATAATGTCTCTTCACTGTATGATGTCTCTCTGTCTCTTTTTCTCTGTCTCTCACTCTCTCCATGCTGCTCTCCTCGGCAGCAAGACTCACAAGATGAAGGGCTTTATTACCATGGAGATAGTGATTCTGAGCATCCTTCCAATGCTTTGGCAAGTCTCTGTCTGTCTCTCTCTGTCTGTCCTTCCTCCTGTTCACCTCCTCCTCCTCCCTCTGTCCTGGTCTGCATGCCTCGCCGTCTCCTTCTGTCTCAGCGCCGTTCAGCGCTGCTGTCCTGAAGAAATGACGGCAAATAACACATGTAGCATAACACGTTTGGAGTTTGACAGACCGGGAGGAAGAAGCTGTTGATTTGCATTGTGGGAAGTGTAGGATCCAATGCTTCCCATACGAGGGACTAAAAGTCTCTGTTGTATCAATGCTGACCATTGCTTTTAGGGAGAATGTTAGAATGTATTAATTCATTCATTACTGATTTAGAACTTTCTTCTCTTTTGCCTAATTTCTAACATCACTTTAATATTTTGAAATATTCCATTAATATTTCTCTGACATCAGTGTTGTGTTTGTGCCTTGTGATTTATATCAGCTTTCATTTATCGAGTAAAAACAGCTCTGATGCATTTAGTTTGAGTAATTAAGATCAATGTTTTCTTCTTCATTAAAAGGCATCAGTTCATATAAAGATGGCAGTTTGATTTGTATCAGTAAAACGAGTGCATCAGAGAGTGGCTTAGAGAGTGGTGAATAGCATCCTGTTACAGCTGAGCGCTGATCCAACTCGTCTCATCAGACCCGAGGGGACATCTCTGCTATCGCCAGCATTAGCAGCGTTGGTTCGGTCAGCTTGCAGATGTTGTCGTCTAAATAGACTCGCAGAGATAAAGCCCATCTCAGCCGTTCATTACACCTTCAGTACTGCTGTGTCAGGTGGTGCAGGTCTAGCCTGTTGTGGTCCCACTGACCGGTCTGTGTTCTGTACAGAACCTTCCAGCTTTGAGATACGGGGCGCCGGTCACAATGTTCCAGGACCAGGTTCCTCTGCTACCGGGAGAGAGCGTCCAGACTACAGGTGAGTTCGCCTCCGCCGTCCATCCGCCCCGTGTGACGGAAGCCCCGAGAGGACAAAAACTCTTCTGGTGCTCCAATGCAACAAATGTTACGGATACAGAAAGATCATTGTAAGAAGGAGAGAGAACTATTTATCTCTATCTAAGAACGTTTTTTTCCCTCTGGGCTTCTGTACTGTGTCCATATTCATCATGTAGTAGGCTATATATATATATTTTTTTTTAAACAGCACAGACAATGTTCACATTTCCTACCTGCCCATGAATCAATACCTTTTTGTTTCTTTGTGTGTGACGTGCAGTTAAGGATGTGATGTACATCTGTCCGTTCAGTGGTCTGGTTAATGGAACCCTGACCATCACAGACTACAAGCTCTACTTCACCAGCGTGGAACGGGTACTTCAGATCCCAGTTATTATTTTACAATCGCAGGACTCCTGTGTCTCTGCAGTACTCTGTGTGTTTTTGCAGCTGTGTGTTAATGTCTGTGCACATCCAGGAGTCTCCGTTCGTTCTCGACGTGAACCTGGGAGTCATCAGCAAACTGGAGACCATCAGTGTTTCCAACCAGGGAGAGAACATCAAGGGACTGGAGCTGGTCTGCAAGGTACCAGAGAATCAGGGACACCATTGCAGCAGTAACTGTGACGAGTCTGCGTTGACACCGACGATTGGTGTTCTCTCTGTGTCCTCCCTTTGTCATCAGGACATGAGGAGTCCCAGGTTCGCCTACAAGATGGAGGAAAGCCATCCGGACGTGGTGGAGCTGCTGTCCAAACATGCCTTCCCCCTCTCCCACAGCCTGGTCAGTCTCACTCAGTATTCACGAATGAAGGCGACACAATTGGCAGTGTTTACTGGTGGGATGCCAGTGAGGGATCATGTCATTGTTCTATCATTTTTAAGTTTTGTTTCGACTAAATAAACGATTTGACGACATCGGTTTGGTTTGTGGGAGGTTTTGATGGGATTGCATCGTAAACGGATTTGTTCTTTGAAATGAATAATCAATAACTGACTTGATAATGAAACTGAAGGAGGGGCTGTGAACACTAACGCGTGTGCTGTGACTCTTTCAGCCCCTGTTCTCCTTCCTGTACCAGGAGCAGTTCCCCGTGGACGGCTGGAAGGTGTACGACCCAGCAGCAGAGTACCGACGTCTGGTGAGTGCACGCTCAGACGCACCACACACTTCATGGAAACACTCCAAGAACTCTCTCAGCAAATCAACAGTTATGTCAAACGCAAATACTGTTTCTTTATTTTCTATCAGTCCACATTTTTTCAAGGCGGATTAAGTCACCTGGAATACTTTTAATGTGAAATGTCTGCACAGGAAGTGTTTGATTGGCAGTAGCTTAAAGGGACGGTTTGTCTGAGGTGCTTCTCCGTAGTCGGTGTATTACTACAGTAGACGTGAGCAGATTAATGTACTTCTGTGTTTAGGTGTGTTCTATATTTGGAATATTTTCCGAAAGTGAAGCTTATCTATGCCGTCTTTAACAGTGATGGAGAAACGTGCTGTGGAATACTAATTGATATTTTATATCGCACAACAAGCCTCTCATTCCACAGGCAACACGGCATAGTAACGGTGTGTGTGTGTGTGTGTGTGTGGGCAGGGCCTCCCTAACGAGAGCTGGGCCATCAGTAAGATGAACAGCAGCTACGAGCTGTGTGACACCTATCCCTCCATCCTGGTGGTCCCCACCCACATCACAGAGGAGGACGTCAGACGGGTGGCAGTGTTCAGAGCCAAGCACCGCATACCGGTCAGTCTCACCAGCACATACTGACATAAGTATATTCATTTATCATTTTATATTGCTTTATTTGGTTAGGGAAAGTGTACTAATAAATAATAAAACATTGCTGTAAATGTGACAGTTGGTTATAGATAATAATAATACACTTTATTTGTACAGCACATTTCATAAAAGAAATGCAGTGCTTTACAATAAGGAAAACTAGACACAGAATAAACATAGAAATATGGAAAAATAAGATGACAACATCAAACACACTCGATAAAGTAAGATAACATGACATGTAAATAAAACCCACATAATAATAATAATGATATTCAAATCAGTACCCATATTTGAAGCTTGCACATATACATCAATAAACACTGCATCAGCATCAAGGGGTCTCTTCTACTCCACTACATCAGCGGTGGAGATTACAATTCTGTCATTTAAAAAATTTAAGTTTTAAGTTTCTTGGTCCTCCGGGTCCTGAACCCACACCTGCTCTTCCTGCAGGTCCTGTCCTGGATCCACCCAGAGACTCAGGCCACCATCGTACGCTGCAGCCAGCCGCTCGTCGGACCGTCGGACCGCCGCTGCAAAGAGGACGAGCGCTTCCTCCAAATCATCATGGACGCCAACGCCCAGTCCCACAAGCTCACCATCTTTGACGCCCGACAGAGCAGCGTGGCGGTCACCAACAAGGTGCGACGCGCTGACACTTCTCCTGCTTTCTCGTGTTGCATGTTGATTTATTTTCTTCTCTCTCGCTCTCCCCCTCCCCCCTCCCTCCACCGCCTCTCCCCCGCGTGCAGGCGAAGGACGGAGGGTACGAGAGTGAGAGCTTCTACCCAAACGTGGAGCTCAACTTCCTGGAAATCCCCAACATCCACGTGATGAGGGAGTCTCTGAGGAAGATGAAGGACGTGGTTTACCCCACCATCGATGAAGCCCACTGGCACTCCGCTATCGACCAGACGCACTGGCTGGAGTACATACGGGTAACTCTCACAGCACACACGTGTTGTTTATTCATCACTGTGGGAGTATTTGACTAACGGTGCTCTCCCGTGTGTGTGTGTGTGTGTTAGCTGTTATTAGCGGGAGCAGCAAAGATAGCCGACAAGCTGGAGTCGGGGAAGACGTCGGTGGTGGTGCACTGCAGCGACGGCTGGGACCGGACCGCTCAGCTCACCTCTCTGGCCATGCTGATGCTGGACAGCCACTACCGCACGCTCCGAGGGTTCCAGGTGACACCGACACTGCGCCGCGATAATCAGCTGTGTGCCGTAGTCTTCCTCCCCGCAGCGTGATAATCTTCTGTGTGTTTGCAGGTTCTGGTGGAGAAGGAGTGGGTCAGCTTTGGACACAAGTTTGCCGCCGTAAGGAACAGTCATTGTGATTGTCGAAGCGTTTAAGTAATTTCTCAAGAGATAAATGCCCAGAATGTAGACATGATGATGTAGAAAAACGCTTTTCTCTTGAAGCTAATCAAACTCAAAAACCGGGTCAAAACATGTCACGCAAGCATTAATGTGATAGAAACACCAAAGGAACAACAGGGGAGAAGAGAGACGCATCACGGCCGCTCTCTGTGTTGAATACTTGTTCCACATAAGAACCTGATTCAGTGTCGGTTAACCTTCTGCTTTGTGCCGCAGCGCGTCGGTCACGGTGACGAGAACCACGCCAACTCGGAGCGCTCGCCTCTCTTCGTCCAGTTCATCGACTGCGTCTGGCAGATGACTCGACAGGTAACTGACAGGAAATCAAGATTCACAACCAAGTTGTCTTTCAACAGATCATTACAGCATGTGCTAATGGTCTCTGATCACACGGAGATCGGTGGTCTCCACCGGGTTAAAGTTCCACCTGGCTTTCATCCCTTTGCTCTAAAGCAGGGATTCCCAAAGTGTGGTGCAAAGTGTGGAGCTGCCTCTAGGGGGTGCACGAGAGGAAAAGTGTAATGGCGGTCTGATGGTGTAATAATATTAAATATAAAAAAAAAAGTCGTACACACTAGCCAGCCTAGCTTGTGCAGCGAACTTCATGCATTCAGCAACATCGAGTCAAGGTGAAAAAAGAGGAAACGAGAGAGCATCAGGGAAACTGTCAGGTGGGACATCTGAAGCCATCAGTCGAGAGAGAGACGGAATCGAGACGGAAAAGGAGGAAGGGATAGCACAGACAAATCGGGAGCACATCGAGTCAAGGTGAAAAAAGGGGAAACGAGAGAGCATCAGACTGGGAAAAAAAGAGGAAAAATGATCTGTGTCTGGGCTTCACTTGGATTGGCAACGCAGATTCCCCAAAGCCACAGTGCGTGGTGTGCAGTGAGGTTCTGGCTAACAGCTGTCTGAAGCCCTCTTATTTACGTCGCCACCTGAACACCAAGCATGCCAGTGCAAGTCAAAAGCCCCTTACATGTTATAAATCGAAATTGGAGGAGTTACAAAACAGCCCAAAACAACTGGAGTCTCATTCATGTGTTGGTCTATAAATGACGCACTACGGGCTTCATATCTGGTCAGTTACCGCACACAATCACTGAAGACGTGAGCTTGCCAGCTGCCAGAGAGATGGTGGAATGTATGATTGGGGACAAAGAAGCAAACAAGTTGGACGTGATCCAACAACAAGGTCCAACAACACTGTGTCGCGCCGCATCGATGCTTTGTCCGAAGACATCCTGGCTACATTAGTCAGTCATTAATTGTAAATTAAATGTGATAATCTGCCTCTGAGCCTGTGCGTGTGTGCTTGCATCCGTATTGCTCTTTAAAAGTGACGCCTTGTGTAACGTTGTTGCAGTGTTTCAGGGCATTTTCACACCTTCAGTTCGTTTGCTTTGTTCTGATTCAGGGATTAATATGTTACAATGTTGCAGTTGCCCCTTTGTTCGGTTTGTGTTCACACTGCAACATTTAACAGCGGACTAAATCTTGTAAACAAACGCCACGCGCGAGCAAACTGTCATTGGTCCGATTTTTATGCGATTTTTAGGCTTTTTTTTTTTTTAAGGGGGGGGGGGGGGGGGGGGCGCGAACCCGGTCGGGATGTAGAAGGGGGTGCGCGGCCTAAAAAGTTTGGGAACCGCTGCTCTAAAGGATCTAGGTGTCGTGGGCATTCTGTCACTCTTAACCCTTCTGTGCCTCTTTACTGCAGTTCCCAGCAGCCTTTGAGTTCAACGAGCTGTTCCTGATCACCGTGCTGGACCACCTCTACAGCTGTCTGTTTGGTACATTCCTGTACAGCAGCGAACAGGAGAGGACGGCTAAGGTACGTACCCTTCTTCTTCTTCTTCTTCTTGTGGGGGGGTGGGGACCTGTCTGATGGAACTGTGTCACATTCAGCTCTTCTTCTGTCCCACGCAGGAGGTGCAGACCAACACCGTGTCCCTGTGGTCCTACATTAACAGGTAACATACTCACCGCCTTGATAGGAGTGATAGTGGTAGGAGTGACTGTCTGACTGTTCCAATGTTGTCCCCCCCCCCCACCAGCCAGCCTGAGGACTTCACCAACCCCTTCTACGTGGACTATGAGCACCACGTTCTGTGTCCGCTGGTTTCCTCCAGACATCTGGAGCTGTGGACGGGCTACTACGCCCGCTGGAACCCGCGCATGAGACCACAGGTAGGCGGAGCCTATGGCCTCCAGATTATGGAAGTTACTATCAGACCCGCACGTCCCCAGGCTTTCAGTGCAGAGCCCTGCTTGCTCTGCGGGACAAATGCATGCTGTTCTCCCTGATCCCACTAGGGGGCGATGTTGCTGTATTATGGAGCAGTAGTGTGTGTGATGTTATGCTGCGTTCATCGCGACGCCGGTCAAAACGCCGGTGACCATTTGTGTTCATGTGTGAATCGCGCTGGACGCGCCAGAGAGGGGGCGTCATGTCTGGTTCATAATATCGTCCAGAGGAGCTCCATGGATTTTATCGAGCTGTATTCACTGTGTCTGCAAGCCACACAAGTCTCGCTGTTTACTACAGCTGTACACACACACATTTATTCACATAGTTTGGTCCGGTCTCTGTTGATATGAGGTATCGTAGAGCTCTGGGTGAATCAACCATTTCTTTGTGTGTGCTGGTGTGATCCTCGGTGTGGTGTGTGTGTGTTTCAGGTTGTGTGATCCTTGGTGTTGTGTGTGTTTCAGGTTGTGTGTGTGCTGGTGTAATCCTCGGTGTGGTGTGTGTGTGTTTCAGGTTGTGTGTGTGCTGGTGTGATCCTTGGTGTGGTGTGTGTTTCAGGTTGTGTGTGTGCTGGTGTAATCCTCGGTGTGGTGTGTGTGTTTCAGGTGCCGGTGCATCAGACGCTGAAGGAGCTGCTGTTCTTAAGAGCGGAGCTCCAGAGGAGGGTGGAGGAGCTGCAGAGAGATGCCACCTCCCGCTCCTCGTCCTCCTTCTCCGAACACTCCCCCTCACACACCGTGGGAACTCCTCTGCACAGTGTTGTCTGACACACACACACACACACATGCACGCACACACATGCACGCACACACAGTTACGCACACACAGTTAAATGCATGTTTCAGCCCCAGTACTACAAATACTGATGTTTACAATGGAAAGGAGGCTTTACAAAGAGATTTTTAATTTTATAATAACATTCTTAAATACACTTTTAGCAAAGTAAGATGACCTCCTGGAGATGTTTTTAGTTTAAAAACTATTTAAAGAAAGTATTAAAAACGTACGGAGCCCTAAGGGGACAGGGGGGAAGAAAAAAGATGTAAACGTACTTTGCCTGTGAGAGCTGCAGTAGTTTGGAAATGGCATTACGGGTCACTGAATCTGATGAATGTTTATCAGACCACAAATGAGACGCGCATTAGCTAGCTAGCCACAGCCGCTAACTGAAGTTCCATCTTCAAAGCGCTGCCGTACGCTAACTAGCTAATTAGCTAGCTAGAGAAAAGAATTAGCAAGCTAGACTTTTCTGGTTTGTAGTCTGATAAACACTACATTCATCAAACTCAGGGCTCCATATCTCGATATCTCAAGTAGCTGTAGCTGTCACAGGGACTTACCAGATTTGGATTTAACAGAAACCTAAATAGTATTTCTCTCTCCCCCCCCCCCCCCCCCCCAAGTCCCCTTAGAGGCTCTGTAGAAACTATCCTGACACGAAGCCTGTGCTTATTATTTATTTAAAAAACAATTCCAAAAGACCAGCTCCCCGGTGCTGTGGGACTCATGAGTGTATGAAGAAGTGCTGTTTGTCTCAGGGCTCAGTGATTCACATGACTGATAGCTGCAGGCTCACGCTTCCTCTTCCTTCACTTTGTCATGACCTTAGAATCGCCGTGACTAACGCCACAGTTCTGTCCAAAGTCACGGGCGGAAACAGAAAATATAAAAATAATATATTTTTTGGAACAGGAACCACAGAAGAAAGAATCCTGGCATCATTATCCTTCAGCTGCTGCGTGTTTTTCTTTATTTGTATTTAGAAATAGCTTTTTTAAATTGTATTTGTCTTTCTTTACGTTGCCTTTCCATGTGCCAGCAGTGTCCCCCCCCCCCCCACCTCGTCTTGTACTGTAAATCATTGTCACACATGAGCCAAACTACAGATATGTAGAGCGGCTCAGACTAGTTGGATATAAGCACACCGCTTATGTATCGTTTGTCTGTTTTACACAGTAATTATTCCAATGCTATTTAACCCATTAACACACTGTACCTGTGGCATGCCATCGTGCAAATCCTTTTTCTGTACGTGATATTTCTAATAATGAGAAGTTAAACCTCCTAAATGAGCCATAATCACTTCTGACATTCCATTTAAAAAAAATAAAAAAGGGAAGAATTGGATTCTCCAGTCTCTTTCTTGTCTTTTGAAATGGTTTATTGAATCGCTTCATATTAGTAACAAGTACCTGTATCATCATAGTGGAATAGAGAGAAAGCAGAGTTCACTATTACGCTTCAAGCGATGAAGACTGTCCAACATTCAGTTGTCAGGAAAACGCACACTCGTAAGCTACAAGTAAAGTGTGTAAGTAGAGAAAAGCATGCATCAAAGTGTGTATGTGTATGAGAGCAGTATGCTGGAGGTGCGTATGTGTTGTATGTGACGGGCGGCCCTGCAAAGCCAGCCTCTGAGATGCTCCCGGCTCTGATTGGTTCTCCTTCCAACCACAAAGTGAGGTTCCAGGATTTGGGGCCGACTTCACAGGACACGGTGAGGAGCACGAGAGTGTACTGCAGGGAGGCCGGCGGACTGAGCGCGCAGTGTCACGTGACCTCTGTCATGTCGGAGAGATTCTTTTTTCAACTGGGAGAATAATCAGCAAACTGAGTCCCTGGTATTGGTTGTAACCGTAGTCCACAGAGTGACCTAGATTAGCTAGACAGGTTTATTATTATTGTGGCTGAACCAGTAATGTCCATCCGTTATAAGTAATTGTCGGATGAGTATTTGTCTAAAAATAATTATAATAATTATTTTTAGCACGCTTTGTAAAAACAGATCTCGTGACACTGCTGCTTCTCTGGACCGTTTCTTGCCCTCCACCAGACCACAACAATCCAAACACCCGACTATGTACGGGGGGGGGGGGGGGGCTCAACGTCATACACACCTGTATAGATCATACAGATGTTTCCCGTATTGAGTCCCCCCACTGTGTGTCCTGTACAGTCTGGTAAGCCGCTCCAAACAGCAGTATGGTGACGTGTTCCACGACAATGTCCACACTGAATCTTAAAGCAGCATCAACATCCACAGTGTCAATAATCACTGAGTCATTCACACAGCAGTGTACAGGTCATTACACATTATACGATGTAATCCATCAAATCCTTCCAACCAGCAAACCGATTCAAATCTTAAGGACTTCAATCCTTTCCCTTCACGATTATTCCAAAACCTTTTTTATTGTTTTCATTCAGTCCCAATGAAAAGTGCAAAGCCAATCTCAATTGATGCAACATCTTTGGTGCATTTGCAGTTTTTGCTACAGATAAAAGGTTTTTCTCCGTGTCACATTCAGACACTCGATACATTCAGTAAACAGAAAGGTTTGTTGATTTCGTTGCACTTTGTGAGGAGTTCGGCTCTCCGCGGGCCCGAGCGAGGACAAACGGCCGCCCACCTTCCAGTTCTCTGGGGGGCGCTGCGACCGCTCTTCCGAGGTGAAAGCCCAAAAGGATCCGGAGGCCGCGGGTGTGGCTGTTGCTCGGGTGCGGCTACGGGGGGGGGGTGAATACTGTGGGGAGCCCCTGTGGGACCGTACAGGGTGTAAGGCAGAGAGAGAAGCACCATTTGAATTACAGCTGACGGGGCATCAATGACGACCAAACCACAGTTTGGTACTCCGACCACTTCCAGTCCCAGTGTCGGATTGCTTTTTTCAGCAGTGCTTAAGGACTTTTAGAGGAACGACGCTAAGCGGCTGCTTTTCCAAGGCAACATGGAGACCGGGGTGTGGTGTTCATGCGGGACTGTGCTGCAACCTGTCAGATGCGTAACACACCGCCAACGCTACTCACAGCTCATACAACACATACTGCCTCAGCAAAAAATCCTTCACGCATTCACCTCCATGTAGATAAAGACTGTTCTATCAGATACTACTCAGATCGTTGCCAATCACTGCTAATGCCACGTTCACGTCACGTGTGGGCTTCTATCGCTGCCAAGGAACCATGAGCGTGTCAAGAGGCACGCGTGGGTCCAAGCAATAGCTGAAATTACACAACTTTGGAGATTGTAAAGACTGGCGCAAGAGCCAAACAGAGCGCCCAAGTCGTAATTGTGACTGGGAAACGGTTATCGGACATATCCGACTTGGAAAAGCAATCAAACAGAGATGCCTCCCATCAGCTAAAAGTCCGTCCAAACAAGACGAACACAACTCTGATAGAGCGCTGTAACTCTCAAACATAGGGTCGTAAATCCAATAGCTACCTTCCATTACGTGAACGCGGCATTATTCACTATTGCTGCATTTCCACTGCATGGTACGGCACGGCTAGCTCAACTCGCTCTGTTTTTCAATTGGCAAAAGTTACATTGCGGTCATTCAGCAGACGCTTTTATCCAAAGCGACTTACAATTCAGTCTATCACATTTCTACACCGTAGGCTACAGCGTTGCTCCTGTAATTTTGGGGTTAAGTGTCTTGCTCAAGGACACATCGACATGCGACTAGCAGAGCCGGAGCCGGGGTTTGAACCGCCGACCCTCTGATTGAAAGACGGCCCTGCTATCCACTTAGCCACAGTCACCACCTCGGTCGCGGTTTCTTGTGAGCTGAGCCGATACAAAAGGGTGGAGTTAAAACCCTGCAGGGGAGAATCGTGACTAACTCGACACGTGACATCCTGCATCAATATCGTCAATGGCGACCGCGGTACCAAAAGAGAGTCGGGCCAAACCACGCAGTGGAAATGAAGCACATGTTGCATTGTGGGATAACTCAAGTCACCCACATAAGGTTCAATAATTCTCACCAGAGATTCTGAGCAGTGCTATAAAACGACAGACTAAATATCAGACAGTATAGAAAAACGGTGAATGACTTCAGATCTCGTTCAGGAACATACGAGAACTCTTCAGGCAATCAACAAAGCGTTGGCACTACAGAACAAGGAAGCAATAAAACTATCTACAAAAAGTTAAGCTACGTTATTAGGAAAGTCGGGTACAAAGTGTAAAAAGAGCAGGCGGAGAGTGTAAACACACACACACACACACACTGAAGAGTATAATATGGAGCGTAAATATGCTCTCTTACACACTGTTAATAGTACAAACACAGAAATGCTCACAGTAATATGTACAACCATCACAACTTTCCAAAAGCACGATTCAAGATCCTACAGCTAACTACTGCCGCTAACTTCATCTACACGGCTAAAAGATTTCTACTTTTCTACATTTTTGTGCCAACTGATTCAAACTCCTCTCTGACTTCATCTTTCCCACTTTTCCACTCTTGCAAAACTTTTTCCACTGTGGCCATTTTGAAGTCCACCAACGGCTTCTGCATACTTCAAAAAACGTGTTTGTCCGATCATCTAACGGTGTGTTCAGACCAAACGTGACGCGGATTTCTCACGCGGAACGATTATATACAAAGTCAATGCAAATACGCAAACTTGCTTTCCGGAAGGAGAACTCCAATTGGCTATTCAGGGCGAATATTTGCGAGTTGCAAAATACACTAAAAACGCTCCAGTTGCCGTATTCGCACAAGTAACATGACACGAAAATTGTAATTGCAATTGCCATAAATTTGGCAAACATGATGATTTTTACGGATTCCGAACCAGTTTTTGTTACTCTCCTAGTGATGGGTATTAAGAATTAAGAGATATGGAGTTTATGACCTGTCATTAGGAGAGCAGCTGGAGAGGGTATCCAGTGGAGGTTTTGACTACAGTAATGCAATGTCTTTTTAAGACCGTGTCCCCGTTTGTTAGCATTTCTTACATTCCGGCTAACGGCTCCGTGCTAATCCAATAATCGACGTTTGGTGGTCAAGAAAAATGTAGCAATGTGCCGGCTTAGCTAGCTTATGTTTTATGTGGAAGGGAATCTTCACAGGAAAACTCCACAGGATTCCTTTACATTGTATTTAGCAATTTATGCTCGGGCCAATAGCCGTCTGGGCTACACTATCGAAAATCTCTTGAGCTTTTGTGTTTCGCGTAATGCTACTTTTATACATCTTAGCATAATGCTACACACGATGATGTCAATTTAAAATGGCCACCATGGATAAAGACACAATTTATGAATTGTTCTGCACACACTGGCACCTCAGCGCTAACACAATAAAACATAGTACAAACAATATTAGCTTTTAAATGTAGCAGTTGTATCTTCAACACAAAGTCACATTTCACACATTTATCTGCCTGTCCACGAGCCTCGTCACGGCCTGCTTTGACCAAAGTGTCGAGGTCTTTTCTTTTTCAAATAGCTTCCCACTGAAGAAAATCTCTTTTCAAATGAACAGACAGAGAAGAACGCGCTGTGCGTTTTCAAGCTCTAACTGCAGTGGAACTGATTCAGCTAGCATCGTTTTTATGCTACATGCTACAAGTATGCTGAGTCGTTAAAATTCCTGAACTTATTTTTGTTCCTTGACTTAACTACTCTCATCACAACTATTTCAACATCACCACTTTTGAAAAACCAAGCGAGGCTCCCTTCATTAGGCATCATCATTTGAAAAAAACTGAATATTTACACTATAAAAAGTCACATGTTGTAAGTAGACAGAAATGTTTGGACGCCTTATTTTTTCCCCACTGCAAAAAGATCCAAATCTGAATAAGGCAACTTTGTACATCAAGGTAGACAACATGAGGAGGGTGTGCGTGAAGCAACATGTAGCAACTAATGATGCAACAGTCACATGATGTAAACAGTAGCTACCTGCAGTAAGTCCAGTTCTATGAGGTACGTCCCACTAATGGACTTTATCAGCTAATAGTGGAGCCCATTTAAGGGCAGCATACATGTTCCAAGTGGGTCAAAATGTAATTAAACCTCTTGGGAAACTTCAAATAATAATGATTATTGATAGCATTATCATCATAGTCACAGATTTTATCCTCATAATTATAACATAGTGTACTGAAAATGAAATAAACTAAATTATAAAGTCACATGTAGGAATAAGAGAAACTTACATTGTCATTACCTGTCAAGTTTGTCAGCAGGATTACAGAATAACTAGTGGGCTGATTTTAATGAAATTTGGTGGAAGGGTGTAGCATTGGTGAAGAAACAACGGATCTCAATCACGGCGGATACACGCAAATGTTTTCACTGATGGGAGCGGCCTAGGCGGAGGTCGGCGCTCTCCGGATCCTTTTTAGTTACATGGTGTAACCTGAGTTCTATGAGTCCAAGCTTTGCCCTTAGTTTAACGTGTTACTTCCCTCTATGAAGTTACACTAACTGTGATAATGGTTTACTACCTACATTCAACACATTTTATCACCGCATTTCATAAATGATTACATAATCAGTTGCTACAAGGCGTTGAATAGAAATCTGGGGAATATTGCCAAATGTTCTTCATTTCACTCTTCTGTGCAGTGTTGCTACAGTTTATATCTGATTTCCGTCACTGTGCATCAACAAAAGTAACATCTATGACTTGCCACAAGTAATCAGTTATGTGTCAAAAGGGGGAAGCTGCTAAATTCCATTCAAAGTCAAGAAATGAGATATTGCTGATCGCTGGAACAAGACTTTCATTCATCAAAAAGAAAAAGAAGACTGGCCTTGTTTCACAGCGCTCCCTGGTTCACATTAAATTCAGCTATAATCACGCTGCAAGTCACAAATCAGTGTCCTAAAATTCAATCAAATCAATCGGTAAACTAACCCGCCTTAAATTCAGCTCACTACACAGTGACTGACTCCCTGTGAACTCAAAGAAGCTCGACACACACCCATAGAAGCTCAGAAGAGTTTCTTTCTCCAACGTATATTAAGACTAACCACGATTTTGTATTTTCTTTTTCAGTATTCCAACTTCACTCTGTGTCTGGAGGTTAGTCAAATGCTACAACTCAACTCTGCTCACAGCAGAGGAATCTGAGTACATGCTGAAGGCTGGATTACTTACAGTGTCAGTGGTGTTCGAACAGTAAACAACAAATAACTATATACACGTACTTTTGGCAAGGTGCGATACACTGTCGGCCATGTTTACAGCTGAGAATTTAAAAAAATCACATTCAGCGCAAATGGACTACAAATCCCAACGTTTACAGCACGGAGCTGCAAGATCAACCAGGACATGCTACACAATAGACAGTCTATCCTGTAGCATGTGTGTGGCTGTGTGTGTATGTTAGTGTGTGTGTGTGTGTGTGTGCAGCGGGCTTAGGTGGGGAATGTTTTGGAAAAAGCAAATGTTGGTGGGTGACCTGTGTGTGTGTGTGTGTGTGTGTGTGTGTGTGTGTGTGTGTGTGTGTGTGTGTGTGTGTGTGTGTGTGTGTGAAAGGTATGTGAGTGTGTTACACGGCATTCTCTTCAGTGGGTGGTTCAGCATTGGGTGGCTCCAGGAGAGTCTGCTGGACTGCAAAGACAAAAAATACAGACTAAGTTATATACAGATCATTTCTATCAGCTAATATGAAGTACGTCTAATAGAGATGTCTTTTTAAATGTATTGTACACCGTAGAGAACGAGACAGTGCCGGTGTCACACCGTAGAGAACGAGAGAGACTTTTTTATTGTTTTCTATAGTGACAGATGAGACTGGAAAAGCGTGAACAGTAGATGTGAGTAGAGTGCAGTAGAGAAGTGCTTACCTTGGGGTTCTGTAGCCACCACGGCCTCAGGGTTCTCAGCCTTCACCATGTCAGTATTCAGGCTCTCTGTCAAGAAGCAACAACACATTTAGTGAACATCAATAAAATACTGTGCCACCGCTGCTGCTAGTGTTGCTCTACTTCTACTAACAAAGCTTTCATTACTAGTACTACAACTGATGAGTAGGTGTTATCTCCTGGGTTGGGTTGCAACAGCTGTTCATGAATGAAATGTTGGAACGTTAACTAGTTCTTCATAAGTTCTTAGTGACAACTCGCTAGTTTCAAACTAGTGATTTACGAAATCAGGTTGCACCATTTAAGCTAGGCTGTTCAATCAAGAGCAATCGACTATAGAAGGTAGTTTAATGCTAGCATCACAAGAAGCTAGCATCACTTCCACAAATTACAGTCTTAGAGGCGCAAAAGATATCTATATATATCGTAAAAAAAAACATAATTAAGATTAACATTATTTTTAAACAGCAATGATCATGTTTCAGGTCAGATATACAGTATGAGCTGTAGGTCATGTGACTAGTACAGCGAAACACTGGTGATGTCGATGTCCTCAGGTTAAACCACATAACTGTGATATAAAAGCCTTACGTTGTATTCCGAAGCACAGCTTCTTCTTCTGGTAGGAGATGTAGCTGGTGATTGCGCCCATCAGCGCCACAGCAACCGCACTAACGATCCCTGCAATGGTGCCCACTTCTGCCGTGGTCTCTGCAAACACACACAGATATAATTATATATATATATATATATATATATATATATATAGTGAAGTCCAGCAGCCGGAGAGACAGACGTGCATTTATGAACAAACCCTAGAGGAGGAGAAAACCCACCAGTGTTTTCATCATACTGGTCTATTTGATCTTTTTCACCACTGGGACGTCCACCTGAGGAAACAGAGTAACAGCAGGTTACATTCCTCCAGCTACTGGCTTCTACCGGGGTTTTCTATGAAGGTGCAGACATTACCTTTGCCTTTGTCAGGTTTGTAGGTCTCGTCTTTGCCGACATCCAACAGATCGTCGTCAGAAAATCCGCCTGAAAGAGACCAGATAATCAGTGAGGAAGAACAGGATCTCTAATTGATGAACTGTCAGTTAAATGTCGCTCCTTAAAGGTACAGGACACTCTAAACTCCATCACGTGGTGAAGCTGCTCCGTTGTGTTTTCGTTCCAGGTTGTTGAGACTCTGCAAGGCTTAGTGCTCAAATCTGATTTTACATTTGCCAATATCAGACTCCAGTGTGAACTGGTCACAGCAAATTGGTGAGCAGATGTTCGAGCAGGACGAGGAAGAAAGAGAGCCTCGTTTTCAAAGGTGGCTTTTTGTGGAGCGACGGCTGCTACCTCTGCGCGAGGATGCGGTCGCAGCCAGCAGTGGTGGGATCGTGAAATGCTTCACTGAAACAGATTTCATCCAGAATTTCAGGATGTCGAGGGTTAAACCTCATCTGTTAACGCCTCAAGAGCTCCCGAACAGCGCAGAACTGTGACCAATCAAGAGCGACGAAAGAGTCGCATGAATTACAATTTGACTGTTCGGGCTGAGGTTGCATCGCAAAAAAAGATCTGCATCTGATTTAGGACCTCATGCCAAAGTGGCCCAAATCTGAATTTAAAAGATCAGATTCCATGTCATTTGTTCTGTTCACTGTTTATGAAAAAAACTACAAAAATACAGATTTGAGACCATGGGTACTGTAAATATTAACATGAACGTATGTATTGAGTTTCCTGTACCTTTTAAAGTAGAAAGTGATTTGCCTGTGATGCAGAATTTCTACTCAAAATAATCCGACCGATACTGGATTTCTGAGGCTGATCATGTGACGATATTTCGTGAATGAAGATATGGGCGGATTTATCAGTCTAACACTTAGTATACACGACAAGATATTTGAAGGTTCACCAGCAGTCTTGTGTGATTGTACCTCAGAGGACATTTTATCATTGATAACAAATCATAGAATCAAGATCACGTCACATATCTACAAACAAAGGGATTTGATTAAAGAAACACAGAACAAACACAAATATACAAAATGTTTTAAAATCATATGGTGATGGTCAGAGTGTAGAAACAGCATGCACAGTGTTGCTCTATCAGCAGAGGGGATGATGAGCAACAGATGGAAACAATGAGCTCCCTCTCTTGACATGTCGAGTGTTATTTAGTTCTTCTGCAGCGCTCAACAACAGAGTACTTCTTCAAGCAGACTGTGGGTTCAATTGTGCTGATGGTGGAGCCACGGAAACTGTCTAAAGTTCAAATGATATTTTCTGTTGAGCTTTGGGAGTTTTTTTCTCAGGACATCTGAGGAGAATCTTACGTCCACTACTTAAGTCCTTCTTTCAGCGCTTTTACAATACTGCACAACAAAGTCAAACTTGGTTAGAATCCCCCCCCATGATGTGTTTTCACACTAAATAACTCGAAGGATGTCTGTTGGAGAAGTCGAATGGAGACACAGGTGATGGATAGGTTTGGACTGCAGTATAGTTATTAAGGGCGAGGGTTCTTTATAATCTGATCCTAAGCTAATGAATTTAAAATGCCCAGCCTTAAATATACTGCAGACAAAGACTCGTCATTTAAAGCTGCTATGTGTAGAACTTGTCCGTGATTGGAGCATCTAATCATCATCATCTGTTCTGATGTCACAGGTTGCTCATATTCTACACAAAGTGGCTTTAATTCCACATGAAATCTCTTTAAAATGATTTTTGTTTTTTACAAATGCTCGTCCTACGGGAGACACTCCCACCCACCTCCCTGTCCCTTGTTCTTATCCTTGACACCAATGTCATTGTTGGGGTCCAAGGCATCAGCCAGGTCAAAGTCATCCGCAGCTGTAGAGGTCAGAAGGTCGGTGGTCAATGTTTTTGCAAAATAAAGGCAGAAGCAGGAGTCTTAAAAAATGCATTACAGCAGATAAACTGAGACGGTAATAAGGAGTGGAATTAAATTCAAACCTGTTAAATTAAAGAAAGAGAAAGTAATATATGCTGTCACGTGTGAGCTATAGACTGAATATGAAGATGGACGACATGACGGCTCCCCAAAAGTGAAGCCAAACTATCTGGATCGCCCCCTCCGCGTTAGCGAATGGGACACGAGCCAAACTAAAATACACGTCAAATACATTTTCCCAAACAATAGTTTCTGTCATTTTAAGTAGTTTGTATCATGCTGATGTATGTTCAAGTTTTCATTTTTCTGTTCAAGTTTGGTTTGAATTAGTTAGTGTGACATCATGATTGACAGCTGTCCGGGCGAATGAGTCTTCGTAGAGGCTCAAGAATTGTACGTAGAGTAGTAATTAAAATAAAGATATGAATATGTATATAAAGATCTTTACTGACCGTGTTGCTAACTAGCTTAGCGACATTTCAGTTAGCCAGCGCTGTCTGTCCTTTGCATGTGTTCATATCCTGGCAGACCCGCAGATAACATTTCTAAAACACAAATCATGAGTATGTGTAATAGCACATGCGTTAAGTGGATCATACATGTATTTATAGAGATAGCTTGGTTAGTTGTGTCTTTCTAACGGTAACAGTGGTGCTAACATAGCAGCTAGGTGACTCTCATGCTAAAATGCTGTGGGTGTGAGGGTTTTAAGTTTTATTTCATGCATTAAGTGTCTGTGAGATGGGGTTTGAGGAATGTGCTGGAGTGGGGGTGGTGTGAAAGTGGCAGGGAGAGGTGTGAAGTTTAGGACAATGGGGCATAGGCCCAGGTGGGGCTTGTTGGACTTCAGCCAATCAGTGAGCTGATCGATGAGCTGAGGAATGCAACTTTGAGGGGACAAAGGGTTTGAAACTCTGGGGGATTTCAGATCTTCTGCTGGCCACCGAGGAGGCAGACCAGCCTTCTGGGTGGCTCGGATTGGATCTCACATTTGATTTTATATATAGGTTTGTTTTGTTAATGATTGTGTGATTCGGTTTGTAACTGTTTGTATCTGTTTTTATGCTTCTTGGATAATAAATCCATTTGATTTTTACTTTAACCTGCTGTTGTGTTTTGGAGGCGATTGAGACAGCATGGCTGCAAGGGGGGGGGCGATTTCTCTCTGTGACCAGAAGTTGTGGCCTTAACATGGGCGCGCTCGACTCGTGATTGGGTCGGGGGAGGAAATATGGGCGGGACCTAAATACCGCGATCCCGACTCTGGCCAAAATTATGTCAAAATCACAAGATGGCAGTGCCCGTGTCCGGGATATTCTGGCTTCATTTTCAGCGGGGTGACGTGTGGCGTCCATCTTTACACGGTGCGGACTAGCTAACTAACATATGACATAATGTGTTCCTCCGATACCTCATTGATAATTCAACGATC
The DNA here is from genome assembly GCA_028022725.1 of Lycodopsis pacificus. Lineage (NCBI taxonomy): Eukaryota > Metazoa > Chordata > Actinopteri > Perciformes > Zoarcidae > Lycodopsis > Lycodopsis pacificus. The sequence goes on from CM051710.1 coordinate 2,891,732, forward strand.
ACTTACAGCGTAACTCCCACACTATAGTCATGCTAAGCTAAGCTACATGTAGCTACACGTAGAGCTCTCAGATAACAATCTAAATGTTGTATGTTATACCTCCGCGTATTGATTTTATTGTTCTATATGTGCATTTCCACTGCTTCTACTTTGTAACTGTTAAGCTACAGCTAATGAAACTCATTACTTCCTGCTCTTATTTCACAATAAAAGCCTACTTTTAATGTTAAAGGACAAGTGTGAAGGATTTAGGGGGATTTATTGTCAGAAATGGAATACAATATTCATAACTAGGTCTTCATTATCTTATTTGTAATCACATGAACTTAAGAATTGTGGTTTTCTTTGTCTTAGAATGGCCCTTCAGATCTACAAAGGGAGCAGGTCCTCCTCATGTTGCACTGCCATGTTTCTACAGTAGCCCAGAATGGACAAACTAAACAGTTTCATGTTTTCACGTTTCCTGAAGGCCACGGTAGTTCTCCGACACACTTGGAAAGGGAAGGGTGAGCAGAGGGGTTTTCAGATAGTTGTAATCTGCAAACTCACCACTAGATGCCTCTAAATCCCACACACTGCTCCTTTAAACATCTGTGCAAGGCGTTTCCCCGACAGTATAGCTTACCACCTGATAATGTGGAACTGAACGGAATGAATCACTGAGTGAGTAGAGTACTGGTATCAAGGACGAGGATCAAGACTACAGGTTAACATGGAGGAAAGTTGGATTAACAGCAAATTAAAGCAGAAGCAGAGTAGAAATTAGAAACTAGAAAAAGCATTTCCTGCTGAAAATGCGTTGGAATGCTGAAAACTGAAATTAATCGCAAAAACATTGCTGCAGTAATAGATATCCAATTCAAAAACAAATTGCAAAAAGCTTAATAATTCAAAAAGTTTGAAGATTACAATATGAAAAGTCATATCACACCTCTCCTGAAAGAGCTGAACATTTTGATATTTGAACAGTTTCTGTGGCTTAAAAAAAGTCAGTGGTGATATTTGTAGTAGTATAAGTATTATCAGTAGAAGTATTAGTAGCATTAGAATAACTACTAGTAGTAGTAGTAGTGATATTTGTAGTAGTAGTAGAAGTTGTAGTTGTAGTATAAGTATTATTAGTAGTAGAAGTATTAGTAATTAGAAGAAGTAGTAGAAGACGTAGTATCAGTAGTCATAGTAATAGCTGTAGTATTGGTCACAGTATTTAATATCACAGTAGTAGTAGTAGTGGTAGTAGTAGTAATAGTAATGGCAGTAGAAGATGTAGCAGTAGTAGTAGTACTAGTAGCAGTCGTACTAATAGCTGTAGTAGTATTACTACTTTTAGTAGCATGAATAGCAGTGGTCGTAGTAGCAGTTGTCATATAAGTAATAGTAGTAGTGGTAGTAATAGCAGTAGTGGTAGTAATAATATTGATGGTAGCAGTAATAGCAGTAGCAGTAGTAGTAATAATAGCAACAGCAAAGGTTATAGTAGTAGCAATACTATATTAGCAGCAGCAGTAGTAGTGGTCGCAGTATTAGAAAGAGCATTCATCCTTTTAACAAAAAAGCCTCATTTTGAGCTTGTTTAAATACAGTTAATCCATGGGGCTTTTATTTTGAAAGGGTGGTGCTGGATGGGGGGGAGAGGGGGAGAGGAGACATAATCATAATGTCTGACACACATAAGCAGAGGTTATTAAATGCCTGGCTTCATCACAAGCATTTCAATTAGAATTCACTCTTTGGGGCTTTTATTTTGAAATGGGGTGTGTGTGTGTGTGTGTGTGTGTGTGTGTGTGTGTGTGTGTGTGTGTGTGGAGGGGTCCTCTAAAAGTCTCTAAAGGTGCGTTCACACCGGTCGCGTTGAATTTTTGACGCACTGCAAAATCGTGTCCAACGCACTGCAAAATCGCGTCTACGCGCCGCCGGTCGTGTTCAGACCAGACGCCGCAAAATCGCGGAGCGCCGGAGAGGGGGCGTGGTTTATCGACTGGAAGCCGTTCACCTGGCCGCCATTAACCATGGAAAGAATAACCTATATTCCTGCGTGTTGTGGAAGTCACAGATATCCCGGGAAACTAAACGCCGTCATGTCTGGTTCATAATATTGTTCAGAGGAGCTCCGTGGATTGTATCGAGCTGTATTCACTGTGTCTAGCAAGCCACCGGTCGCTGTTTACTACAGCTGTAGGAACAGCTGTGTTCACCCAGACGGCTACAGGATTTATTGTTCAGAGCAGCTCCGTGGATTGTATCGAGCTGTATTCACTGTATCTAGCAAGCCGCCGGTCGCTGTTTACTACAGCTGTAGGAACACAAAATAAACAGATTTGGCTGTGATTCAACGGAAAATAAACTGACAAAAAGGGACTCCGAAATAACTACGTAATGATGCCGGGAGCGGTGCTAGGCAATGCTAACATCGTAGCAGCTCCACCAGCACTCAATAACGTCACGTAGACGTAAATACGGCAGCGTCTATTCATTGTTTGTACCGTATGGTTTACACACACACACACACACATGTATACACATAGTTTGGTCCGGTCTCTGTTGATATGAGGTATCGTAGAGCTCTGGGTGAACACAGACGGCTACAGGATTTATTTGTCCTCCATTGTTGTTTGTGATTCAGCACGGGCTGAAGCTACGGCACTGATGACGGGGGGAGCAACTCAACGCTGATAGGCTAGCGCGCCACAGCGTCACGCGATTATGCCGCAGAAGTTGAAAAATTTCAACTCGCGCGTTGGCGATTTTGCGGCGTCCAACGCACTGCAATAACGCGTCCAACGCGCCGCAGAATCGCAAAATCGCGGCACGCCAGTCTCATCGCGTCTGTGCATAGACTTTGTATGTAATCTCGACGCGCGTCAAAAAATCAACGCGACCGGTGTGAACGCACCTTAAGACCTGAATGACTGTGAGAGAGAGGCACTGATATCTCTGGCAAACTTTCTCATTTGGAGATTGTACTATGTTTTATCTTTTACAGCTTACATGACTATTGTCCTGCTCTGCCATGTCTTTCCTCGTCTCTCCCTCTTGTGTCGCGGTGTGTGTAAATGTCACTCATCAGAATCCTCATATGTGATTGGCCGAGCTGCAACACGTAACAGCTGCAACAAATCATCTGTGTGTGGCTTTTATTTTGAGAGAGAGAGAGAGAGAGAGAGAGAGAGAGAGACACAGAGAGAGGGAGAGACACACGGAGAGAGGGAGAGAGAGAGGGCGAGAAAGAGACACACGGAGAGAGGAGGAGAGAGAGAGGGAGAGAGAGAGACACACGGAGAGAGAGGGAGAGAGAGGGAGAGAGAGAGACACACGGAGAGAGAGAGAGAGAGACACACGGAGAGAGAGAGAGAGGGAGAGAGGGAGAGAGAGAGAGACACACGGAGAGAGGAGGAGAGAGAGAGGGAGAGAGAGAGAGACACACGGAGAGAGAGAGACACACGGAGAGAGGGAGAGAGAGAGAGAGAGAGAGACACACGGAGAGAGAGGGGGAGAGAGAGAGGGAGAGAGAGAGACACACGGAGAGAGAGGGAGAGGGAGAGAGAGAGACACACGGAGAGAGAGAGAGAGAGAGAGAGAGAGAGACACACGGAGAGAGAGAGAGAGAGAGACGGAGGGAGAGAGAGAGAGACACACGGAGAGAGAGAGAGAGAGGGAGAGAGAGAGAGAGAGAGAGAGGGAGAGAGAGAGAGGGAGGGAGGGAGAGAGAGAGAGAGAGAGAGAGAGGGAGAGAGAGAGAGCGAGACACATCGAGAGAGAGGGAGAGGAGTGTATGTGCCCGTGTGTCTGTGAGTCTGTGTGTTTATAAACATCACTAATTGGCTCAATCGCGAACACCTGTGTGCCTGAAGCCATTTGAAAATATTCTCCATAGAGATCCCATTGAAAATAAAAAGCTTAACAATTCAAAAAGTTTGAAGGTTAGAAATATGAAAAGTCATAGCACCCCTCTGGTGAAAGAGCTGAACATTTTAATAGTTGAACGGTTTCTTAACAGCATTCCAACAATAAAGATTCGAAGAACAATAGTTGGAATGCTTAACAGCATTCCAACAAAAAGGCGCGTTTTTAATAAAGAGCCGGTGCTCTCTGCAGTGGAGGCGTGGCCTCAGGAGGAAAGCTGGCTGTAAACACAGAGGAAGAGGATTATCTCACCTGGCTTGGGTTTAGGCTTCACTGGGGCCTTGGTACCTGTGGGGACTTTGGGCACGACCTTGGGCGGGGCTTTTGTGGTGATGATGGTGGTGGTGCCATCTAGTAAGTCCTCCAGGTTAAATCCTGCACGGAACATTGACAGCACAAATCTGTAGAACCACTGACTCCAGTGATGATAAGTTCACACAGCTAGATGAGGATGGGGTTAAAAACACAAAAAGTAAGACGGTGTTGCAGATGAAAATAGTGTCAAATCGAATACATTTGCTCCACTACTCCTCGAATCAAATGTAACATTTTGGACTACATCACTGATTGGTTCACACATCTAAATGATGCTGTCCAGGTTAAGCTGGTGTTGTATTACATCACTTTATACAATGATCATAGAATGAAATGATCAGTGTTGGTCTCTGCTATGGGGGTCTTACCTCCTCCTGTTCCTCCAGCTGGTGCTGCTGGCTTTGCTGGCTTTGGTGAAGGCGTCGTTACTGATGAAGAGGAATTATACAGTCAAATAAAAGTTATTACTTTACCCTCATTCATAAGAAGATATCTTATAGTACGTTTGAGCTCATTAAGGACAAACCTTGTAGGTCATACAACTCAAAGCTGATTTTCATATTGTACAAAACCAACTAATTACAATAGACACATTTCATAATCATAACATGTTCTAGTAATTTGGGGGTACAGATCTTATTTTTATAAGATGCTGAGTATAGTTAGTTTAATCCAGCTCCATTCAATTCAGACTTGCATTGCTCAAAGTGTTAAAGATTACCGTCCTGACTTTTACACAAAAGGCACTCAAGAGTTTTGACTTCATTGAGTGTTAACGTGTCCGGTGGTAGTCAACACGTTTCATGGCTTGCATCACTGTGTCTTAGGCTAACGAGTGACCGTGTTAACTGGTGACTCTCGGCCGAATGCGTCGTGGTTGCTCGTAGTGATGTCAGCTGTTTTTAACACAAACAGAACATGTAGCTCTCCTCGTAAAAGAGGACGTGGAGAACATACAAGACGAGCGGTGTTCTAGTGTACTTACCTGGTTCACCCAGAGCGTCATTCAGGTCGAAGTCCTCCTGAGACAGGACTACAGTCCAGAGAGGACAGAGGAAACAGACACGTTACACTGAATCTGACACATAAAACCAAAAAGGATTCAAACTGGTCTCTTTGATTTCAACATTTTGTCGTGGACTGGGCATGTCTGGGATCAGTTTTCCAGGCCCCTGCTGGAGTAACTGTGTCACACAGATACAAACCCGCGGCCCTGGTGCCAAACGGGGCCCTCGGTGCACTAATCGGCTCTATTTGTTGTCTGGACTGCAGAACAGAGATCATTTACCAGACGGGACACAAAGGCAGAGACAAACAAACAGAAGCTCATTGGCTGCCACTCACAAACAAACACATGGTGTGTGTGTGTGTGTGTGTGTGTGTGTGTATGTGTGTGCATCTATCTTTGTGAGGACCTTTTGAGTTTTACAGAGGGAGGACATTTTGGCTTCACTTTTTCAAAGGCCTGTTTGAGTTTTTAAATGAATATTAATTTTTGCAGTGTTCATTTACAAAAACAAAACAGATTTCCTTAATTAAAGGGTAAACAATAAAATGAATCCACTCCATCTGACCCTGGTTGATGCTGTGGTTGTTCCTTCACTCTACTTTATGCGTTTCTATTTTTTATGATAAATACCCAACTCCACAGCAGAAGTGTTTACAGCCTGATACAAACAACAGTTTTGGGTCTAAAACTCTACCATTGCAATTTTATTAAGGCTTAGTTATGCATAATTAAGGGCGTTGTCACATTGAGTGACAGGTGGGTGTTAGCCGCTAGGCGTCGCTACAGCTAATTCGAGTAACTGAACTTGACCTCTTGGCCATCTTTGAGGTGTTGGTGCTTTTTTTAAAGAATCTTCATGCAATATGGACATACTTTGGTTTTCTGTGAGGTTAATTGTATGCCGGGCAACCTGCTGGCCATTGTGTGTACGTTGGATGATGGTGTGGATGACCTCGCCTGCATCAGTTTCCATGTGTAATGTCCTTGTTTCACCGAAACTTTGCTAAATCCTGGAATTACTGTCTTGTTAGCTTAGATCTAAGGAGTCGGTCGTATATCTTTGCTGATAGTTACATTACAAACAGGCCTGTTTTTTGCAGCCTAAATTTGCATCCCAATTAAAACCACAGTTTTCAACAGGAATTACGGCTGCACCTTGCTAACCAAGCTAGCTAGCACTAGCTGCTAACTTGGCGTTATGCTAACGGGGCCGCCCCTCACAGAGCCTCACTCTTCCCCAGCTCCAAAAAAAAAAAAAAATGTGACGGCCGGACCCACCCACTTTGAGCTTCACTTTGGCTCCCCAGAAACCCATGGGTGACGTCACGGAGAATTTGTGCAACAAGCAACTACGCCTTGTGATTACGAAATGCGTTAAAGTGTTCATTGTCGACCTGTGATGGAAGCTTTGGTCTCCTGTGTGAAAGTCAGATGTGCTGCCCTCCACCACCCTGAGCCCATAACCTCTGCATGGCGACATAGACATATTCCCAATAGGCAAACTGGGCTGCATTCTCATTCCTCCTCCAAGCTGCCCCGCCCACCTACTGCCCAGTGCCAAGGGAATCGACCCGACGCCACTAAAACATACTGATACAGCAAAGCCTCTTAACGCGGGTAAAATGAGCTCCAACTGAGGTATTATTTTAAACATGGGGAAAAGGCAACACTGGTGTTGCATGTACTCTGTAATACCAAGAGTCTTGGTATCAGGGGATACAAATTTACAACAGTGATGAGCAGACCTTAATTACCCTTCATATAGCTATTTTTTAATCATACTTAAACTACCTGGCATAAGCATTTTCAATCTTATGCCTACATCATTCAGGGGGGCACGTGCCGCTGCAACCCAGACAGACAGGATGCTGTGGGTGGTGCCACATCTCTTTGATCTATAATAACTCATGTCATATTTCATAAATGTATATAAAAAAAACTAAAATGACTGGATCTACTGTAAGAAACTCTATAGACTAATTCCACTTAATGTAACAATGTGTAATTACTGAACCTATTACTGCTGGTTATAAGCATCAGTAATATCTGGAAAAAAATGCCCAAAATAACAGATCTAAGCTCACATGATCAAATCTATAACGCGTGCATGGATAATAAAAGAGTATTAATGTGAATGGACGTGTGATAGGAGTCTCTTTAACATCTGCCTCCAGGCCGGTGGACCGTTACTCGGCCTTGAATCAAAGTGCGGCACAAAGGCAGAACGTGTGGATCCGCTGAGGTGTGCGGGACAAAGCCTTACCTCCCAGCGGCAGCAGCAGCGCCAGCAGCAGGCAGAGCGACCACGGAGAGCGGCTAGCCATGGTTTCCACACACGCGAACAGTCGGTACAAAGTGATAAAAGAGCGGTTAAAGTAGCGGGCCTGTCACCGTTCCGTTTGTCTGCAGCCTGCGGTTCAGCGCTGTACAGAAATCCGCATACAAGGCGTTCACTACGGCCCCCTGTGACACTCCCACACGGTGCCACTTCCTGCCAGACCTTTCAAAATAAAACCCTCCGGTTTGCTTTGGCCAAATATAGAAAGTGAGGAATGCCAGAAGAAAAAAAACATGATATGGTAATAGAATAAATACAATTTCTCATTTGTCATGTTTGACATGTCTATTAGAAAGATCCCCCATTTAAACTTTAGAAGGTTTCATTGAAATAACTGGTGAAATTATCCATTAAAAAAACGTAATCTTTCCTTATTCATCTCATGTACCCCTAAGATGTGTTCACACCAAACGCAGCGTGAATTATTCGTGCGAGTAGATTACATACAAAGTCTATGCACAGATGCGATGAGACTGGAGTGACGCAAATTTGTGATGGCACGGCGCGTTTGCAGGTTGACGTGAATTCCCGTGAATCGCCAAAACGCCCCTAACGCGTGAGTTGAACGTTTTCAACTTTGGCGGAAAAATGGCGTAATGCTGCGGTGCGATAGGCTATCAGCGTTGAGATGTTTCTCCTGTCATCACTGCTGTTCTGCCGTTGTTGAATCAGGAAACAAATACTATAGCCGTCTGTCTTCAACCAGAGCTCTACGATACCTCATATCAACAGAGACCGGACCAAACTATGTGTATAAATGTGTGTGTGTAAACCACATGGTACAAACAATGAAAAAGATGCTGCCGTATTTACGTCTAGATGAAGTCATGTTGAGTGTTGATGGAGCTGCTACAATGTTAGCATAGCCTAGCACCGATCGATCCGAGCTCCATTGAGAAAACAAGTATTTTAAAAGTTCTTTGCTTGTCGTCTTGAGGAGAGAACTACCTAAACATGAATTCAGACTTTTTACAAATCGGCATCATTACGTAGTTATTTCGGAGTCCCTTTTTGTCGGTTTATTGTCACCGTTAAATCACAGTTTATTTTGGGTTCATACAGCTGTAGTAAACCAGCCGACGTGTGGCTTGCTAGACACAGTGAATACAGCTCGATAAAATCCACGGAGCGAATTACGCGATTAACGGTGTGAACACCATTAGATATGTTGTGGCCCTTTGGAGGGGCCCAACCCCTAGGTTGGGAACCATCAGTGTTATCAAACTAGCTCCAACTCGAATAGCTGATGCCTTGAATGGTAAATGGACTTGTACTTGTAGCGTGCTTTTCTAGTCTTCCAACCACTCAAAGCACGTTTACACTACATGTTATCATTCACAGCCATTCATACACTGATGACAACATGATTATTCATATTTCAGGCAGATTTTAAATGCAGGACTTTTATTGAGTTAGTTTGACACAGTGATGATGGTACTTTGACTAAATTAAAGGTAAGTCCAAGGAGCCTACCTCAGATATGGAACAGCCCACCAAGCCAACACTGTTTATTAATACGTACTAATGCAACTGTTAGCACGCATGCATGCTGATTTGCAGGTGTATATATATTTGGGGATTAAGGTGTCCGTCACATTGTAGGTAGGCGTGGTTTTCTGTCCCTAAACTGCGGAAACAGGCTTAATTTGCTCCAAAAAGCTGGCAGCAGCAGCGGACACACGGGACCAGCACAGACTACATATACAGACCAGTCCTTACAAGACACCCTCCACACAGCACTGAGGAGATGGGGGACAAAGCAGGGACCAGGTAAGACAAGCGTCCAGGCTGCTTGTGTGTCTGTCACGGTACGGGAATAGAAGACGTAGCCACGCGACGTTAACTCGTGAGGAGAAAAGGGAACTATCCAATCTCCCGTAAGAAACGGACCAATTCAATCTCTGTTGTTTTATCGCACTGTGTGCGACGAACACTATGAAAATAGAGCAGAATCACGTGACTCCGACACGCTCTGGATTTGAGGACTTTAAATTGATTTTTAAAAGCTATTTATCAATAAATATCGATTGATAGCAATGCCGAATTGAAGAGAGGATGCCAACAATACGAAAAAGTCTTGTCCAGCCATGTGCAGTATGCAGCTGTTACGTTTGACCGTAAATCAAGGCAGCGTCAATTTGCCATAAAATACATACATTTTGGAAGGGGGATCTGGCGTAACTTCCTCTTGTGAGAAAACGAGGCGTATTGGGGTGTCGAGCACTGTAGCAGAAAGAATGTAGCCACCGTTGTTGCCTTCTAATAGGCTAATAATCGTTTTTGCTTTTACGTGGACTATTGTTTAGGTTGCTTATAGGCTGCAGTAGCCAATAGAAATATGTCAGACGTTGTTAAACCGGACAGGTGTGTGACAGCGCTATTTGTTTACCGTTTATTCACTTTTACTAGGTGCAGTTTGACTTAGCATCGCGTTAGCTTATTTGTAGCTTTCAGAATTGGCTATTTATGTAGCTACGCTGCTACTACGTTACATTATTCTTACAACAGAGGAGTTGAACTCAGCCGCGTCAAACGTCAAGTCGGTGTTTGTTTGTAGTCTATTTTTGAGCAAGACAGACACTTATTCCTGTGTATTGTACATAAATGTCAATGCAAAAGTCTTAAATATAAAAACGAGGAACACATGAGCTATAAAGTAGAGATAAAGGAGAATTTGACAGGTTTTTCTGAAGGTGTCTTCTTATTTAGTGCCACTAGGAGTCGCCAAAGACAGAAATAGGCTGCTCATATCACAGGGGCTGTCAAGGGGAGTTGCATCATTCTTCAGGTCTGTCTGAAGATAAAAGTGAAGCACTCATATGTACAGTGAAAGAGCTTGTTGCTGAAGGTCACCATAGTTCTCTGTCACTCTTGGAACAGGGAGGGGTGAGTGGAGGGGTATTCAGTAGGTTGCAATCTGCAGCCTCGCCACTAGATGCCACTAAATCTCACAAACTAGGTCTTTAAACGTTGATTAAATATGACAATTATACGTAATCTGACCGATTCTTTTTCATGAGCTACTTGATTTAAATTAGAATTAAGATAAAAAATGATATGAAATAATATGAGATTAAAATGTCCTTTGTGTTTCTGAAAAGTTTCTAGTGATTTCTAGTTTGTCAAAGAAATTAGAAGCCTTCGGAGGTCAAAGTCGCTCGAATCGCTTGACATTTGATTATTTGTTTTTCATGTAATTCCACTTGTGGCTAGAACAGACAATTTATAGAAGTTACTTTTGTGAAACTGCAAGTGTGAACAATATTGAAATGATCTTGTGGGTTATATCCTGTCCTCAGTGCTGACCTCAGTAGCTTCATGCCCGGCTGAGCTGAGTTTTATGATGATACATGTTGTTTTTTTTGCCTGTAGGATAAGGGGTTGACAGGAAGGGGTTCACGTGTGTCCCCTGTTAAGGAAGTAATGGACATTTCTGTTGATAATCAGGATGTGGATTTTGTTCTTTGCCCTCGTTTTCTGTCCACAGAATGTAAACGGCAGCACTTTCCTGCTAATGTTCTTAAAACTGCAGCAGTGTGCATAACCTTCAAGCTGACATGGCCTCATGAATGCTCTTGACAACAGCTCTACTCGTAGGCCAGTAACAATCTTCTTCTACAATAATGTATGACGAAGCCACAATAATAATAATAATAATGTATGACGAAGCCACAGTTTTATGCTTTTGTGGTGGTACACATGGACCGATTGGCTGATTAGTCTCAACACTCCCTGCAAACACATTATTGGTGACCGCTGGCTGCATTTCCTGGAATACCCTTCACCCGCTTCCTGTTGCACTCCAGCACAGACACGCTGCTCTTTTCTCTCTGCTTTGCTTTGATGGGCTTTGACTGGAGAAGATTTCTTATAGCTCCAGTTCCTCAAACTCTGCAAAGCTAAGTTTGCAGAGTTTGCAAATATTCAACCCCTACTACACTTGATTTGACCAGTGGTGGACCGTCAGGGCCAGCTAAGCCTTCTCTGCTGGCCTAAACAGAATCACAAAGTTATAGCTATTTTATAATCTAATAATTTTTCACAAATACACTGCATGTATTCTAATTTTTTTTCCCATTAGCTTATTCTTTCATTGCACAGCTCCTGTCTTCCTCTGTTGCTCTGCTTCCAGCACCGCTTGTTTTAAGGAGAGCTTTTATCCAATCAGATTGCACCTCTATGCTGTCTCTATAGAAGAGAGGCTCGAGGTCCTCTAGGTAGACTTTGCAGATTAAAGTAAATGGGGACGATATTGTTGATTGTCATAGTCTTCAACCAATCAGATCTTTAGTTTGACATGTTGGGCGTATTCTTTGACGTGCTACTGCTACCCAGGTAGCCTGCTAAGTACGTCTGCATTAACGTGCGCCGTGATTGGTCAGTGGGCCAGCGTGACTTTTGACTAACAGAAAGCTAGATAGCAGATCTTAGTGTTTCATAAGAGTTCAGGTTGAAACGTATGTAAGAAGTTATGACATTTTTAGCGTTTTGCTTGGTGTCGATTCTTTTTTTTTTTTACCTATATCGTGTTTTTTTAACACTCAATGGCTGAAGGAGGAGAAACGGATTTCTCAAGACCAGAAAAACTGGACATCGTATCAAAGGGTCGGTCAACCCCACAGCTAGCATGGAAAAGGATTTGTACTAATGGTATTTCTGGCTGACAGCGGCGGAGAAGCGTTGCACATTTTATGGCTAAGAATGAAACTTTTGCTGAGACCCGAGTGGATTTGCATCTCAACGAACACGTTCGCAGGAGGACCTACCTCTGACTGGAACTGAACTGAACCGATGTTCTGTACAACCGCGGTATTGAACTCTTTGTTAACAAAGAAAGGAGGATGGACTTTGTCTTTAAGTGAACAGCAGCTCTGGTAAGTGAAGTGCTTTTGTGTTTTTACATCTGCAGTAGCGTTACTGCTGTTAGATTTGTCTAAGGTGTCGTTTTTATGATATGGTTAATATTGTTCCCTCTGATGTGAATAAACGTTGAATGGCTCGTGCTCTTCACTGTGCGGTGGAATACGCGTGTTAGCACTGCAGTGTTGCTGGATTGATTTGTCATGCTTTGTTGTCATATAAATATATGTGACTGGTTCATGTTCTTGTCATTGTGTTAATTACATTGATTCTCACTATCCGTTAATGACGAAGCATCCCGTCATTGCGGGGTTTGCCGCGGTTGTTTTCCCGTTAAGCTAGTTTAGCGTAGCCTCAGCTGTTTATTGTTATGTTTTTTTAGTTACGGGTTGAAAGGTCACACAGCCCGTTGTCTGTTACGTGAGCGCAGTCCACCGAAAACATTATATTTCCCACAATTCAAGCTGCTGCATTTTCCAAATGCACTAGTATTATTCAAACGTTAGGTTATTCAACTGGAGTAGGACAGCACAGAAGGCCCAGGTATAAAATGCACGGCCCGCCACTGGATTTGACAAACGTGAGGTTGTGACTTGAGCGACATTGTTCACACACTCATCTGTGTAGTTTGTTAAAACATGCTACTTCTCAGGTGCATTGATGAAAAGCAAATATTTACATGGCGTGTGTTCCCCAGGGCTAGATACTTGGACCTCTTCTGTTCAAATTTAGCAAAAAGGAGCACCTTATCGTAATTATGCCGATGACACTCAAATGTACGTACAGCTTTTATTTTTTTTATGGATTTATGAAGCGAAGCCTGCAAGCTAGTTCAGGCACATACGGTCCCCTCACTGTTGTGCTTTAAAATGAGAAGGTTTGTAATGATTTATGTGTTATGTAAAGCATGTTGAATTGCCTTTGTGTTTGAATGGTCCTGTACGAACAATCTTTCCTTGTTTATGATATCAGGGAATCTGAGGGTGGAGATTTCCTTCAAATGAGTCCTGAATAGTTCCTCGAGTGTGTCCCTCTGAAAACCGTTTCTGCTATTGTTCTCCGTTGAGCGCTATTGCAATTTTTCCATTGCGATGATGGATGTGTCCCTCAGGATCACAAGTCTTCCATGCTCTGTACTGTAATCTAATCGGGCCACAAACGCCATGCTGTCTTTGAATCTGCTCTGTTCTGCTACACATGTAGAGGCTGTTGAGAGTAAATGTCACCCAGGATCAGTTTTGAGCATTTAAATATAGGTTATTGGGACGTTCTGTCCTACAGGTCATTGTACTGTCAGCCATCGCTGCTGCTTTCTAGTTGCTCTCTTTCTGTTTACGCCAATGTGTGTGTGTGTGTGTGTGTGTGTGTGTGTGTGTGTGTGTGTGTGTGTGTGTGTGTGTGTGTGTGTGTTTGAAGGACAGGAAATGTGACGTGGTTATACAGTGCTATTAGTGTGTATTGGAGTGTAATGAGATCCTAAACTAACAGCTTGTTGTTGTCCATCCATGACACTAACCAGGCCTTAATGTTCCCCTGTTTACTTAGAAACGCAGGCAACGCTACATGGACGAATACTATCCCTGTGTTAGTCATGTGACCAGCGTTTGTGACGTGTTGGTAGTATTTGGCATGTATATATATTGTTATATACTGTACATATTTACATTTATTTATATATATATATATATTCTGTTGGCGATGTTAGCAGTAATGACCAGAGTGTGTTTGGGTTGTTCATTCTGTAGGTTATACGTAGATGGGGCAGGTCAGGGTCATCCTGGTGGCCTGGTTGGTTCAGAAGATTCTGGTATCGGAAGCGTTCTAGTTTTTGTTTGTAGTCCGAGTGGTATTGACCAATCATGTTTTAGTAGGCTTTAATTGAATGCAGGTAAACAGTCCGTGTGGAGCGCAAAAGAGGCAGAACACATTGGTAGAAATCTGCTATCCCACCGGCTATCGGTTGATGATGATTTAGCTTAAAGTTAGCTTGTAAACTGGCTACTTGTGAAACAATGTGTTCGTACATGTGGACCTAAACTCCAACTCCAGTCTTGTGTCTCAAGTTGCTTATCGGACTGTAAACGATTGACCGGCTCACTGAAGAGGAGGTCTTGGTCCCGGATATCCGCTATCTACACAGAACACCAGATATATCGGCCGTTGCCCCAAGAAGCTGAATCGTGATCAGACCGATAGCCGATGGGTTCCGATATTGCCCATAATGCAACTCAGCTGCCGACAGTTTGGCCGGACATTCAAGCATGTTATTCCAGTAGATAAATGCTGAATATTGCACCTGAATACTTTGGAAGTGTTGCACAAGATCAATATGGAAATCACGTCTTTTTTAATAGTGAACTTACGGTAAGAAAATACACATAAATAGCTAAACTAGGTCTTGGTTAAAATGATAGCTAATATAATTGAATCGTAACCATTCAGCAGCCGTCCTACATCACGTGCAGATAATTTGGCAGCCCCCCATTAAATAAGAATTATGTTGGGTAGTGTGAAAGGCATTAGAGTCTAAAATGGAGGAAGTCCATGGACAGGATATGGAGGCCTAAGATGAAATGTGTCTTATTTTAAAGGGGATCAAAGGGAATGTTTTGTTGTTGGTGATCAATGAAAGTTCAATGCTTAATGAGTCAACTTGTTTTTAATTTAAAGTTTAAGATTAAATTGAATTTTTTTCATTTCTATTAGAAGGTGTTACAATTATGTATGCTTATGATATGCTAAAAGGTTTGTTTCTATCTGCAAAAGACTTAATATATACAGCCTGTAGTTTTATTTTATTACTGTTTTTTCCCATTGATTCCGATGGAAAGTTTCCATCTGGAATAATCCCCACAATGTTGCCGCCCCACGCGGCATATGAAAAGTCACAAGGCCGAGCTCACATAGTGACATGACCTAGATGACAAGACCTTCTAACACATGGCAATACATGGCAAAGGGGCGATACAACAAAAGTCTTCTGTGAGATCTGAGAGACCAAACGATTGGCCGATACATTTGAAACTGCACGTGTTGCTTGAATAACGTCGGGGGACATTTTCAATCACAGCGCTGCTTTGAATTTGTGTGGCTCAGCCAAGGTTGCTGATATCATTAAATAGGTTAATAAATTAATCTCAAATTTCAGTTTTACACACACACACACACACACTTTGTTCACTAGATATTCTCTCTCTCTTTTTTCAGAGTGTTTAAGAAGTCGAGCCCCAACTGCAAGGTAGGATGTGTGTGTGTGTGTGTATGTGTGTGTGTGTGTGTGTGTGTGTGTGTGTGTGTGTGTGTGTGTGTGTGTGTGTGTGTGTGTGTGTGTGTGTGTGTGTGGAGGTTCTTATCATTACTTCTCCCTCTATCGAACATCTCCTGTCCTGGATTATCCTAATTGCTCTCTTTCTTTCCTCAGATCACAGTTTATCTGGGGAAGCGAGACTTTGTAGATCACCTAGACCACGTAGATCCAGTTGGTGAGTGTAAACGCACACCAGGCAGCGACCGCTGGGTCTGAAAAATGAAGCCAATACAGAAGCGCCCCAAATGTCTTTCTAAAATTCTTTCCAATGTCCATCAGGGGGCGACTCCTCTGATTAGTCTATGAGAAAATGACTCTACTTCTCTCTTGATTCATTACCTCAGTAAACATTGTAAACATGAGTTTATGTTCTCAATCTCTAGTTTCAAGTCTTCTTCAATACAGCATGATGTTCATTTAGTAACTGATGGTCCATTTAGAGTCAATAGACCATAAAGCAGGGTATGCTTTAGGGCGGGGCTACCTTGTCTCTACCACGCCGTTCTCCGGTCTGGGAGTTGTTTTCATCTTGCAATTGTAACCCTTTCACAGAGTCTTTTCTTTCCATGAAAGTTAATTGTAACTTTTTGGTTTCCATAAAATGTCTTAGTCAGCGTTCGGCTGCACTTAGCACCACCCTAACGTCACCTCTGGTTGCAAAAAAACATGATGGCGACAGCCTAAAGACGAAGTGTGAAGGCCAAAAACCAAGATGGCGACAGAAAACAAATGCAGAACTCAGGACCTAAAAACCACAGTCCACAAACCAATGGGTGATATCGCAGTGACTACATCCTCCTCTTATATACAGTCTATGACGCACATGTTTAGTTGGGACACTTTGGGGGACATTACATAGAATTGCATTCATTTCCTGGAGACCTACCCTAAACCTAACTTTAACCACTGACGTCTTCCAGATTGGGGACACGGCTTTTATCCCCAATTGCACAAGCCGTCCCCAATTAACTGGTCTTCAGCCTGAAATGTGTCCCCGAAGGTAGCTTCGTCAGACTTGAGCTCACGAGACCATCATTCTCATCCAAGACCATCACCATCAGCACCCTGTATTTGACAGTCCTGTGTCCCAGTGACCTATACATTCAACCAACAACTGTCATGATTCAGAGTTTATATTCAGAGCTGTGACATTTCCCTTCAGCACTCTGGTGGGCACTAGATTATGGGATGCTAAGGTCTGCAAAGGACACATGTGTTGTGTCCAAATTTGGGCAAAAGAAAATCTCTAGTGCATTTGAGGGAGCCTGAAATAAGACAAACCGCGTCGGCCCTTTAAGATGTGTTTAGTTTAGAAATGGGGCCTCTGAATTGGGGCGTAACTATTATACACACTGCGGAGAGAAAGCATTCCCACCCAACATGTGTGTGTTCCTTTAAGGAAAATACAGATGAAGTGAAAGTATGTGTGCGTCAACAAATTGACTGACATACACACACAACCACACACACAATGTTTAGATCTGCATTGGTTCAACATCACTGCTCAGGTGCTGTGTGTGTGTGTGTGTGTGTGTGTGTGTGTGTGTGTTCTCTAGATGGAGTGCTCCTTGTAGACCAAGAGTATCTGAAAGATCGAAAAGGTAAGAAAACGAGAAGTTGGACACAAAGTAACCGACTGACTGGATGACGGCTCATGTAATGGATGTCTTCGTCCGTCCTCAGTGTTTGTGACTCTGACCTGTGCGTTCCGTTACGGCCGGGAGGACCTGGACGTCCTGGGCCTTTCCTTCCGGAAGGATCTGCACGTCAGCACCGTCCAGGCCTTCCCTCCTCTGCAGGAGACGAAGACGCCCCCGAGTCGCCTGCAGGAGCGGCTGCTGAAGAAGCTGGGTCAGCATGCCTACCCCTTCCACTTCACCGTAAGACTTCTAAACACGAACACAGCCTCACCTCGACGCTGTTACAGACCAGCGTCCGTGTTACAGCCAGTTTAAGAGAATGACAAGAAAAGAAAGTTTGAAAAATTATCTTGGCAAAACTTTTTTTCACCTTTTCTTAAGTCATGAACACTGGACTTAAATAAATCATTGTTTTTCTAACTGTCCTCTCAGGGCTTCCGTAGTAGGCCTGGTGAAAAATAATCACTGAAAGAATCTATGCGAACACGTGGCGTCTTTAAGAAGGAGAATCTTCTGAAGGATTTCCCTTCAGTTAATCAGTATTATTTAAAAAAAATATCTTTTAAGATATGTTTAGCATTATAGTGTTACAGATTACTATGCACACTAATTTGGATTTCACCGTGTTTGACCTTGTGTCAGGTCCCCCAGAACCTGCCTTGCTCAGTAACCCTCCAGCCGGGCGCTGAGGACACGGGGAAGGCGTGCGGTGTGGACTATGAGCTCCGAGCGTTCTGTGCTAAGACTGTGGAGGAGAAGATCCACCAGAGGTTCAATACATTCAGACACCTGAAGCTACAACCAAACTAACACTCCCCAAGACAAATACAGTGTGCTGCTCTAGGAAACCAGAGCAACTTTCTCCTGTTGCATGATATTCTTTGTGTGTGCAGGAACTCTGTGCAACTGCTGATCCGGAAGGTCCAGTACGCTCCGGAGAAGCCGGGTCCACAACCGACAGCGGAGGCCAGTCGCAGCTTCCTGCTGTCCGATAGAGCTCTGCACCTAGAGGCCTCGCTGGATAAGGAGGTGACACGCTCGCACCCTTTGATGTGCTGTTTGATGACTGGGACACACACACACACACACACACACTGCTAAGTCTCTGTTTCTCTCCAGCTGTACTACCACGGTGAGCCCATCAGTGTCAACGTCCACGTCACCAACAACTCCACCAAGAGCGTGAAGAGAGTGAAGATATCCGGTAAATCCAACTCACACTTTGGTTTCAATTATTAGCATTTCAGATGAACAAGTGAAAGAACATTTTCACCACTTGAGACAACAATTTATTGTTGTTTGGAGCCACAGTTAAGTCAAGTACTGCATCTACTGTAATCCAACTCTGAGCTGACATGGAGGACGGCTGAGGGCTAAAGGAGCTACTAAAATAACTCCTGTCTTCCTCTCAGTTCGTCAGTACGCCGACATCTGTCTGTTCTCCACGGCCCAGTATAAGTGTGCAGTCGCCCAGGTGGAAGCAGAGTGAGTTCTTCTTCTATAATGTTGTCCTCTTGTTTATTTCATTGGAACTACGTATTCCAGGGTTGGGAACGATGAAGATATACTGTATATAATAATGTTTTCGATGATCCACAAGAATAAAGGTGTTTTTAAGGGATTTTTAGTGCAGCATGAGTCCTTACGCATCTCTCTGTAGTTTTGTGTCTCCTTGTGGTTGTTTTATTTCATGGTTATTGTAAATCTCTATGGGTCTCTTTGAAGCTTGTTTGGTCTCTTTGTAGTCTTTTTGTGTCTCTTTGTAGTTGTCTTATGTTTCTTGGTGGTATTTTTGAGTCTACTCCTGGATGGTCCGTGTCTGTTTGAGTGACATTTTGTAGGTGAAGGCCAGGGGCCCTGGAAGTTTTGGCCCCTGGGTCTTTGTCCAGTAGACCCATTTATGATTCCAACCATGCCATCTAACCCTTACAAGTATGTTGGCCCTGCTCAACATCAACAAAGGGGTTCCACAGGGATCACTTTTGGGTCTTGTTCTCTTTACAATCTATATTAAGCACCTAAATAAGTGTTGATTGCATTAGTATGCAGATGACACTACATTGTTCGCAACTGAACATTGAATTAAATGCCACCAACATATCTCACCAGCCTCACGAGGTACGTATCTAATCTACGTGTGCTTAGTGCAGTCTTTTGCAGTAATAAACTTTCATGCGAAAAGGCTCATTTTGTTTTTCATTGCAAGCATTCAGTATCTAGCAACAGACCGATTTAATAGATCACTCTTTTACATTCCCATTTTGCTCCTCTCTCTCTGACCTTTAACCCTCCCCCAACCTCAGTGACCAGGTCTCTCCGAGCTCCACCTCCTGCCAGGTCTACACTCTGACCCCCATGCTGGGTACCAACAGGGAAAAGAGAGGCCTGGCCCTGGATGGAAAGCTGAAGCATGAAGACACCAACCTGGCCTCCAGCTCCATGTACACACACACACACACACACACACACACACACACACACACACACACACACACACACACACACACACACACACACACACACACACACACACACCTGTATCTGTTAGAGAAGGGTCTACTTTGCTTCACAAAGAAGCACATGGATATGTTTACTGACGAACATGTGCATCCATTGTTTCTCTCATGTGTCCTGCAGAGTGAAAGAAGGGACCAACAAGGAGATGATGGGGATCCTGGTGTCCTACAGAGTCAAAGTCAAACTGGTGGTGTCTCGTGGAGGGTAGGTGGACCCACTCGAGCTTTGTGGGTAATGTAGGTGCCACGTTATGTGGAATAAACAAGATGACATCTCTGGTTCTGCTGCATCAATTTGAATGTCTTTTTGCATTGTTACAGCACTGTAATGCTACAGCTGTAAAGTGATGTTTAATATTCTATTCTTTAACTTTTAATCAAGAGAACAAACAGCTTTCAGGCATGGAAATGTTTTAATATTGTCGTTGGTAACAAGGCTGTTTTTGTTATGTGTTTGTAGGGATGTAGCAGTGGAACTCCCTTTTGTCCTGATGCATCCCAAACCTTCAGACCAGTCCAGCTCCCAACCACAGTCAGGTAGGATACAAACACACACACACACACACACACACACACACACACACCTCATACACAGCTATTAGTGCAGCTGTGTGAGCATTTAATCACTTAATGTGTTCTTGTTTCTAGTCGCTCCAGAGGCTGATGCTACTGTGGATACAAACCTCATAGAGTTTGAGATGAAGTAAGTGTGCGTGTGCGTGTGTGTGTGCGTGTGCGTGTGTGTGCGTGTGTGTGTGTGTGTGATTATGTGTGTGTGTTTGAAGAAAGATGAGAATTAACTCAGCCTTAAAGGGACAATTCACTCCAATATCCCAAATGCATATTTTCCTCTTACCTGTAGAGCTATTGTTCTCTAGATTGTTTTGGTGTGAGTTCAATCACAAGTATCCGGGTCATGATTAGTGTAATGGGACGTTGCTGTTGGGTTTAAAAATACATTTTTTAAGTCTTGTTTTGGCCCTTTGAACCCCACAAGCAAAGTGCCAACTAGTTCTGTGATATTGGAGGAAAGGCACACATCTCTACGGCTACTATCGCCAACACTCGGCAACTCACACCCAAACTATCTAGAATGATAAAGAGCACTATCATCGGCATACATGTGGATCCTTACTGGTTGAATGTCCCTCGTATAGTAATTGTAGGACATTCTGTCTCTTTTCAGCACTTCGCCTCAGCTTGATGACTTAGTGTTTGAAGACTTTGCTCGCCTGGGCCTAACAGGGATGAAGGATGAAGGCGACCCCTTCTGTTAGCAGGGTTACCTGTCTGAGTGGAACATACAGGACGCCTCAGCCCTCCAGAACCCAAGAGGAAGAACTCGTGAAGACAGCCTCCTGAGTTTGGCCACGTTTTAATTGTACCATTTATTCTGTGTAGGCTACTAGATGTATCTCATACTGGTTCTATGTTAGTATAAAAACAGAGGAGACGGTCTGACTCAGGCAAATATAGTGTCAGTTTAGCGGGAGTTTAACTAAGTGAGGCTACCTGAGATGTTTTCAGTATTATACACGCTGCTGTGATTCAGGAAATATAATTCTAACAACTTTAAACAAAGTCATAAAAGTGGTATTTTTATATTGATGATAGGTCAGCTGTTGTCTTTCGGGGATCCTCTAACTTTCACTGCTTCCTATTGATTTATCCGTGGCCTCATTATAATGAAATGAATGAAAAAGCTTTTGGAGCAGATCAAGCTAGAAGGTATACTTAAGTAAACAGGAATGATTTTATTTTTATAGTTATTTTTGGTATTTTGTGGAGAACTAACAGTGATTTAAACTTTGTAATGTCTGTTGAACAGTCAGGGGTTGTTTCAGTGGTGGAATCCAAGTACATTTACTCCAGTACTGTTTGACATACTTCTACTTTACTTGAGTATTTCCATTTTTTGTTACTTTAAAGTTATACTCCACTACATTTCACAGGCAAATACTGCACTTTTTACTCCACTCACAGTAACTTTTACTTAAAAAACAAGCATATATGCTTATATGATATGATGCAGTATTATACTACTAATCTACCTAGTAGTACAAAGTATCTAAAATTGGCTGCACAAACTACAACATTAAAATGCTTGTACGTGTATTTGATAGTGATTAAAAGAGAATAACTTTGGTAATATTACATTTTAAAAGGAGCCATTCTGCACAATGAGTATGTTCACCGTGGATACTTTAAGTGTATTTAGCTCATACTTTTACTTAAAGGCACAATGAGTATGTTCACCGTGGATACTTTAAGTGTATTTAGCTCATACTTTTACTTAAAGGCACAATGAGTATGTTCACCTTGGATACTTTAAGTGTATTTAGCTCATACTTTTACTTAAAGGCACAATGAGTATGTTCACCTTGGATACTTTAAGTGTATTTAGCTCATACTTTTAGTTAAAGGCACAATGAGTATGTTCACCTTGGATACTTTAAGTGTATTTAGCTCATACTTTTACTTAAAGGCACAATGAGTATGAAACAGTTTGTAAACACAACATTCAACGTTTGCCCCTCCCCCCAGCAGGTGAAAGCCAACCCCAGATTCATTCTGGTTTTGGAAAAAGCTTTGTCCACTTGGTGTTTGGCCTTGCTATAGGATATATAATAATGATATATTATAGAGGTGGGTCAGGTGATGATTTTTTAATCAGTCTATACATAGTTCTCTTAGGGAAAACCCACTCATTGTGCCTTTAAAGGGTGACTTTATTTTAAATAATGTACCTGGCCCCTATGATCCCATGATTGTGTAAAAGTGACTTATAGGGACAATTTCCATATTATGGAGCGATGCGAGATTCAGAACGAGACTTCTCCTTGAGCGAGACTTGGTTGGACACGATACCAAACGGACAGCGTTGTCCCTTAATACTGGTCCAATTTCAAAAAGTTGGTGTCCCCATTAGTCACTTAGAGACAGGAACGTTACGTTACCCTTTAAGTAACATTTTCAATTCAGAACTTTTACTTGTAATGGAGTATTTTTAGACTATGGACTTTTACCAAGTAAAGGATCTACTTCTTCACCACTGGAGATCAGCTCTTCTTTTGTGCACTTTTACACAATATGCTATCATCAGTGCTAGCGCTATAAAGTTACTATTTTTTTCCAGGTCCAAAATTGTAAAAAATCAACTTGTCAGTGCTCTCTGGTGGACAAAGTGTGTAATAGTGACACTGTTTCTACATTACCGGTACCTCAAACATGTCTGGCATTTCATTTCTCTGTACTTATTGGACAATATATAAACCGACAGTGATATCTGTGATGAGCTTATCTCTGCTTTATCATGTGGACTGCAATCCATTGTGATCATTCTCTAGTGTGGAATTGGAACAGTCTTTCCTGTGGAAGTCTCGAAACAGAAGATGCATGATTTTATTTGATGGAAAACGTTTTTTTTTCCATGGAGATGTAAATGTGAGCTGTGTAAGTGAAAGATACCACAGCTGTAATCATTCCAATCAATGTAATTTGAAGAATATATTACAAGATACTCTTAATGTAATTCTGTTATTTTACTCAATAAAACGTACAAATAATCAGTCAAATGGAGTGCGGTGTGATCTTTGTATTACATGACAAAGGCTTTTGAAATGACAAAGTTCAGTAAATTGTGGACAGCTGCATGCTACATCATTAACCACAAAATAGCTGAGCAAGCGAAACGAAGCAGATACGATTGTGCAGGACAACTCGAATGACGGGAGCGTTAATGAGGACAGTTCGGCATACGTCACTGAGGTTTTGAGGACAAAAGACACTTGTTAACAGATTTGGGGGGGGGGGGCTTCTTTCCAATTAGCTGGTTTGAAACTCATAGAATGTATCAACACTTTGACCTTAAATGTTTGCTGCCGACTTTAATGAAGGAGACTTTTCTTGGTCAGAGCAGATCAGGTTTTCCTTTGTTTCGTTTTCTGCCTTGTAAGTTGTTAAAGGGACAGTGAGGACGTTTTGAAGTGTGGTTGTATGAGGTACTTCTCCACAGTCAGTGTATTACTACAGTAGATGGAGTTTGTAGAAACAGACAGGAGTACCAGCACAGGAGCAAAGGAAGTGACTTGCTGTCGACGTATTGTAGACACATAAAAAAAAAAGTATATTAGTTTAACTACATCACTTTGCTCCCGTGCTGGTACTCCTGTCTGTTTCTACAAACTCCATCTACTGTAGTAATAGTGGAGAAGTACCTCATACAACAAAACACCCTCACTATCCCTTTAAGATTGTCAGAGTGCCTATGGCCATCCAAAGTTACTTTTCACTGTATTTTTGTCCCTGAGAGTATTCCGCACAACTGAAGGTTGATTGGTGGAGAAAACGATATCTTTTGCATTCCCTCAGTTAAGATTCCTCCATGTGTGATGTAAGAGCACAGCTCCAGGGAGAATCTGGATGTCAGCGCTGGATCTGCTGAAACATTTGGTATCAACTTTCTTTGTATTTGAAGAATCTTAACACGGTCCACATATGGACACGAATAGAAAAGAATTCTAATAACAAAATATACCTAGAAATGCAACATAAACTACTTTGTTGTTATACACAAGAGTTTTTCTTTGTGTTTCTTGTGGTACTTCAGTATTTGTAACAAACATGAAAAGGATCGATGGTGTTAAGGCTGGTGGCAGGTACAGTCATTCGAGTGAAATGCTGCACTGGACGTCCCTCTCTGCTCTCATGTCTGCTGCTGCTGCTGCTGCTGCTGCTGTTGTTGTTGTTGTTGTTGTTGTTGTTGTTGTTGTTGCTGTTGCTGTTGTTGCTGCTGCTCCAGCATAACTTCACAGGTCCGCCCCAGTTCTCCCAGTTTGACCTTGGCGTACTCGGCTCTGTTCAGGGCCATCTGACAGTCCTTCCTGGCAGAATAGGTGGAACCCTCATGAGGCTGACCGGTAGCTACCTGTGGGGGGGAAGACCTGACAATTACTGCTTTGTTCCGCTGCAATGTAATCCCCAAAAATTACAAGAAAAGCAAAACTGTATTATCACGGGGGAACCGTTTCTGTAACCATCTCTGACCTGTGTGAGGTACCGGATCTGACCGCTCAGTTCGCTCTCCACTCGGTTGACGGAGCCCTGGAACTGGACCAGCTGTCTGTCCAGCAGGCTGGCGTTGTGTTTGTCTTTGGAGAGTTCCAGTACTATATTACCTGCCGGGGAAGCGTACAAGTACAACATCATCATCAGCTTTATTTAAGACCAGACATATTAATATCAAAAACATGCTCGCACACAAACTTCATTCATATGGAGTCATGTTTGTGTCCACATGGTGAATGTAAGTCCAATATCCACTCTCTCTTTTAGCTCTGTTTTTGGTCTCCACCAACTTCCTGAGAAAGACATCTGTCTCTTTAGCTGCTAACTGCCCCTCCTATGTTCACCAGCTAGCTAATGGCAAAAACACACATTCACATTTGATCCATTGATGATACAATGTTGATTGTTGCAGCTTTAAGAAAGCCGCTGTGTTGTTTGGCGTCCTCACCCGCGCACAGCAGGATCGTTGCTATCTCCTTCTCCACCTCCTCCAGAGCTCTGAGCCGCTCATTCGCCATGAGCGGGCAGCGGGCTGTTACAAGCCGGAGCTCTCCAGGAACTAGTACTACTGTCGTCCACGCAGTTTAGTCCACGCGGTATTGTCTCGGAGACCGTAGCTCGGTGTAGGACAGGACTAAATGTGCTTTACTTGATCCAACTCTCAAAGACTGGAGCGTGAGGGGGCTGAGCTGGATGAAGCTGCACGTCAACAAAGAAGCCACTAAATTGACGTCACACCGTCGCACTCTTGTGACGTCTGCTTGGCCGTGCGGAAAGATGGCTACATCGGCTTGGCTGCGTGGTCCATCTGCTATGCGACTAACGGAGGGCTTGGTGTCGGTTCTAAAAGAACAGCGTCCAGAGTATTTACCCGCCCTGTTGTCCAACTACAGAGAACATGGCGTATTTCAGACGCAGGTAGATCCTCCGCCCGGAGAAGCACGTTAGCTTGGTGGCTAGTTACCTGTTAGCGTGCTGTCGCTATGGAGCGCCTGCTCCACGCTTTGTTGCTCACTGAGCGGACATCTGGAAAAGATGCAGGTGTTGCCGTGGTTTTTGTAACTAATAGTGGAGGTATGTATTTTAACACCTGTGTTTATCTCTGCAGGGCGCGAGCGCCGTCGGGGGTCTCGTGGGCTTCAGCAATGCCAAGCTGGCCTCGAGCAAGACCAGGTGAGAAAATAACAAGTCCGTTTTATTTATAAAATCCATTACCACAGTAGTCCCGCGTGGTAAAAGTAGAGTAATGACACTCAAATAATGTTATCCGTCCTAATAGTTCAGTCACTACTACACTTGTGTTTTGTATTTCGGTATTATATTAATGGTATTCTCGTGGTTGCCTGTAACATGAACTAGTATTGTAGTAAAGTTAAGTAACCTTCTCTATCAAATGGCAAAAATATAAACCCTATTCACTAAAAATATTAATAAGCGCATGGTGCTTTTTGAAGACACGAAGAACTGATTTTAAAGAATATTTTAAAGCGTACACGAGGGCCTTTATGAACACTTCCCACCATTTATTTGCCTTCAGTTTTTTTTTTTTTAAATGAGAGGGGACCATTTTGAAAAGTTTGGTGCATTTGTATTCATATTTAGGGCTGGTGTCATTTTACATTTTTCGAAACTAGATGACGTTAAAGTTTCAGTATGAACACCAGAGCGATCCCTTACTTGATGTTTACATGGACGTTGGTATGGGTTGATCATGTATATCATGCTCTGAGTTGTAAAAACCAATAAAATCTGGGAGGTTTTGGTGAATTCATATTATTATTTTTAATTTTAACAGAATAAGAGAAGTTCTCAGATTTCTCGAAACACAATCACCCATAAAATAACTTACTTTAAATGAGTAACCACATTATCTTATCAAAGAATAAGTAAATGTGATTACAAGTCTGACCGGGCATTCGATGCCACTCGGTTCCTAGAAAGTATAAATGTTCCACAGCCTATTCATGGACGGGCATATTTATTGATCAAAATGAATATGAGAGAAACAGTTCTGACTAAATTACAGTAGATAATGTTAACATTTCTATTGTTTCAAAACCGCTTGTTATATGAATAATATATTGCATACCCAATAGCACTTTTCATTTGTCTATAACAATGGTCAAATTTGGCAAAATCCCAAGATAAAGGTAAGAAGTTACCATATGTTCTCTGTGTGACAATTTCATGTTACAGTCTAGAGATAGATATTCTAGATTGAAAGAAGGAGTGTGTGTGTGTGTGTGTGTGTGTGTGTGTGTGTGTGTGTGTGTGTGTGTGTGTGTGTGTGTGTGTGTGTGTGTGTGTGTGTGTGTGTGTGTGTGTGTGTGTGTGTGTGTGTGTGTGTGTGTGCGCAGGTTTGAGGGTCTCTGCCTGCTCTCCATGCTGGTTAAGGACAGCTCCAGTGAACTCTTCCAGCAGCACTGCGTTTCCTGGCTGCGCTCCCTGCAGCAGGTCATACAGGTATGATTCTCACACACACACAAACCCGGAGCCGTCGGTCTGTCTCCTCTATAAAAACCTGACTGATGGCTAACCGGAGAACCTGAAAGCCTTCCTCTTCCTTTGGTTTCAGTCTCAGGCTCTGGTTCAGACCATCCAGCTGGCGGTGAACATTCTGAAGGACCTGCTGCAGTACTCGTCCCAGCTGGCGGAGCTGGCCAGGGAGGTCGGCCTCAACGCCATCCTGGGCATCCTCACGTCTCTGCTGGGCCTCAAGGCGGAGGTGAGCGGACGCGGCAGCACCACTAAAGAACATTCAATATCCAGGAATTCACATTCTAGTCATTGTACAGACACGGTCCAGCCATATTCTGGGTCTGGTATTATTTGAGCTCGAAGAACTTGTGATAGGTATTTGAACATGTGTCTGATATTAAAGGGACAAAACGATAGTTAGAAGTAGTCAAGAGATTGACTGACAGAATGCCCTCATACTAGCGGCCTTTGCTCCCCCTGTGATCTCAGTTTGAGCTGGCAGCCATGGAGGGGATGACGGCCTGCATGACCTACTACCCCAGAGCCTGCGGATCCCTCAGGGTAAGACACGAAGATGGACGGAGGAGATGAAGAAGACTGGAGCGACGGACTTGTTTCTCGATGTAGAAACTCTGACGGGCAGAAAAAAACTGAAAAGCCTCTTTTTTTTTTTCTTCTTTTTTTCAGGAAAAGCTGGGAGCTTATTTCCTCTCCAAAATGGACAGCAACAACAAGAAAACACAAGAGGTTTGTGATTCTCCAAGCTGGTGTTTTGACAACAGAATAGTTTCCCTCATGTAACTCCGCCTCACTGTCATTCTGTCAGATGGCCTGCCAGTGTTATGGCCGCCTGCCCTGTCTGGGGGGCCTGTTGGACAGAGGCGTGGGTGCCGGCAGAGCTGAGGGCTGGACCAATCAGATTCACTGCCTGCTGGTCTCAGCCAATGGGCTGCTGGCTCAGATCTACCAGGGCTCAGAAACAGGTACACTTGTTGAATGTTGCCGTAGAGCATGGGTTCATTTGTCTTTGATGATTGGGGCGGCGATGGACGATAGTTTTCGATCGTTTTGGTGTTGGAGATGTTGCTCATAGAGATGTCTGCCTTCTCTCCAATATTACGGAACTAGATGGCACCCAAAAATTACAATTCTTCCTGAAATCCTCATCGTGTTCATAGTTTATTGCTAACTGATGCTGCTAGCTAAGGTCAACTAGCACAGCTGAGCTAGCTAACGTTGCACCACGGCATTTATGTTTACATCTCGCGCTGCCACGCGCCTCTCCTCCAGGAGCAGATGCACGCTTCCTTCTGCACGGTGATGCAGTTGGCGGGTGTAATTCGGTAGAAAGAAAATAGTTCCGACATAAACCAGCTCACCTCAATGTGAATGGATTATCTTGAGTAACCGGGTCATGATTTCCAAAAAGAAGCGTTGCTGTAGAGTTTTTAAAATTACATTTTTTTGCCACTTTGAGCGCCACAAGCCGTGTGCTGTGACGTTACGTTGTACTGGAGCGGACACCGCTACGCCCGATATTTTCAACACTCTACAACTCACACCAAAACAATGTAGATCGATAAACAACACTACATGTGAGAGGAAAGTATATACTTTTTATTCTGGGGTGATTTGTCCATTCAATTAGAATAATTATTTCTTTACTTTTTATTTCTCTTAAAGCTATCTGCTGCTCTAGCACTGTAAAACCTGAATTATTCTCCAACACTGGCGCATACACCGTGTACCAAATGGTTTATGGCTGCTGGTAGGGTTTAGCCGTTGGCACCACCGGGTGGCAGTGACCTCTACATGTGTGTTGTGCTCTTTGCTGGGACAGATGGAGCGGTGCAGTACGAAGGCGTGGAGCTGGCCTTCCCTCACCTCGACCTGTCGGATCCCCTGCTGCTGCTGCAGCTCCAGCACCGATACACAGCGGTCTGCCTGGCGCTCAAACACACACTCGGGTCGGGTACAACACACACACAAACTCACCAACCCGCCTTTTTAAAGGGATAGCTCACCCAAATCACAAAAAACAAGTATTCAAACTCTCATGTTTGTCTTACAGGGTGGATCCAGCCTCCGCTGTCCGTCTGCCTGTGCGACCAATACTCAACCTGGTGTGCCGAGTCCTCGCTGTCAGCTCCAAGAGCATAGTGAGCACACACACACACACACACACACACACACACACACACACTGAGTATTTCACAATAGGGTCTGGGGAGGCAAGACCCTCTGTTTTATTACACACGAAGAACCAAATACATGAATGAAACTACAAACTTGAACTACTTCCAGACTGAACTGACATTGTGTGTGTGTGTGTCAGAATTTAACAGGAGATGGGAGTGTGAGGTT